>CM067222.1:94247583-94611630 GCA_034190945.1 Octodonta nipae
AATTATCATTAAACAAGTTTCAAAATTATCTTCTTTGTGAGTATTAGGTAGTTTTCTTCATTCATTTGACGGATACAGTAATATTTATTTTAATATGTAGGTCTTAATGGACTGATTTTTGTGTCCTAATATATTCACAACATAATCTTAATCCTATGAATATTTCGCGTTGATCGCAATGCAGACATTATTATCAGTGTAAAGTGTTCTATAATGTCAGTTCATAAGTGAATGAGTTTTTTTTACCTGTCCCCATTGTTTGTTAGTTGATTGACTAACTACAAGCAGTTGTTTTCTGAAAGATAGTTGTGTTTTTCTTTTTTTTTTGAATGACATCACAATTTCTTGATTTATATCCTGAAATGTTTGGACTATTTGAAATATACAGAATTTCATGAAATTGTGGTGTTATTCAAAAAAATCAGAAAAATAATAACTCCAAGCAGGTCTGTAAACTACCATATGATTTTCAGATTATGTGTGGTATCTTGCAGTTTATTTATACTGATGTTTTGGGCAGTAACACCAAACTTGAGATTAAGAACTGTGTATTTAAAATCCAAACATTTCAAGGATTGGGTCTGACCTTGTTGTGAATGGAATATCAAAAATTCAACCTCAGATTTACATATGTATGCAAGTACAATACATACCCTTAAAACAAATTATATAGCAAAACCAACTTAGTATAAAATAACTGAATGTTTTAATTTTTCAAGGTGTCAGCACGTCAGCATGCTCATCCCAATGGGAAGATCACACGCTTACGTTCCAGTTTGGAGTTGTTAAAGTTGGTGAATCCTCGGGATATTTCGGCATTGGTCAGTCTTGCGCGGTTATATGTTTGCACAATATGGATACGAAACCATTGGAGCATTTCTTGTTATCACAGGAGTTCGAAGTACCTGAACAGGCTCAGAGGTAGGCGAAAATTTCTATGATACTTTATCGAACATGTTTTTTATTATTATTATTTATTAAATACATACATTTGTGTTTTAAGGACCAACAAACGATTATGCGATTTAGCCGTAACCAATCCGTACTGGCAAGATTAATTTTTATTTTTTCAACTAATGCCATAAATCATCAATTTACTGCATAATCTTAATTATAAAGGGTGACCTTAAACATTCGTTAATTTGAGGATGATTTTTTTGAAGATTTCGTTACTTCATTCAGTTTTTTTTGTTAATTTAATTTTATGAATATAAATTTTGTATATTTGTTAACTGAACCATTTAATGGCCACTTGAAAGCTCACAACATTTATCCTAATCTTTTTTCGGGGTAATGGAGTTCATTTGAGATATTCCCTTGTCTCAAGAAAAAGGTCTCACTAGGTATGTGGACAGTATGTGGAGACCCGCCAGTATAATTCAAGTTCACTGGGTTTTCTCTATACTCTTCTGCGTTTAAGTTTATTTCAATTTTAATATAGAATACTTGTAATTGTTCTTTAGATTTGTTTCAATTACATGTAACAATCAATATTCCATAACATCCTCCCAAAAAGGAGGAGGTTATCAATTCGTCGCCACGTTTTTTTTTTATGATTATTCAAAAAAGGGCTTCGGCAAACTTGTATTAGGTGGTACATAAGCAGTTCCATATATAGGATGGTTGAAATATAAAGTGAAATAGAATTAAAGTTATACAGGGTGGTTCAAGAAATGTTGTATCGGGTGGTACATAAGTAGTTGCGTATACAAGGTGGTTGAAATAAGAGTGAAGTAAAACTATAGTTATACAGAGTGGATAAAAAACTACAAAATGGTTAAATTAGCATATGAAGTAAGGATAATCGAGTTATAGGGTCGAGAGTTCAAAAAATATCACAAGCAGTTGCATATATATATAGGATGATTGAAATATAAGTTGGAGTGGAATTGTAGGTATACAGGGTGATTAAAAAAATATATAGTGTGGAACATCAGTAGTTGCTTGTACTTGGCATATGGGAAGAAGTAAAATTATTGGTATGCAGGATGATTTAAACAATAGAAAAATAAAAACAGTCAATAGGGTGGTGAGGATTAATACTTATACAGGGCGGTTGCAACATCGTGAAGAGTTGAATTATAGTTTTACAGGGTGATCCAGAAAATGATAGACAAATAATTTATATTGGGTGACCAATACACAGAAACATATACAGAGTGGTTTCAATATAGGGTAAATTAAGTTACTTTTATAGAAATTGGGCCAAATAATAAAACAAATAACAGTTGAAGTCGGTTCTTTTTTAAATATAAATTATAATTGAATATCCTCATGGTTTATAGAGTTGTGCACATGTTACGAGATTATTCGGCTCATCATTTTAATACCGAAGTAGGAGGTCCCTTCAACCAAATCGAGGCTCCTCAAAGAACCCCGAATTTGCTCTACGCAGTCGGTATGGTCATGAAGCATTTGACTTTGAACTACCGTTGCGTCATCTACGATTGGGATCCCGTGTGTTTGGCAGCAGCCGAATGGCAGGCCCAGAATAATGTCAACAAGCTGAGACACAAGGGTGATCAACCGTTTTACAATGTGTTGGTTGAAGACGGATCCCATAGATATGTCGCCCAAGGTAAGATGAAGAAAGTTGCTCTAAAATATACTGTGAGACTGTGATAATTATGTCATTAAAACAAGAGGCAGCTGAAGCAAAATTAATTGTATTGATCAGTTGATAAATTTGTTGCAGTTTTGCAAGTAAACTATTAAATACACACGTAAATATTTTTTTCTTGTTGTTTTGACATAAGTTATATGAGACTTTCTGATTTATACTGATCAGTTCTATCATCTACTAAAGTATCTGTACTGCATTATTGTACATCCTGTATATCTAAGCTAAGTCAACTAAATCACATTTTAAATTTAAACAAGAAAAATTTACATTGAATTTCACGAAACCAAAATGAAAGTAGTGTTAAAACATTAATTAATAGGTATAGTCTTGTGCAAAATTTCCACATTCGATATAGTATATAAAGAGCCTTTCTTTTTCATAATGGCTAAGAAAAAATACTAATATTATAAATATCATAAAAGAACAACGAGTCAATAAAAGTTATAGAATAGTGCAAAAATACAAAAAAAAGACAATTGTTCATTATATAGATATTCATCCCATCTTTAAATGCATAAATAATTCAAATATTTTAATCCTTTTTTTCAAATTTGATAGCATTTTTAAAACCCACAAATTAATTGTTGCCATCGCGGGAGAATTAAGTAACTAAGATATAAAATTTCCATTTACTGTGAAATTTTTGAATTTTCCAAAATCACATGACAACTTTTTCTTGCTATAACACTGGACACCAGAAAAAGTTGATTTGTCATCATTATTGGTTTTTGATTAATTTTTTCCACAACTTTCTGTATAGGCATTTTAAAAATATTTTTTGAAACCCCATTTCTACAAAAAAATATCTATTATATTGATCAAAAAAGTGAACGTGTGGAGCTGTACTTAAATGTCCTGTTATGTAATAGCGTTATTGTGGCAAATAAAAAGTTTTGTGAATTTAAGACAAGTTCTGTATCTTATTCAAGAATGAAAAAAAAACGCTCTATTTCAAAGGTTTTTCTTTTGTATTATTATTTGTGACTTTCTTAGAGGTTAAACAGACTTTTTTTAAACTAAGTATGAAATTTCTGTCATTTATCAACAGAAAACTTACGTCCTACATCGGACAAAGGTGCCATTTACTTGAACGAAGATGTAGGTCGACATTTCTCACATTTCTTCGAAACCCACTACGTACCGAATGCTGAGAAAGAGAAGGAATATCCAGCCGACAAAAAGGTGCGCCATCTTTACTACCAGCGCAAGAAATTAGACAGCTTTAACTTATAATCTTCAGCTGATTTCAGTGTGTATTTCCAACTCCATTCGAATTTAATTTAAATTATTTTTACAATAACTTTATTTAATTTGATATCTATGCAGGGTTAAGCAGGACTTGATGTCATTAGATTATCCATCTTAACTATTTAAAAAATAGGTTAGGATGATCTTAATTACATTTGAGGCCATGTGATCTTAATGATATTTGAAGTCACACCCAAAATCATTCTTGTTTTCAATATGAGGTTGGGGTACCTACTAGTTTATTTGAAATTTTATCTTTTGGGTGCTATTCATATTCTGCGTTTCTTGCCATTCGCCCATGTCATTTACGGAAATACATGACATTAGTAGTAGTATAAAACCAACACCAACATGTTGTAAAGACAAAACATGACAAATAGACAATTTGATTAATGGTGCGTGCGTTTTTAATTTTTTTTAAAAGCTCAAAAAACCGCAGACAATCCAGTTCATTACTTTTTACACGAAATCTACCCGTGAAACCGTGTTTGCTACTATGGAGAATCTTGTAGAGAAAGGAATAACCTACAATATGAGCTAAAAATAATAGTCCCGATAGTTTTTGCAAAAGTACAGTTAAACCTATGGAAGACTTTTTTTAAAGACCGTTTTACCTTAGCCGATGACCTTATCATTATTAATAAACCAGCATTGGAAAGTAGAAGAGTTGACCTAAACACCTCTCATCTAACATTTGTAAAATATTTAGTATAAATAAATATAGGACTGAAAATATTTGGCCATTTTAGAACGGCAACAGTGGGCGAGGCCATTCACGAAATTGCTTTTATACCAGTACAACCGTAGTGGTATAAAAATTATTATTTTTTGAAAAAAATTAGGGAAATGGAATGGGAAAGTTCTATTAAATTAAGTAAGATAATGTTATTTTCCATTAAAAAACTTGTGTTTATTGGTCTTTTGATATACAAATAAATAACCTTTAATTTTAAAGAAATTACCTGTTAGCATTTTTACCAATATAACAGTTAAGCTATAGGAAGCCACTTTCTTTACGAATCGTAACACAATACACGGAACTAATATCAACTTTCTTCAATTAGTTAAATATGTAATTTTCAAATTGTTTATTCAGATTCAACGTAAGGGATTTACTATTAACGCATTCTAATTAATAATAAACCATAGTTGTTTTTAATATTCTATTCAACAATAATTTACAACTTAAAATCTTTTACAACTGCCTACGCCTTTTGCGCATTAAAAAGTGTGATTATTATTGCTCTCTATATCATCATACAATCTTTTACAACTGCCTACGTTTTTTGCGTATTAAAAAGTGTGATTATTATCCCTCTCTATATCATCATAAAATCTTTTACAACTGCCTACGCTTTTTGCGTATTAAAAAGTGTGATTATTATCCCTCTCTATATCATCATAAAATCTTTTACAACTGCCTACGCTTTTTGCGTATTAAAATGTGTGATTATTATCCCTCTCTATATCATCATAAAATCTTTTACAACTGCCTACGCTTTTTGTCTATTAAACAGTGGGATTATTATCGCTCTCTATATCATCATATAATCTTTTACAACTGCCTACACTTTTTGTCTATTAAACAGTGGGATTATTATCGCTCTTTATATCATCATAAAATCTTTTACAACTGCCTACACTTTTTGTCTATTAAACAGTGGGATTATTATCCCTCTCTATATCATCATAAAATCTTTTACAACTTCCTACACTTTTTGTCTATTAAACAGTGGAATTATTATCGCTCTCTATATCATCATACAATCTTTTACAACTGCCTACACTTTTTGTCTATTAAACAGTGGGATTATTATCGCTCTCTATATCATCATAAAACCTTTTACAACTGCCTACACTTTTTGTCTATTAAACAGTGGGATTATTATCCCTCTCTATATCATCATAAAATCTTTTACAACTGCCTACACTTTTTGTCTATTAAACAGTGGGATTATTATCGCTCTCTATATCATCATAAAATCTTTTACAACTGCCTACGCTTTTTGCGTATTAAAATGTGTGATTATTATCCCTCTCTAAATCATCATAAAATCTTTTACAACTGTCTACGCTTTTTGTCTATTAAACAGTGGGATTATTATCGCTCTCTATATCATCATAAAATCTTTTACAACTGCCTACGCTTTTTGCGTATTAAAAAGTGTGATTATTATCCCTCTTTATATCATCATAAAATCTTTTACAACTGCCTACGCTTTTTGCGTATTAAAAAGTGTGATTATTATCCCTCTCTATATCATTATAAAATCTTTTACAACTGCCTACGCTTTTTGCCTATTAAACAGTGTGATTATTATCCCTCTCTATATCATCATCTTTATTATCAGTATTTTGTTTGGTATTTCATTTTGCCAAATTTATTACATAAATTATTCTGGTAGAAATATTGTGCATAAAATTAAAATTTACAATATTATATAAAGTTTTACAGGTACAGTATTTACGTTTAAAATTTTGGAAAATTGAGATGTTAGTTGTTTAGATCACCTCCTCTGCTTCTCAACGCTGGTTTATTATTAATGATAAGATCATCCCGTGAGGTAATATATCTCTTAAAAAAACGTGTCTTAGAGGTTTAACTGTAATTTTGCAAGAACCACTGAGGCTACAGAATTTATTTTTAGAACATAGATTGGGTATTGGAAGATGAACCTTTCAGTTGATAAGAATGATTTACTATAAAATACAAAAATATATAATATTTCGAACGCTTTTTCCTTTATGAAAATCACCAAAAATTGAGTTCAATAAACCATTTCAAACGAAGTTTCAATACTTGTTCAAATATTTTAATTAGGTCAGAGGAGAGCGCTATAGCTCAAATTCTACCCGATACCCTCAGGTATATCTATTACACCAGCCCAAATTAAATTGAAATAATTAAAAACTCGTAAATGAGAAAAAAAGGTAACTTTTGGATCTACAATATATGATTTAGTTCACCTCCATATCTGAGCCTCAAATTGACGAGAAGTGATTTGTACAAAATGGAGAACAGGGGTTTACAGGGGTAAATTTTCGTTACTTGTAGACTTATTTCTCCCTAGAGCTGTGAAAAATCTACTTGCCATATGCTATACCTTTCAAATTTAAATATCTCTAAAGCATTCTTTCTGTTTTTTTTGTCACTGTGAAATTGAATAGAATTTACAGATTTGGGGTAGGAGTTTTCCTTCAAAGTAGGGTTTACCTTATTCTCCATTGTGGGAATTGTGTCTCATAAATCCCAAATATCATTCAATGTAATTAATGAAGGGAAATCATTACCAAAAGAATATTCTAAAGTAACCTCAGTACTCTGAAAAGTTATATTAGCGGACTATCGTCCAATTGAGTTACTTTTTCTTTTAGACTTTAATGCTTGAAACAGGGTGGTGCCAAGTTCTCTATTAAAATTTCACCTGAAACAGATAATCTTGCAAATGACATGTGAATTAAATGAATTACTCATTAACATTAAGATTATATGTGCCCAGTTCTCCAAAAACGGAGTAAATTCTTGCCTAACCATGTATACAATTTAATATTTGACTTGTTGTCAAATATATTCCTTATTTTAAAATAGCATCTTCTCGGAAATTTACGGTTTAGTTATGGTTGTGTTTTAACGTCCAAATACAATTGATATTTGGAGGTTATTTATTTAAAATACACATATTGCGAGTTGGATATGCACATCTGAAATCAGTGGACATAATAGTTTTTAAGTTTCAAATATATATTTTTGAAGTTATATAAAATATTTATGGTATAACCTAATATATACTTGTAGGCAGTGTCGAGCTCTCTATGTGGTGTAACGCTGGCCGTCAAAGAAAAAAATATGTAATTCGGAATTCTGTCGATTAAATATGAAAAATGTATTTAATGAATGTCTTGTGTGATAAGGTGGGTTTTCAAAAATTAGTTGAAATATAGTTTTATAAAATAAAAGTTTTTTTGCAAAGGTAGGGTGTAAAAATAAATACAACTAGAGCAAATAAATTTTACAGTGAAATTTCTCAAATTTTTTGAAAAATTCAACAATAGTGGAATAAGTTTTGAATTAATCAGATTACTGTTTGTTTCAAGAAAATGGGGAAAAAATACGGATGTTATCTGCAGCAAATTGTTTCTTAAGAAATCTATGAATTTCTTTTCTTCTTGAGTCTTTCAGCACAACTTGGGTATTGATTACCTCAATGCTGTTGTTTCCAATTTTGTTATTGACAAAATTTCCACAATTTTTCTGCCTTTTATTTTTGTAGACTTCATCATTGTTTCCAAAATGACTTTTAACCGGGTTAATAAGGTTGTAAAGTTTTTGGGAATTCTTTATGTTTGTTTTTAAAATCATTGTTCATTAGAAATTTCTGTCGGTCTTTACACATTTCTTCAACATTGTACTGTCAATTTTTTTTACAAAAATTTAAAGCAAACTCCATTTAGCATTATCGGAATAATTTTTCTGTAATTCTGTATTTATCAGATTTTCTTTTTTTTAAAGACTTTACATAACAATAATTATTTGTTTTCTTTTTCATTTTCAAACATCTAATACAAATATATTTTGAGATGAATGAGTACTTGCACTGTTCTTTTTTTCATTAAATAGAAACAACAGGCATCTAACAAATGCGTAATTAAATTTCATGATTTTTTTGACGTCCAGTCTAATAAATGTAATCCAAATGCTTCTACAATTTAGCAAAATGTTAAAAAATATTTCCCATGTAAAACATGTATACAAATATGTAAGCATAAATACAGCTTTGATTTCAAATAGAGCCAAAGACAAAAAAACACGTTTATATTTACGGGGGGGAGGCCATATATTGAAAGATTTGTCGTTAGCAATCTCAAACTTAATTTTTTCACCGTATTTCCCTATAGTCCTTGTGGCTCGGTACCTAATCATGCTTTACCTCAATTTGACCTTCACTGACCATCAAGGTCATGTCAAAAGAAATGTCAAGATCACGTTTGGACGTGAAATTTTCCGCTCATTTCATTTCCGACATAAAAAATGGGGTTCCCATTTGAAAAATTCGACTTGACCTTGACTATGACCTTGAAGGTCATAGTCAAAGTCAAAGCAGACATGGCCATTGGTAGCCGGGGAAAAATATTAAAAGTTATCCATTTAATTTTTTCCTTTAAAATGCTTTCCCACTGAGTAAATCAGCCGTACTCGGACTTTTTGAACACCGTGTATAATGATTTGAATGTTTAAAAAGGAAATTCCTATTATATTTTCCAATAAAAAGTAAGCTGTGAATTTTATTTTTCAAAATTAAAATAAAAATTGTGTTCTCAGTTATTTAAAAAGGCTCTCAGTACCATTTTATATCAAATTGTTAAATAAGTGGGTACCAAAGTTGTATATCTTTTTAAATTTTATCAAATTATAATGGAAAAACTGATTCAACCAAATAAGCTTTGCATTAAATTCATCTTAATGTTAATATAATTCTTTAATCAGTAAATAAAACAAAATTGTATGTTTACTTATTCATTTTAACATTAATTATATAAAATAAACCCCACTGAGGTTTCACCATCACCAGAAAAAGCCGTCAAATTTACATTGATCACTGTTACTCCGATATTATTTAGCTTTTTGTTACAACAATTGAAGTTATTTTAAATAACTGAGAATATAATGATGTAGACAGATTTGAATAAAAAACTCATTAGCCTACTTTTTAAAAATTTTCGTTAGAAAATTTAATCAAGTAGGTCTGTGCCTTCAGATTTAAACATTCAAATCTTGGCACCAAATTCGACATATTTAATTTAAAAATTTCAAAATCGGCCAGTAAGATTTTAGTGGGGTGCCACCAATTGAAATGGGTCACATTGTATAGTTCCATCCCTAATAATTATGGATCAGTTCAGTTTGGTTTACTCCTTGATGATGACAACTTAGAGTTGGTGAAACGGCGTTGAGCGTTTAAAATAAAGGTTTTTGCAAAACTGTGTTTTTTCATTTATGGATCACACTGTAAATTTCCGGTAATTTTATTTAAATCTTATCTGGCGTGGAGGAAACTCATAATTAAATCATTAAATTATTTAATATTCAGGTTCTTTAATAACAATTTAATTCACATGGGAGATATTTTTTCTTTTAGAAAATCCCTTATCATAGTTAAAGTAAGATTGTGATGTTTTACCCAAAAGGTCATAGGATTTTAATGTTTTCCGTGCTTAAATATCGGAGCATGCAAATTGTAAAATATCAATGAATGTAATAGTTTTTCTAAATGTAATGTTTATTGTTAGTTTAGTAACTATAGTGGAACCACTTTATGTCAAAATGCTTCAAACTTGCTGTGAGTTACAGTGATCCCACTATATTTATAATGCAGCTTTTCAAATACTCGTAAAAAGTTTATGACAAAATAATATATCAACATGCACAAACTTTTTTTAGTGTTAAAGCATAAAATGAATCTCACATTTATGTTTTTATATTTTTGTGACTACTGTCGCATTTTTTGTATATGATTAACTACTGTTACAATTTAATATTTATTTTGATTACTTGTAACAAATTGAAGATTGTATTTTTGTTGCGATTTTAACCAGTTGTTTCCTTATGATCATTGAAATAATATATTTATTATGTTGGTTATAGTTTTTGCTCAAATAAATGTTGGCAAAATGTGTGGAGTGGATTATTTATACTGTTTTAAACAATTGGGGACTTCGAATAATCAAAATCTACCCTATGTCGACATTTTTATATTCAAATTAGTCACACGAATCGATAGTACAATTAATTCAGGTCATTTACGGGAAAGCGACCTTTTGGTGACAAAATTAATAGTAGAACAAAATCGACATCAGCGTGTTCTAATACTCTCTTCGAGGTGTCATTCCGTTGTACGCAAGACAATATATGTTATATATAAATATAATATACAGGGTGTCCCAAAAGTCCCGGAACGGCATTTTATCTCGACGGGAACGCATTTTAGAGAAAAATGTTTCAAACAAAACTTATAGGACTAGTCCCTGGCTATAGAATTATGACCTTGAATTTGACCTTGACCTTCAAGGTCAAGTCGATTTTTTCAAATGGGACAACATATTTCTGACCTCGGAAATGGAAAGATCGGAAAATTTTACGTTCAAATATGTCCTTGACCATTTTTAAAACTTGACCTCTGGTGGTCAGTAAAGGTCAAGTCAAGGTCAAGAACAACTTCGTTGCGTAGCTCGTCAAATATGGGTTTAATTTTTTTTTTCAAGAACTAATGTTTAGGATTTTTCCACGGCAATGCGATGCTTAGTATGGCTACACAACGAAGTTGTTCTTGACCTTGACTTGACCTTTACTGACCACCAGAGGTCAAGTTTTAAAAATGGTCAAGGACATATTTGAACGTAAAATTTTCCGATCTTTCCATTTTCGAGGTCAAAAATATGTTGTCTCATTTGAAAAAAATCGACTTGACCTTGAAATGACCTGAAGGTCAAGTTCAAATTCAAGGTCACAATTCGATAGTCAGGGACGAATCCTATAAGTTTTGTTTGAAACATTTTTCTCTAAAATGAGTTCCCACCGAGATAAAATGCCGTTCCGGGACTTTTGAGACACCCTGTATATTGTTTCTGGTCGGGAACCTTCATCAGTTGCGCTTCCCACAATTGAATGTCCTCTCGAACACTTTTTTATGCATTTGATGCATTTCGTTAAATTTGAAGACGCGAAATGTAATACCGACATCTAGGATTTTCAAGATAATCAGTAAACAGAGGTTCCGAATCTGGAGCCGTTCCGTGCAATTGCTGTTCTCCCTTAACTCCTAGGACAGAATGTCACGATAAAATTTTCAGGTTACTTTACCTGTCAGAGATATTGAATACTCTCTTCGAGGTGTCATTCCTTTGTACGCAAGACAATATTATATTATATATAAATATAATATATATTGTTTCTGGTCGGGAACCTTCATCAGTTAAGCTTCCCACAATTGAATGTCCTCTCGAACACTTCTTTATGCATTTGATGCATTTCGTTAAATTTGAATGACACCTCGAAGAGAGTATTCAATATCTCTGACAGGTGAAGTAACCTGAAAATTTTATCGTGACATTCTGTCCTAGGAGTTAAGGGACAACAGAGAATTGCACGGAACGGCTCCAGATTCGGAACCTCTGTGTACTGATTCTCTTGAAAATCCTAGATGTCTTCAAATTTAGCGTATTCTAATGATAAAATTGACAAATCGACATAGAATTTTTTTTATCGATGCGTTTTTGTTTTTTAACAAGAAAACCCCAAAAAACCAGTAAAAATTTTGTTTTTACCTTTTACACAAAATCAACTGATAAAACCGTGATTGCTATTATGTTGAAGAGAAATGAAAAACCTGCAAAATGAGCTACTATAGGCTCAACTTTGATAATTGGTTTCATAGAGAATAGAACATTTACCCAAAATTCCAAAAAAATAAATAATGGTTTATATATTTTTGATTTTATAGCTAAAACATTATTAACTAAAGTTATATATCTTCTCATACCCAATTTATGTTCTAAAAGTAAATACTATAGTCATTGTAGTTTTTGCATTTTTTTTTTAAAGCCATGTTACCTCACCGAACGACCCTATCATTATGAATAAACTACGCCTGGAAAGCAGACAAGCAGGGAATGAGTGGATTTTCTTATATTTACCTTAATATCTATTAAACTAAGCGTTTTAAATTTATAAAAAAATACACTTTTATTTCCCACACAGTCGTTTTTTATCTGCTATATGATTTGCTTGATTTCTAAATTAAGATTAGGATTTTCGCTTTATTTTGCCAATAAATTTTCAGTGAAGCCCTATATAATCTTTGGTCATAATTTTAGGAAGATAAATGGGAGAATGGGTCAAATTGTAAACAATAAATTATTAAATCATTTAAACAAATTATTTTAAAAATATAAATAAAATATATTTGTATTTTTCTGATGATTCTTTTCATTTGATACATACGTTACGGATGCACTTTATAAAACAAAATTTTATTTTCCATTTAAATTAAAATTAAATTACTTTTAGAAATTGTGTTTTACTTTTGTTAATGGGTCGAATTTTGCATATTTTTTAATAACTTTTTAACAAACTGATATAAAAACATGAAATAAATATACTTGTATTCCTCATTCTTACACTTGAACATTAATTTTTCATTTAATTCTGCAATTTAGATCCCAAACTTAATACCAGAGTTGTATCGTTATTTTTGCTGTAAAGATCAAGTAAGGGCATATTTCTAATTTTTAGGTCGTGTAGTTTCTAAGACAAAGGGGGGAATATTCGATATTTTATATTTTTGTTAATATATTTTAAACAAATGATTTTAATAATATGAAAAATACATATTTGTATTTCTCGTAATGAGCCCTTTCATTTAAAATATTACACCATGCGTTAAAAAAATATTATTTTCCAGTTAATTCTATAATTTGCCCCCAAAATTAATATTAGGGATTTTTCCTGTAAAGTTCAAGTAAGTCCATATAAGGTGCAGGAGTGGGTAAAATTTTTTATATTCTTTTATCTTTTAAATAATTTATTTAAAAATATGAAAAAAAACATATTTGATTCGCCCTTTGATTTGATATATTACATGAAGCGTTACAAACAATTTTAATTTTATATTGTTCATTTAATTCCGTAATTTGCCCCCAAAATTAATATAAGAATTTTTTTCTTATTTTTTCGGTAAAATCCAGATGAGGCCCTATCTCTTTAATTTTTTTCAAAAGTTCGGGCAACGTTCTATATTACCTATTTTTTTCAAAATTTAAAGCTCAGTAGTTTCGGAAATAAGGGGGGGAATGGTTGATTTTTTTAAATTTTCTCCCCAGAAGTTCCCCTAAAATCAAATTTTTTTCAAATAAGATTTGTACTCCTGATCGGGTCACCAAACTACACATTGATACCAAATTTCAACCTTTTACACCGGGTAGTTTCGGAGAAAATTGCTGTAATGTGAAAAACTGAGAAATCCGGAGTGATATTGTAATTGTATCCGTATATTGTATATACAGAACCCTAAAAAGTGTAGTATGTTAGTAGTGCTCAGTTGTTAATAGTTCCAACGGTTCCAAAAATTTCCCGCCAATTTAGTAGTAGTTCAGCCAACCAGTGTTGCCACGTCCTAGGGTACAGAAATCAGTAGAATTTATTGATAAATTTCGATAGATACTCACTTTTGGAGATTTTTCAATCCATTGAACGCAAGACAATTTATTGTTTCTAGTCGAGAACCTTCATCAGTTTTGCTCCCCTCAACTGATTGAATTCTCGAATAATTATTTATGTATATAGTACATATAACTGAATTTAATATTTTATCGCGAAATGACAGGTTTTTGTAAACCTACGAATTTTTTCGTGTGATTTCTATCCTAGGAATCACAGGGAAACGGCGTTACACACAGTACGCCCCCCGTTTTGGAGCGTCTGTGAGTTAGATTTTCCTAAAACTCATGGATGTCGGAATTAATTACGCGATAAAATATTAATTTCGATAGAATTCAGGAAAATTTGTTATATAACCGGTTTGAAAATTTAACGTCCTGTATGTGACTTACTAGATCTCTCAAATCGATATATCAACGATTAGAGTTGCCATTAACAAAATGTGTATGACGTTATCCAAACCACACTAATGACGTCATGAGAAATCTATTTATGTCTCAATTTGCGCATTATAAAAGGTTGAATTTTCCGACGGTTTTTTTTTATCTTGATAGATTTTATTTGGTATATTTTATTTATGTAATTGATAAAAAAATGTCTAGAAGTGATTAAGCTGAAAAGTAAATCTTTATTTTTTTGAGCTAGGTTTATAGCATAATATTGTAAATGTTTTTGGTGCGTTCCCGCAATTTGTTTAGTGTATTGTTTAAATTGGATTGAATTATATCATTGACTTTTAAACTTCTGCACCTTTTCCAAAACCTTCCGTCGCGTTAATGCTAATTTTAAGTGTTTTTTTTTTTCGTGTAAAATATAGACAGTATTCGTGATTTGTATTGACTTTCTAGCTATTCGGACACTTTTGATTCCGTCGGAAGAGACGGCTGCTTTTTGTTGTTATTGTGTTACGATTCTGCGAGTTATTAGTTCCGGTCGTAACAACCGCTAAACCGCTTTCATTTTGTTTCTTTTGTGTTTACAAAAGCGAATCATTTGTTGTTAAACCCGCATTTTTGTTTGTTCAATCAATGAACATTAACGTCGCTATTTTTTTGTGTAACGTGTTGTCCAGACCAAGCTCTAAAAACAGTTCCTGCCGCTGCGGGGCTAGCCCCTGAAGAAAGAAGAACCAAGAAAACACCACCTGCAGAGCTTCGACGTAAAAGGTCAATGATTAACCTTTATTTGGTGATTTAATTTACGCGACGATACAATGTTTTATTGATTGTTCCGCTAAAGGTCCTTCGTCAATTATATACTTGCATTGAACCAGCATTGAACTAAAACCGCAACATCTAATTCATACATTTTTTTTATATTAATATGTAATGTGTCATCGAAGACATTCCAGTTTTTATTTTCACACTCGGGTTCAGTTCTTGGATTTATTTAAAAACACAGTCCAACTCACTCTAATTTATTTCCACCACTTTAACACAATTTATATTCACAGAACTATTTACAATTTATCTTTACTATACTAACGGCAGTCGAATACTGAATGAATCCTATAGTCAGCTCTGTATTTATATATTTCTCTCGGAATTCTTTGGTAAGTCAACGAACCATCGGGAAACTTCTTCTTTCATGTGTTCTGAAAGCTGCAAGGGAATTCGGCAAATTCCCAGTAACGGCAGCCGCCAGCTTCGGGTTGAGAGACAAAACGTTTCGGATTCCAAGAAGTATCGAAAGAATGCCGTTTGCACTAGATATCGGATGAATACCCGTCTCAATATGGCAAGGACTTAACAAGTCGTAAATTTTTTTGTCGTTAAATTTGAATTTAAGTCACTTTTGTTCATGAAATCTTCTATAAGTAATCAAATTTCAGTCCATATTCGATGAAAGAAAGTTGAAACTGAACCAATAAATATTTATAGATATACGTTTGTTATATTTCTATGAATTTATTGAGAAATTAGATAAAATATCCTACAAATGAGAACGGAGTTTTTCGCGGCCAGAGTCATAGCTGATTCTGCTTTTCCGCATTTGGACCGCGTTATTTTTTCCAATTAATTTATTTATATACATATACCGGCATTAGAAAAGTTTTCCGAAGTTTCGCCCAGGTTTAGGTATATAAATAAATTAATTCGAAAACATGATGCGGTCCAAATCCAGGAAAGGCAGAATCAGCTAAAACCTCCTACTATTTGTGGTCATTTTAAAAATATTTTTAATTTTCATAGGAGTTTCGGCATATATGAAAATTCATTTTCATTAGATTAAAACCAAAAAAATTGTTAATTTTCAAAAATTTATTAAGTATTTATTTATTTAGAAGTACAATTTTAAACTAAATTTAGTTTAAAATTGTATTTCTGACGAAGCCAGTTAGCGGTGCGAAAGAATTTACAATATTTAATAAAAACCTTGTTGTAGAGATAAATTTATTTATTTATTTTTTAAACAATAATATACACCTAACATAAAAATATAAATTACAAAAATACGTCCGGCTTCATTTTCATAAATTAACAGCAACGTCATTTGCCAATTTTTTTAAATACTCATAACTTTTTAGACATATTGCACAATTTTCTGTACATTTTTATTACCCGTCTCTAAATAATGTAAGTGCACTTATTTCTTGTTGCTGCTTAGAAAGCTATTTATTGCCTGTGTTAAGATTATGAACACATCGCTAGATACATGATATGGACGATCTGGGAATCGCTAATGACTGGCCGTTTGATACTTTTAGTCTGTTGTACACATTTATAGTTTGCTTTGGATTTTGGGAACATCACGGGAATCCGTAACGATTTCGTGCCACCATTCAGGCCTCGACAGCGCTCCTGGATTGTGCATTAGGGTTGTTTGGAGATTTTCGTAGAGCTGAAACAGAAATGATACAAGAATTTATTTATTTATTTATTTACCAGCCAAAAATTCATTTACACAAGGAATTTAAAATTGTTAATTGGCCTAAGTAAAAAACGCCTTTAAATATTTATTTAAATTCTCCTTATTAAAAAGTAGTATTTTGACCATGGCCGCCCTATCGTGGTTAGTGACACCATTTATCTATACTTATATACAGGGTGTCCCATGGTCGATGGTACCTTAGACGTTTAGGGAAATTGGAACATGTGAGGTTTCTGAAAATGTGGTTACCCAAGTAATTGTTCCAGATCTATCGATGTAAAATATTTTTAACGATGTGATGTTGCCGCTTATACCGAAAAGTAGTAACATTTGTGATGTCTCAAATGGGACATCCTGTATATGATATCATTTTTGGATTCACTATTATTTTTTCTTTATACTTCCCTATACCCATCCCTAACGGTTTTCACGATATTATTTTTTTTCTATATTCGAAGCATCACTCCAGTTAAATGTTTGTAACGGCTGTATTTGAATTCATAGAAACTTGAAATTTTGGGCTCAGTTTATCATGGTCCTATGTATTAGTATGGAAGAGAGAAGTTCTGCGTTATACAGGGTGTCTTAAAATTCGTGAAATTATTGCTAGATACAAAAATGTTAAAAAGTGACTTTTTTTAAATGGAACAACCTGTATATTATCAACTAACCAGAAAGGCACTAAAAATCTCTTTCAAATATAATATTCCTATACCTAAATAATAAGGATTCGGAAATAAAATCAACTTTATGTAAGAATTGGATTATTTTGAGATATTTATTTAGATATTGTTAAAATGTCTTGGCGAGAAATGTCATTAGTAAACTTCTGATAACTAGTTCAATACATTAGCACGTTTCAACAGGAAAGAGACTCGAAATAGATTTTAAAAAAATAATGTTTTAAACAAAAAAATATAGAAAATAATTAATAACTAGTAAACTGTATTTAGACAAAATAATTAAAGTAATTAAAAATTTTAAAAAAATGCTATCATATACAGGGTATTCCATTTGAAATATCAAAAAGTTACTATTTTTTTTGTATAAGCGGCAACATCCCATCGTTGAAAATATTTTACATCCATAAATCTAGAGCAATTACTTAGGTAATCAAATTTTCATAAACATCCGATGTTCCGCTTTCCGTAAACGTCTAAGGTATCATCGACCGTGAGAAACCTTGCATAAAGAGGTAAAATATGTCTATCTGTTCTGTTTGTATAAGAATTCGATAAATCGTATATAAAAATGTGCGAAAAACTAAAAAAAAACGTCAAAAATAAAAGAAATTCCTAGAACCCGGGTGCAATTGTGAATCTAACCCATTTTCGAATCTCCTTGAACACACACAAAAAATTTCATCAAAATCGGCTATAAAGGACATACAGACAAACTTTCTCATTTACATATGTGTGTCCGGTTATGGACTAGCGATAATCTAAATACATGTAAAGCAACTATTTTAATACACAAATACACCATATACTAGGGCTCAATACCCCACCCCTCCATATGGCAGCCTTTTTTTTTTTTTGGTGACCTAATCTCTACTTGTGAACAAAAACGTTCATATTTCTTAAGGGTTTGGTCTTACTGAGATAAAAATAGGCTTATTCGACGTATAATAATACTGTCTATCAACAACATTTCAAAACAAAGTGTTAACATTTTCTTAACTTTTGAAAAAAAGATGAAATGCCAAAAAAAAAAGAGTAAAAAAATTATGCAATTCAACAAATTATTGCAAATCATTGCAAAAGCAGTCCCGATAACCTTTCATTTTTTTCACTAAATCGAAAGTTTTTGAGTTAAGCTACAATACAAAATTAAATTCACAACTGTATGTTTATTACTTTAGGAGTTTTTGTTGTTTGAACATATCATATGCGCAAGCACCTTTATTATACCGTCAACATATGTGGTTGCAGCTAGATGGTGCACCCGTGGATCGGTGGTGGTGGTGTAGTAGCGTGGCCAGCTCGCTCGCCCGATTTGACCCCCTTGGACTATTTTTTGTGGAGTGGTATGAAGCAAAAGGTGTATGCTACAGTTCCAAACAGTCGCCGAAGAAATAAGATCAGACCTAAAACTAATTAAGCGCTCAACTGCCCAGATAGCACACAGAGCATTAACTTGTCTACAAGCTGGAGTTGAGCACTTTGAACAACTACTGTAGGATAAAATTTAATGTGTATAAAAGATTGTAAAAGTATCAAATAAAAATTAATAAGAATTTTATGTGATTTTAATGTTTACCTGTTTAAAGTCCCGACAAAGGTCTTTTGTGCTTGCGCATACGCTATGTTCAAACAACAATAACTCCTAAAGTAATAAACATACAGTTGTGAATTGAATGTAGTATTGTAGCTTAACTCAAAAACTTTCGATTTGCAATAATTTGTTGATTTGCATAATTTTTTGACCCTTTTTTTTGCATTTCATCTTTTTTTCAAAAGTTGAGAAAACGTTAACACTTTGCTTTGAAATGTTGTTGATAGACAGTATTATTGTCCGTCGAATAAGCCTATTTTTATCTCAGTAAGACCAAAAGTTTAAGAGATATGAACTTTTTTGTTCACACGTAGAGAATAGGTTATAAAAAAAAAATGGCTGCCATATGGCGGTGGGGTATTGAGCCCTAGTCTATGGTGTATTTGTGTATTAAAATAGTTGCTTTACATGTATTTAGATTATCGCTAGTCCATAACCGGACTCACTGTATAGATATATATGAAAAAATAAATAAAAAATCATCAAAATTGGGACAGTTCTTAAGGATTTCCGAAGATTGCCTGTTTTTTTATTGGTATAAAATTCATTTTACGCCGCCTATGGAAACATCAACAAACGTTACAAATTCATCATTTCGACTAAAACAACGTAAACATTTAAGCCAGCTGAAGTAATGAAAAAAGGGGTATTCAGTGCAAGGTCGACTGGAAATTTGGATAAGGCTCCGGGACACGCTACGCCAACAACGAGATAACTCTCCAAAAATACCAGAGAATTTCATGCTAATTATAAAGGAACCGTTGTAAATTTCATTTAGTTAGTTCACTTTATATACCGTGTGAATTGTATCGATCAGCTGCAGTAAATAAATAGTGGAATATTTTTGTAGTAAATAAAGAAATCGAAAGTGAACGTGAATATATGTGTTAA
Source organism: Octodonta nipae (assembly GCA_034190945.1). Taxonomy (NCBI): domain Eukaryota; kingdom Metazoa; phylum Arthropoda; class Insecta; order Coleoptera; family Chrysomelidae; genus Octodonta; species Octodonta nipae. Next base: position 94,267,704 of record CM067222.1, read on the forward strand.
TTTCATTTTGAACCCACCAAATTTATTACAGTATTCACTGACTCCACCATAAATGTTTACTCGTTTTTACTTACCCGTCCATCAGCTTTTCCCAGCACCGAATGGACTACATAATCAGGTGGCGCAATAGCATCAATGACTCCCAAACTGTCGGGTTTCAAATCCCTACACAAAGTAGTGATGCTTTCTTTAACTCTCTTTGACAGATCAGGTCCTTGAGCATAACCACCTTGGTAGAAATACACCATGTGTTTGTCCAAACATGATAATCCGTACAACATACCCAAGTTCGTAAGAGTATAAATCAATTCTGATTCGGCTTCTTTTAGTTTTGACCAATAATATCTCAGAGCTGTGTATTCACTGAAAACTTTGGACAGCACTGATGCCCTGTACACTTGTGAGTCGTTCCTAGCTGTGAATCGATCTCCACCAGATGCTAGGATTTGATTTCGACGGTCTTCAGTTTCTTGGAGAAGGTAAACAACCAACCACTGATAAGCATTCATAACAACTATAATTAAAAAAGTTTAACTCACACAAATGTGTATAAAATAATTAAAAAAAAACAACTTACAATTTGGATTTAAGTGGGCCTCCTCATAAAATTTTTCTGTAAGGATCGATCTGTAATTATTTAAAAATTCACAACTACCCAACGGTGAAATTTTCTTATCACCAGTTTGTACAATCTGCCATTGCCTCAAAAGCCAGTTACTGGTTTGTTGGACCAATACATTATTGTCACCTTCATATGTCACCATAGGATCTATGGTGCTTCGTATATCACCTAGGCGAGCCGCTTTTAGGAAACCATGACCACCACATGCTTCCCTACATTCTTGTGCCACTTCTCTACACGTCCACGTCATCAAGGGTTTAGCACAGGAAACTAAGGCGTGCATTTCTCCAACCATTTCAGTCTGTAAAGTAGATGTATATGTTTGTAATATATTGGAAATAGACTCATATCGATGCAAAATACAACAAACGTGGGGAAAACAGCATCAAAATTGGAGAGCAGAGACTGTATATTTAAAATCCAAACGTTTCAAAGTGTAAATTTGAGTTTGTTGCTAATTGAATTATAATACTATTAGTCCAGGTCATTTACGAAAATACGTGACAAAATTAATAGCAGAACAAAACCGATACAAACATGTTCTAAAGATAACACATGACTAATTGATATAAAATCCAACATTTTTCATCGATGCGTTTTTGTTTTTTAACAAGAAAAAACTTAAAAAAACGCTAACAATTTAGTTTTTAACAATTTTGAATGTTCATCTGGGATTTTCTCTCCTCGCAATGGTTTCTGAAAAATACAGTTAAGTACTTGAATATCAAGGTGTACTATCTAAGGACAGTATGTGGAAACTGCCCGGAACACTAGTTGCCCTCTTATAGAAAAAACTCTCCCGCAGGATTAACTGTGAGAAAGTAGGTCTACAGATTTGTCAACTAGTATTCCAGTATAGACAGATCAAGATTGGCAAATCATGTACTCACGGATAATGGTACACACAAAATGGACTGGAATACGACAAAAATACATACCAAAAAAAGAGAAATCAAAGAAAGTGTTGAATAATGAAGAAATCGGGACACCCTCTGTAGAGATACCGGTTGCATGGCAACAACTTCTGACGAATCAGCATCAAAAAGGAAACTTCAAAGTCAATTAATAAGTCAATTGGCATTACCAAAAAAGTCAAGCGAATATAGTGCAAAACATTCAAACAAACATTGTTCGACAACGATTCCTGATAAGGAATCGAAACGTCTCAAAAAAACAGATAAGTACAACACAAAATACACAACATATTATACTGGAATACTAGTTGACAAATCTGCAGACCTATTTTCTCACAGTTAATCCTGCGGGAGAGTTTTTTCTATAAGAGGGCAACTAGTGTTCCGGGCAGTTTCCACAAACTGCCCTTAGATACTTCACCTTGATATTCAAGTACTTACCTTATCTGTATGTTTCAGAAACCATTGCGAGGAGAGAAAATCCCATATAATATTCAAAATAATCATTTACCTTCTCAATCATTTACAAACTACTTAACTGTTTACACAAAATATACGCGAGAAACCGTGTTTGCTACTATGGACAATCTTGTACAGAAATTAAAATTATTTTTTAAGTATTTTCCTCAGAACTCGACATTTTTTGTAATCACCACAAATAAGTACATATAATGGTTCAAAACTTACGTAAAACATAAACAAAAATTTGATGCAGAACAGACTTAAGGATCTCAATATACTCCATTACAATAACACAATTCAATTCCTCAGATAACATCCAATTTCATTAAAAAATTTTATGAATTTCTCAGACATTTAGCAAAAAAATCATTTAGGTAGTTTTGCAACATTTCTTCGAAAAATTATTCTCGAAAAACCGAGTATAATATAAAAGAACATCACTGACGGACCCAAGGGATCCTAGGGGCTGAAGGCCCTTCCAAATTCATCTGAGCGGTATGCTTTTTTAGTGTTTATTGTACTAACTACTTCAGTGACGTCAAGCCCTTCCCTCAAACGAGATCAAGCCCCCCCCCCAAATGACAATCCTGGATCCGCCACTGAAGAACATTGTAAATTACTTCAATAGATACGAGTTAACGGTGTCACACTATTACTTAAATACACTTACCAGACTATCCAGTTCAGTGGAAGACGCTGATTTCTCTATTACCGTAAGGTACGTTTCCGTAAAACAGTTGACGAATATTCGCAATATAACAGCTGCTGCCATGTGGGGAAATAACCGCCATTGCTGAAATTAAATGAATACGAAATTATTATCACTACTGATAATTGTGGATATCATTGAAATTTTTGGGTAAAAAACGTCTGGTAAATATATTTTTAGAGCAACAGGATATTACGAGGAAATATTACAATTCATAACAGTGCCAGGATATACAGGGTGTTTCATAAAAACGTGAAGAACCTGCTAGGTCAGGTAGAATAGCCAAAAATTATTCCTAACTGCCTCGATTTTCGAGATACAGGGTGTTTTGTTAGGGTGGTGCTTCCGAACATTCCATTGTTGTATCTGACACTCAAAGAGGGAACTAGTTACATTTTTCTTTAACACCCTGTATTTAAAAAAAGGAGGCTTTTAGGATACTATTTGTATACAAAACTAATAACCTAGGTACTTTTTATATTGTACCATGTACCTCAACAGATCACAATTATCGGAGAGGAAAACCATTAAGCGTAGGCAACAAAACCTAGTGATGGGTAACATACTCAACACACACACAGCTCTGTGTGTCAAGACAGTGTTATGGCGGAATTGTGCCATATAGCATAATAGACGAGTTGACAGTTGACGATTATTATAACCCAGTTTTATTACTCTCATTTGTCTTTCCAGACACAGTATAAGTTAACAAAATATATACATTCGCGTAAGGTATTTTTAAACTCTCTCCTTGCCCTATATTGTACCTTATAAACAAACAAAAACAATTACAATCAATCAAATTCCGAAAACTCTACTTTTAGACTACATACCTTAAATATAGGTAACAGCATTTACGCATACTCTAATTATGGGTTGTCTGAAGACTAACAGCCAGTGAATCATTAATTTTATAGAACACAATTCTTTTAAATTTAATGTTATTGGATATATTTAATTAAAGACAAAAGATTAGAACACAAATTTACGGTAAGAACATTTTTGAAAAAAATATTGTTAATGTGAAAAGAGAGCTCACAGTTTGAGTTAAACAATGTCGAGTGAGATTGTGCACTTTTTTGACACCTAATTTCGAATCTTCTTTCCGGCTATCACAGAGCACAGTACCGTTTAGTGAGTTGCAGCGTTGCGTTGGCGATACACATGACTCAATTTTATTCGTCGTACCAGACACACACTATATGACCATACATAAACAAGAAATAAATATTTTTTACAATGTATATTTTTTAAATTTATGAATAGGTACATTATTTATTATTAAATAAAAAATATTACTAATTTAAACTGTGTGGAGCAAGAGCAAGTCGGTGTAATTTTAATTTCGTTAATGCTTACACTCAATCTGTGGATAGGCACAAAGTGTGTCATAAAGTGTTATTGGGATCGTGTCAGCACCCTTGACATATGTGAAGGTGTTGACATAAAAGTGCGAAATGGCACAGTGTTACACATCACTAGAGCCTAGTTGATTTATTCCCCAAAGAGGACCCTTTTTGTACTTACATGCAATTGATACTCAATAATGGGTAACTCATTATTGTTATTTGTCCCACTTTCTCCATTGGGTGCAAACTGTTTTCTGATAGCAGCATATCGAACTGCTATCGTTATCGCACAGATCAGTTGATTCGAGGATTCTTGCATAATGCCGACTCGACCCATCGAGAGATTCTCCAACGCAGCTCCTAATATTCTGCCTGGATCCGAAAAACAGCTTTCGTATTCTCCTTCAGGAGTGACATCTGCTGTTCGGTTGAGTAAACTTTCACGTGGTACTCGGTAATCTTTGAATATTATAAATCTGAAACAAAAACATTTTAACAATTATTATTTAACAGGCAAAAGTTAATCTTTAATTTTGAAATGAAATGTTTGCTCAGACTTACCCATTGTCTATTCCGTTTAGACCAATTTTTTCTCCCATGTCTCCAACTATTATACCAGGGTAAGGTATTAGAGTCTTTGGATCCCTGATAGGTACAACGAATGCATGTAAACCGTGACATTGCCCTTTCGTATACAACTGGGCAAATAATAAGGCAAAAGTACATTGTTTCCCTAAAAATATATTTCTATATATAAGCTATAATGGAATATATAAATTAAATTTAAAAACAATGAAAATGATCTAGATCTTCCAATTGTTCAATATGACCTCCTTGTCCAAATGAACTGGTAGTCTAATTCATAAGTTTAAACTGGTGTTAATTCTTAATTCTTGCCACAGCTAGAGCTTATTGAGTTCGGAAGGACGTCTGCACTTTGGTGGTAAATATGTTTATGAAAAAACTCTTAAAAAGTCTCCATAACTCTCATAAGACTTTATGTAAGGCTAAAAAAGTGTCAATTCAGTAAGCCTTGATACTCCGGAAAACTGAAAAGGCCAAATTTCGGACTTATTCACTGTTAATAAGATTTTTCAGTCTTATAAAAAAGCGACCATTGGGAAGTTGAATGGCCTTCACTTAGAGACTGGGCATAGAGCTATGTCGCCCGTTTTCGAAATTAAAATAATGCCCTGTCTCTGTCAGACTGGTCAGATGTCAGAATAATCAAATGTAAATATTTTGTACGGAATAATAGGGATTGTAGCGGAGTAAATAATAGTTCACTGTAACAAAGTATTAAGAATGCCGAATGAAAAATTGGCGAAACGTCTACGAGATTAAAACTGGAATCATACTAACGAACGGATGTATTCTGGATAAATAGTTTTTCATATACAGGGTGAACTAAAAGTATGGAAACCTTTGAATAATTCGTCAGGAATATATTTTTCTTAAAAATGATAAATATAAAAGTTTTAGCCTTTTCCCTGGCAATCTCTCGGTGACCATGACCTTGACCTTGACGGTCATGGCGAGGTCAAATGTATTTTTTCAAATGAGAACTCCCACTTTTTATTCCGGTTTCGGAAAGAGGGGAAAATTTTATATATGAAAATTACCTTGACGACGACCGACAATGTCTTGGTCAAGGTCACGGTAAAATCAAGATCAAGGTCAAGGACATGTTTGGAGGTCCAATACCGTGTCTCCTACTATTCCATAATGAAAAATGGGGGTTTTCATTTGAAAAAATCCATTTAACCTCGATACCACAGTCAAGGTCATGGTTAGGGTCACGCTAAAATTAAGATCAAGCTCAAGGACATAATGAATTCTCGTTTGAATAAAAAGGCATTTAGCCATGGTAGCGGTCAAGGCCATGAACGAGGTCATGGTCAAGGTCACTATGGACGTAAAATTTTCCCGAAACTGAAATAACAAATGAAGGTTCTCATTTGAAAAAGCATTTGACCTCGATATGACCGTCAAGGTCATGTTCAAGGGCAAGGTTATGGTCACCGTTAGATAGCCAGGGGAAAATGCTAAAATTTTGTAATTATCATTTTTCAAAAAAAGAAATTGCTACAAATGTAATTTCATGTGTCCATGACAATGTAATTTTCGATACTTTTTAAAACTTAGAAATTCTGTTTGGCAGATATCTTTAGAATAGCAATAGTTTTATTTTTGAATTATTTCTCGAGTTTTCGAATTGGGATTGTCGACAACTATTATTTATGCAGATCTAAGATTGTGTTGAATCTAACATTACCTAAATTTCCTACCCAACATTTGGCGGCTTCAAAATCCGGTGTATGTATTATAAATTCTTGTGTGGTCGGCTCGTAAGTAGCTGTTGTTCTCATTTGTTTTGTGTTGCTACCGTGAGCTATTTCGGTAAGTGCTAAACAAGCTAACATCTGAAAAAAGAAAACTCTTAATTGTCAAGTAAAAAAAAATACAAAAATAATGTTTATTCTAAAACGATTCAAGTTACATCTGGGGTGCTCCAAAGGTCACACTTGGGCCCTCTGCTGTTTCATCTGTTTATTAATTATATCACACAAGTAGTTATGTCCGCAGGTTGTCTTCTTTTTGTGGATGACCTCAAGTTATTTAAACGGTTTGCGTTCTCTGCGGACTAAGTTTAATTGCCATCTGATCTACATGTACCTCATAATTTGCCACTTTATAACGATCTGCCCCTCAAAGTCGATAAATGCTGCATAAATTCTTTAAGTAGGAATTAGTAGTATAACTAAATTCTATTTAGATCTCTATTGAAAATGATCCCTTTAATCAACGATCTAGGAATCTTACAAGACCAAGATTTGAAATTTGATGCTCTTCTCAATATGATTAATTCTAAAGCTTAGAATTTATCTTCCCAAACACGAAGAAGTTCCCGAACATCGCACCACTAGTGTTACAACTACCCACTTTCAGCTCTTTACGCATCTCTTGGGGTAACAAGTATGTTTTAAAAATTTTCAATGGATTCATAAGCAGTATTGGTGTTATGACTATGTTTAGATTCAGAAATATTACTTGTAACGTAGCTAATCCGAAACCTCTGGATATTCCACATTTATGTAATTGGAATTACATTATTAAATGTTTGATTTTTGGTTTATCGACGAATTGGAATGATTATCCCAAAAATCAGGCGTGTCAGATTGTATTTAACATGTTGTATTGGAGAATATAAATGCTGTATACCAATTTTAGTACAGATTGCTTAAACATGCATTGGATTTGATTTATTTGAGAGCAGTAATGGTAATCTGGACGAAATTGTTTTCAAGTTTACACTGAGGAGTTGTGTTTACTGTTACTTTTTCTTTTCTTTTTACTTTCTTCTGTATGTTATTGTTATATATTTTCTTCTCTTTATTATATAATTTTTTGCATTATCACGTCCCTTTTGCATACTTACGTGTGAGGGTCTTGAGTTCGTTTATATTTAAATTAAAAAATATGTAATTTTAAAATTTGTAAATTAAAATTTATAATGCGTTTTTTCTTAAGTTGAAAACAGTGTTCGTATTATTCCTACATTATATAAATCAATTTGGATTAGGAAATCTATTTGACATTTAATTTCAAGAATTAAATTGTAACGTACTTTATCTGCAGCATAAGCGAATTGTTGATGTCTCTCAGTTCCTAAAGTTACAATTGTATTACTAAAAAGTCCTACTCCTAGGGCGTATTTGATGGACAAATCTGGGAAGGTGATTGCCATTGCTTCGTTACAAGCCATTAGTAACCGGGTCTGAAACAAGGTAAATATGATCAAGATCGTGCGTTTCATTACATTTTAATAAAAAATACTTAACTAAAGTGAATGTAAATATGCTAAGGTAATAATTAATTAGCAACATCATTAACAATAAATAAAAATATTGAAAACCTATGATAAAAAAAATCAATAAACATCAATAATTACGCAAAAAATGATGTATTTATCCTTTGTCAGAAAAAAATAACATTGTAATGACATAATTGATGTCATTATGTTATTCTACAAAAAAGTTATAAGGTAGACGTAAGATGAAGAGACATTGCTAATAAAAATATAATTATTAATGAAAGTTGTGATTACTACTGAGGGAAACTGTATATAGGAATTCATTGACACTGTCAACTTGAAGGATAATTGTAACATTTGACATTTCGAGAAAATTCCTAATCTTTCTAAGCTACTGCCATGGAACATGCAGGAATCAACTTAAAAACTCTAGAAGCACACAACATATACAAGGTATAAGAAGAGTGTTTCCAAAGTATAGGATAAATGCTGATTGGTTCCGCCATTTATTGCACTGATTTCCGGTTTACTATAGCAACGGGAGAACAGAGATGTTTAGTGTTTATCGCTGTATTGCCAGATCTGATGATTTAAAGTAAATCTCATGATATCTGTATAATTTTGTCAATTTGGTATTTTAGTTAAAATTTGTTAAATTTAAGCCGTAAAAATACAAACCACCTAAATTATAAAATGTTGACAACAGTAATCAATAGTTTTCAGAAGATTGTAGCATCAACCTGATTTTAGTTGACAAATTGCTTATTATAAAGTGTTGAGAGTAACTGTTTGCGTACTTACGATAGTTTGGGAATTTGAAAATGAAACTATGTGCCACAGTTAGGTTTTAGAAAATCTCTATTATCAATATTTTATTTTTGTAAGGCAAAATTGGTAGGTAAATGAAATTGTTTATCAATGACTGTTCTGTTGAATGATATTTTTCTTCGAGTTGAATGCGTAAAAGATATTGATTTTTTAGGAATTTTCTTTTCAAGCAATCTGGCAACCCTGCATGATTTTTAAAAATTTGCATCGGTCTATACGATGCATAACACACAAGGCATCGTGTTGCCGATTTTAAAGTTGATTCTTATTATTATTAATCGTTTTCAAGATATTGGACTTTGCAGGTTAAAAAAAGTGCCCATTTTTTTGTCTGTTGACATATTTTTTCTCATTTATTTGTGTTTGCGATTGGTGTCTAGTAGATAAGTTGCTTTATTATTCTCAACATAAAATTGTAGTTTACTGAACCGACCGATTAAGTTATATAATGAAAAATTTTTTTTTTCGGAAATAGAAATTACACTGTTGATGTGCTTAAAAATGTCTACATTTTATTAGCAATCCAACAAGGTATAACAATCTGGGGTAGTATCAGAAAAAACTTTTATGAAAGGCTCTCAGGTCACTCTGTGCTTCAAAACATCAACACATGTGATTGGATTAGGGGTCAAGCCTGGACTTCTAGGTGGCCATGGTATGGCTCCAACTCTTACGATCCACTTCCAAACCTATTCCAATCACATGTGCTGATGTTTTGAAACAGAGAGTAATCGATGCGGGGAATGACAAAAGAAGGGGTTTAACCACTGATGTTGTAAAAAGGTGGATTAAGACATAGAATGAGAGTGCGTGTGCGAAACATAGGCGGACGTGTGGAACATTTCGTAACTATTTGCATTGTTTTATTTTGTTTTCTGACCCAAGTGATAAATTTTGCGCTTACGTACCGTTTTTAGTTTAGTTGTTCGGTAGGAGTATGTATAATATGGTTGTTGTTGTAATGCGATTATCTTGGATGTCAATATTGCTTGAAGATTTTTGTTGATTGTTTGCGATTGTTTTGTATTAAATGTTATTTAACTCTTTATTAGTAAAATTATTAAGGTAATTATTAACAGAAAATGCTTGTTTATAATGCTGTTTCTGCATTAAATCGATTGAGCTTCGAACCGGTGGTTTTTGTTCATATATAAATTTAATAATAAAAAACATAGGTAAATATGAAAAAACTACCAGTTCCATGGATTTAATAAAAAATGAACGACAACAACAAATAATATTAAATTCAATTTGCAGTAGGAACGAGTTCTAAAAATGACATTAAAAATCATCCTCTAAGTTACTTACCCTGGTTTTATAGGGTGTTTTGTTAAGATCTATGAGTGGAAAGTTGTATTCCACGTACCGTTTTAACTGTAGCGCCGTACGACGTTTTTTCTCTTCAGTGCATGGTTCTACCACGGGCCGATGAAAAAGTGGATCGCTCTCAAGACGTTTCCAAATCATCATCTGAAAATAATAAAAATCTATTTAAATATGCATCTCATTTTTCTTCTCTAGTTTATTTCGACGTTATTAAAAGTTTCTATTACAAATAAATACAATTTAAGTGTTTTCTGCAATTTAAATTTCAAGTTTAAATAGTTACTTGCAATGCATTAAACCCCAAAAAGACAAAATTTATTTACCATTTTTTGCCTGTAAGTCATTTACGGACAGGTTATGGAGAGTGAATGAGGTGTTATAAACTGTAGCTTATAACAAGGGAAGAAATCTATTTCTTCCCGGGTGTTTTAAGATTTTTGCTCCGCAGATAATAATTACCTTCGAAATATCCAGGTCGGAAAGTAATTTACAGTACAGTCCAGAAAGTTATCGTATTAAATTAAATCAAACAGGATATAATTGACTAGATAACTGAAAATTAAGCTAGCTAATAAAACAATCAAACCACACAATTTTTGTTTCCTTTTCTGTGCTTGGTGACTAAATTTAGAATCTCAGAAAATAAATATAACTCGTCTAACAAAAGGTATGTCAACTTTATTTCAGGTATTGAATCAATGATCAGGATTATCGTGATGAAGGAACAATTCTAAGATGTAAAATATTTTAATTTTAGATCTTAGAATTGTGCCTTTTTTATCGTAGTTTCTTAACCATTGACAACGTGGTCTGACCTAGACACCGAAACGTTTGAATTATACAGCAATTTTCGTAACTGCGGTATTATTTCCCCAGAAGTACTTAAACATCAACAAATTATATACTAAAATCTTCATTGAGAACCGCTTTATCCACTGAACATCGGTGCGGTGGTTCTTGAGTTTGTCGCGAACAGACAGACGTGGCGGAGGACTTTATTTTATAATATGTAGTGATGAGGACCGTGATCTTCCGTGAAATGACATTTTCTTTCAACAAGATGGTGTTGCCTCTCCATTTTGGAGCACTTGTCCGTACTTATTTAGATGAGGTGTTCTTGAATCGTTGGATAGGGAGATGGGTTGCCAATTGAGTTGCTATCTAAATCGCCATATTTGACACCCCTAGATTACTTTCTGTGGCAGTTCTTAAAAAACAAAGTATACGTTACTAAACCGGTAAATTTAGAAAAATTACAGGCGAGAATTCGTCAGGAGATACAACGTATACCTCCTAAAGTTACTGACCATGTTTAAGAAGAATTTATTAATGGTCTTGGTTACTGTCAGATAGCCAACGGTGCACAATTTCAACGTTTACTTTAATTATTACACAGCCCCACAAAAAAATAAAGTCTTGTGCATCGGACCGGATCTATGTAGGCCTATGTTTTTGGGGTCGCTGAATCCGAAGCCGGGATCAGTTTGACCTCATCAGGTCAGGTTCAAGGTCAAGCCAAGGTCAAACCCCCAAAATCTAATCAAAAAATCTGAAAAAAATTCATATACATGTTTTTTTGGTCGCTAAACCTAACCTAACCTGACCTGATGAGGTCAAACCGGCACTGGATTCGAATTCAGCGACCCCAAAAATATTTATACGAATTTTTTCAGATTTTTTGATTAGATTATGGCAATTTGACCTTGGAATGACCTTGACCTAAAGAGGTCAAACTGACCCCGGATTCGGTTTCAGCGACCCTAAAACATAAGCCTACATAGATCCGGTCCGATGCACAAGAATTTTTGTTGTTTTTTAATAAACATTTTTTTATAAGCTAATGTAATCAATTTAGTCATATTTATGATGATTCTCTCAATTAGCATGGTGGAAAATTGTCGATGACGTCATATCTCCAATAACAATTGCATCACAAATAAGAGTCGTATGTCAAAAAGTGCCTTTGTTTAAAACAAAATCAACTTGTTTTTTTTTTCGAAAAACTCTCACTTGTAGAAATAATGATATTAGTCGTTACTTTTTCAAAGCACTTTATAGTCATAGAAAATCTAAGGTGGAACGCTTTTCTGACAAGTTATAATTGAGTTTTGTATTCCATAATCTTAATTGTAGTAATGTTTTAATTATCACTCATTTTGATATATATTCAAAGCACAAATAAAATAAAAATAGATTAACTATCAACCCTGCAAACAAGTAAATTGTAAATATAATCTAAAAAACAGTGACATAATTCTACCATGACACTATAAAAGTTACTATTCGCGAATTTTTATTCCATAGTTTGCTCAAATTTACTGCTTTATGGCTAAAAGCGCCTTAAATATTTCAGTTCATTCATTTTTCGCAGTCAAATTGATGATGTAAATGATATAATTTCAAAATCGATAACGTGCCAGTAAAATTTTCATGCGTGCCATTGTCACTGCCATGGGGTATGAGTCCCCAATGGCTATATTAAATGTTAATTAAAAGGAGGATATATTTTTTAATTCATTAATTTTTGGGCTTTACTGAGTCAAGTAACGATTTCTTTACAATACTATCAATATTGAAACTAAAGATCCACCAACTGAGGATGTAGAGGAAGTGTGGGAAGCTATAAAAACTGCAGTTAATAAGGCAAATGAGGAAATGCTAACAGATGGAAATACAGAACAGAAGAGGAAGGACTGGTATGCTGCTGAATGCGAAGAACTAATGGAAGCGTTAAAAAAAGCCAGGCAGATACAACTAGCCGCAAAAAAACGAAGCCAATTTAGAAAGTTACAAAAAAATAAGAAGAGAGATGAAGAAAACCTGTAGGAAAAAGAAAAGGGAATGTCATGAAAAAGAATTAGGGAGATAGAAGAAAAGTTAAAGAACAAAGAAATTAGGCCTTTCTACCAAGAAGTTAAAAAAATTGGGATAGGATACCAAAACCAATGTACGCTCATAAAACTGATTAGCGATCTGGGGAGAATAATGGAAAGGTGGAAGAACTACTTTAATAAATTGTTAAACACTGAAGGAGACAGTCAAGAGATGCTAGAACAACAACAGGAGGAAAGTGTTCAAGAGACGGATCATTCCACGAAAGAAGAAATAGAACAAACGATTAAGAAGTTAAAAAACAACAAAAGCCCGGGAGGAACAGGATTAACAGCAGAAATGTTAAAGGTGAGGTATTAGCAACTGAACGAAGGAGTACATCGGCTTATTAAGAGAATATGGGAAACAGACAAGATGCCTAAGCATTGGACAAAAGCAATCTTAATGTCCTATTCACAAGAAAGGAGACAAACTGGAATGTGCTAATTATAGAGGCATTGCACTATTGGACTAGGAGGGTACACAGAAGGAGAAATAGGCGAGTATCAGGCCGGCTTTAGATACAATAGATCTGTAACAAACCACATTTATACACTGAAAGAAATACTAAATAGCTGCTATGATTACAAAAACGCGCTATACGTCCTATTTGTGGATTCTAGACAGGCTTACGACGGAATTAGGAGAAAACAGATTTATAGCGCGATGAGATAGTTGAGAATACCAAGCAAGATAATCAACCTGACAAATGACGCTAGAACAGACTAAAACGAGGTAGCATGGAAGGGCCAAAAGTCAGATCCTTTTGAAGTGAAGCAGGGACTAAGACAAGGGGACCCCATATCATCAACTCTGTTCAACTTGATACTTGAAACAATTATAAGAAGAAGTATAGTTAAAACAGAAGAAACTATATTCAAGAACGGATGACGTAACAATAATTGCAAAACATAAGAACGAATTACCAAGGATGATAGGAAGAATAGGAACGGAGGCAAAGAAGTTTGGTTTAGAAATAAATCAAGGGAAAACAACATATATGATAATGGGAGCGATGAAGAGTAATACTGAGTCCGAATTAAAGGTAGAAATCGGAGATGGACAAACATACATATTTAATTTGGGGGTCAAAGTCGAAGAAAATGGAAGAGAGGATGCAGAGATGAAAGCAAGCATAGCAAAAGGAAGCAGGAAGTATGGAATGCTGAGGGTTTTGATGAAATCCAAAACTGTCTTGAGAAAAACCAAAGAAAGAGTATATAGAACAGTAATTCGAGCGACAGTTACATACGGTAGCGAAGTACGGGTTCTTAACAAAACGGACGAAGAGAGGATCGAATTTATTAATCGTCTTGGTTACTGTCAGATAGCCAACGGTCCACAATTTCAACATTTACTTTAATAAAATTTAAAATAATGTATTTTACACATTTTTTTCTAAGCTAATGTAATCAATTTAATCATATTTGTGATGATTCTTTCAACTAGCAAGGTGGAAAATGAAGAGTAATACTGAGTCCGAATTAAAAGTAGAAATCGGAGATGGACAAACATACATTTAAGAGGGTGAGGGATTTTACATATTTGGGGGTCAAAGTCGAAGAAATGCAGAGATTAAAGCAAGGATAACAAAAGGAAGCAGGAAGTATGGAATGCTGAGGGTTTTGATGAAATCCAAAATTGTCTTGAGAAAAACCAAAGAAATAGTATATAGAACCGTAATTCGAGCGACAGTTACATACGGAACCAAAGTATGGGTTCTTGACAAAACGGTTGAAGAGAGGATCGAACGATGGGAAAGGAATATGTTAAGGAACATTTACGGATGCATAAGAAAGGAAAATATCTACTTTTGTAAGAGTCCAGAGACTCAGCTGGCTGGGAAATGTAGAGCGAATGACGACAGACGGGATGCCAAAAATAATTATAACCAGAAACCCGATACGAGTGAAAACAAAAGAACGGCCTCGGAAAAGATGGCTGGATAATGTAACAGAAGATCTACAGAGAATGGGTATAGAGCAATGGAAAGCCATGGCTGCTAATAGTGATGGATGGAGGGGTGTAGGCATTCATGTATATATTGTAATTTTACATAAAATGTAATTCACGCCCTAAGCCTCCAGGGCTTGTTGCGCGTTATAAATAAAAAAAATATATTTTTAGCTGATTGCAGTTAAATAAAATATTATATTTGAATAGCTTATTTTTTATAACTCAAATTCAAATTCTATTACTTTTAACTTTCGAACGATAAATAAAATAAATAGAAACATTTTTTTCGTAAATCTTAGGGAGGTGTAGTCTGGAAATGAATGCAGTTAAAAATATATTTGTATGACTCCTTTAAATTTTTATCGAAAAATCTGTTGGACGTGTATATTACAAATGGAAAATATTTCACTATCAAGGCACAGCTGGGTTTGAATCTTTTTTTAACGTTGATTATTTAAATAAAACCTACATTACTGATTATGTGTTAATTGGTATGACTTATAAGAAAAACAAACTGCTAGATAATATATATGAAATATTTTCACACCTATAGTTTATATTACGTAATGTGTTCATTTCCAATTTTGATATTCAACAGTGCTGTGATTAAACAGGAAACCAATTGACTCTACTTTTTTTTTCTAAAAGAAAAATCAACTATTATCTAGTTTTTCTTTCAAATATTGAAGGTTGCCAAATATTACGAATTTATATGAATTACTTTAAAGTGATCCCCATACTTACATTGTCCTGTAAGATATCAATGAATTCAAATTCAACATTTATTATATCATTATACCGCATGCACAAAAAAGTACTGCTATTGGCCCTAACCCAGATAAAGCTTATAAGGGTGTTTTTTTAGATATATAGAAGTTATAAAAACTGTTGTTTAAAGCAGGGGACAGACCCATTGTCAGACTAAAATCTCGCTTTAAGCAATTTTATGGAAAGAACAAACAATTTCCTCAAAAAAGATTAATCCTTTGGTTTGGTGGCGTTATGTTGATGATATATTCGTTATTTGGGAACATAATCTTGAAAACTTACATGAATTACTTAACAACATAAACAAAAAAGAATAATTTGGTCAAGTGCCAGTTCGACTCGCATACTAAGGGTTCCGTATCACCTTCAAGATTCTAATATTCCAGATTCAGACAAGCAGGGAATGAGTGCAATTTCTTATATTTACCGCAATATCTTTTAAAGGAAGCGTTTTAAATTTATAAAGAATATACACTTTCATTTTCCACACATAGAGTTTTTATTTTATCTGCTTCAGGATTCGCTTGATTTTTATAAGAATACATATGTATTTAATTTTCTAATTTGGCCCCCAAAAATTAACATTAGAGTTTTATTTTACTAATAAACTATCAGGGAAGCCTTTTATAATCTACTGTTTGAACTTTGAGGCTCTGTAGATTGGAAGACGAAGGGCAAAATAGGTCAAGTTTTAAGTTACAAACTATTAAATCTGTTATTCAAATTATTTAAAAATACAAATTAAACATTTTTTAAATTTAAATAGTGTAGTTTCTAATGTGGGAATTAAGTCGATGTTTAATATTTTTGTTAATATCTTTTAAACAAATATTTAAAAATATGATATATTTGTAATTCACATAATGAGCCTTTTATCTGATATATTACATGATGCGTTTGAAAATTGAATTTTTATTTTCCATTTAATTGTATAATTTATCCCTAAAATTACTATGGGGGTTTTCTAATAATTTTTCTTATAAATTTCAGGTGAGCCTCAGTACCCCTAATTATTTTCAAAATTTTAAGTAGTATGGTTTCGGAAATAAAGCGAGAAATGAATTTTTTTTATATCTTTATGTTAATATCTTGTAAACAATTAATTTTAAAAATATGAAAAATATATATTTGTATTCCTCATAATGAGCCCTTTCATTTGATGTATTGAATGATGCCTTAAAAAACTTTTTTTTTCCGTTTAATTCTATAATTTGGACCCCAATATTAATATTAGGGATTTCTTCATATTTTTCCTGTAAACAAAAAAATGTAGGTCTTATAGTTTGAGGAATAACGGGGGAATGGGTAATTTTTTAAAATATTTTTTTAATATATTTTAAAATATTTATTAAAAAAAATTTAAAATAATATATTTGTATTCGTCATAATGAGACCTGTG
Source organism: Octodonta nipae (assembly GCA_034190945.1). Classification (NCBI taxonomy): domain Eukaryota; kingdom Metazoa; phylum Arthropoda; class Insecta; order Coleoptera; family Chrysomelidae; genus Octodonta; species Octodonta nipae. The sequence continues at coordinate 94,284,722 of CM067222.1, forward strand.
ATTTAATATATAACATGATCTGTTAGAAACAATTATAATTTTTTATTTTCCATTTAATTTTATAATTTGCCCCCAAAACGAATATAAGGGGGTACTCCTTATTTTTCCAGTTCTATTTTTTTTCAAAATTTTACAACTTATGGTTTCGGGGAATGGGTAATTTTTTTTATATTTTTGTTAATATCTTAATTTACTTATTTTAAAATACGAAAAAAATATATTTGTTTTCGCCATAATGAGCCCTTTCATTTGATATATAACATGATGCGTTAGAAACAATTTTAATTTTGATCTGTTCCATTTATTTCTGTAATTTGCCCCCCAAAATTAAAAGTAGCGGTTTCTCTTTATTTTTCCAGTAACTTCAGGTCCGACCCTATACCTCTAATTTTTGCATAACTTTAAGATTTATAGTTTCAGAGATAGGGAGGGGGGATGGTTTCTAATTATTTCTAATTATTTTTCATGTCAAGTTCGGGCAACTTTCTATATTTCCTATTTTTTTCATAATTTTAGGCTTAGTAGTTTTGGAGATCAGGGGACGGTCGATTTTTTTAGTTTTTCCTCCCAAAAGTACCCCTAAAATCATAATTTCTTCTTTGAGGATATGTACTCCTGATCACATCACCAAACTATACATTGATGCCAAATTTAAACCTCTTCCGTCCAGTAATTTAGGATAAAATTGCTGTGATGTGACAGAGGCAGAAATCCGGAGTGATATTATAAGGGTATCCGTATATTGTATATACGGAACCCTAAAAAACTATTCAGTTTACACTAGACCTTGAACATAAACACAATGATATATTAGTTATTTGGGAACATAATCTTGACTTACATCAATTACTTAACGACATAAACAACAAAGAAAAAACTATTCAGTACACTAGACCTTGAAGAAAATAATAAATTATCTTTCTTCGACATTTTAATAACAAAAACGCAATCGACATTTGAAACAGAAGCTTAAAGAAAACCGACACACACTAACATGTATCTCAACTTTTACTGTAATCATCCAAATTCAGTAAAAAAAGGAATCAAATCTCTATAGGACAGAGCAAAAACCAACTGTTCCAACATCAATAATTTAATGAAGAAAAAACGTTTAAAAAAATGTGTTTTCTGTCAATAATGACCCAGAAAAATTTATTTATAAAGAGTTAAACAAAATCCAATATCAAACAATTGCTAACAACCTACACCAAACTTCTCCAAGCAAAACTGAGTCCCAAGATAATTACGTTAGTGCAATAACTACACCATACATACAGGGGACTCTCAGAAACATCATTTAAAAGAAGAAATACACTAAAATATATTACTTCAAAAACAAAACAAAAAAATACACACCAAAATACAAAACATTGCATTTATAAACTTCCTTGTGAATGTAATAAATTCCATATTGGAGAAACCTCTAGACCTCTAAATATTCGAATAAATGAAGATAAAAATTACATTAAAAAACGACAGAATCCAGAATTTATAAACATACTTGGGACCTTGACCACAGAATACAATTTCAAAATTCAGTTATATTACAAAAAGAAGAACACATCACGAAACGAAAACTAAAAGAGTAATTTTGTGAAATGAAAACGATTGTATCGCTACTAACTCGTAGAATTCAATCGTTTCTGGTTTGCAGATGATTAAATAAGAAATCGCTAATTGTCATGCCTTGTGAACAACCCAATATCGGGATAGTTCATAAGGTTTTCCTAGGTTTCCCCTTATGATTTTAATGGGATCAGTGAATCAACAAAATTCTTTGATCACATTTTTGGCTAATGCATTCATTATCTTATAGCAAACTCGCACCTAAATTCTTCTAATTTGAAAGAAACTTGATTATTACATGATCTTTAGAAGTTTCTGTACTACCCTGTATAATAAGAAATTAAATTCTCTTACGTCGTAAGTCAAATAATATTGTCGAACATAATTTCGTGAATTGTGGGGTTATTTCCCAAAATGTACTTAAACATTGATAAAATATGTCAAAACTATCTTTCAGGAAACAATATCTCTTAGTTGACAAACATAATTTAAACTCAATTTTCGATAATTTTCTCCTTTTTTATACCACTGTCAAAACTCCATATGTCCATTTATTTTATTTTCCAGAGTAAGTACCTATGATTCTGAAAAATTTAGATAGCACCCTGCATCGTTAAAGTTATAGGCAACACACTGGTAGGGCCTAGAATTACAAAAATCGGTTAAGCATATCTGGACTTTGAGTCTTTGTTCCTAACAAGCAAGGTGTACGATATGAACCGTGGTAACAAGTAACAGGGTGTCTAGCATCACCGATTTCTTATTTGACAAAATAAAACTATGTTTTTCTAGTTCCATATATCCAGAATGCTCTGAATAATAATTTAGTAAACAAAAATAATAATTTCGAGATTTCATTCAATGAAGGCTCTCGATGTTGACTGTAACAGCTTACGTCAACAAAATTACTTTTGACTTGAGTTTCCGCTTCTGGTTCGGTTATGATAACTTCGTTTTATCACTATTACAAAGTGCTGCTGCATGCTCCATACTTAGAGATGTAACGAATATTAGCATTCGCATTAGCGAATATTCGCGTGTTTTTTAATATTCGCATTCGCATTGAAAAGCGAAAATATTATGATGTTACTCATTAGGAACATTGGCAACGTATAACTTACTTGTGATTTCAAAAGTATTAACTTGTACTTGCAATGAGAAATAACAGTTATATGATGACATAAATGTTAACTACATATATACATTTCTTCTGGAATCGTGACATGTATATGTAATCAGGTAACAATTTAATTACTAAATAAAATTAAGTGCTGACTTCATTTTTTAAATCAGTTTAAAAAAAATTGCAGACATATCTAAACTTTGACAAACTTTAAAATATGCTGGCACTTTCTTGGGTCACACTTCTAGTTTTAAAAATAAGTGTAAAGCTTAAATATTTGTAGATACAAGGGGAGGTCACGTTCAAGAATCTGTCAAAAAATAATTATTCTATTACACTATAAAGGTGCGTATGTTTTAAATCTCCGGATAACAAATTTTGCTTCGTTGTGTAGCGCTAAATCGACAGACATCATTAAATAGTTAGTGAACTTGCTGCTTTGTCTAAAAAACGGTTTATGGTGTTTCACGTTTCTTTTTTTTGGTTAGTAGGAAAATATACAACCAATCGTGTTTGTGGAACGCTCAGACTAGATGCAGGCCTTTTGTCAGAGCTGTAAACGAGCTCTGTGCGGTTCAGGCCGTGAGTTGCGTCAAAGTGACAGGAACACGCTGAAACTGGGGGGAAAACAAACCACTGAGCAATCTGACAATATAAAATCGCTACAAAAGTCCTAATTTAATTTCCAGTAAGGACACAATGAATGTTTTGTATGCGTTTACATGGGACACAGTCCATAAAAACCCATTAGTTAGATAAATTGAAATAAAAGCACCATAACTGTCGTACTTGCGTTCTTACACTCCTTGGGCACCTGCCTACTTTGCGCCCGCCTGGCAATTGTGATAGGTGAAATTTCTTTAACAAAATTGTAAGTTATGCTTTTTTATTCTATCGCCTAGCAACAAATTAAGGCAGAACTCGCCATGTATCATTCTCTAATTTAAAGTATTGATGCAAATTTTATCGTCATTAGCTAGTACCATTTTCACAGCTGTCAATTCAAATTAGTAGCGATAGCTAACGAAGCGAAATTTGTGTTTAGGTCTAGTTAATTTTGCAAAATAAGAGAAATTAGCTGTCAGGATGTTAAAATATACCTCATCATAAGTCAGTTATTTTTTGAGCAATTCTCATGCATCTCATCTTACTCAGAAATATACAAGCTTGCAGAATCTTACTTTTAAACCTATACAAAGGTTAGACTCGTTCGTCACTTTGTTTATGAAACTGATTTTTTTTAAATATGTAAATGAGTCCATGTCCATAAGTAAGATAAGTTATAACATGGCAATAAAATTCCTTTTTTTTTGGCAATCTATATAATTTTAGTTTTTATTTGACTTCATAAATTTAATTATATAATTTTTCTGTTTAATTATAATAACTTCTTATAACTTCTCTCATAAATCAAATTGGTTCACTCCAATATAATGACAGCTTAACTGCGGAAAGAGCGTTGAGTGTAAGGGTTTGGTGTTAGTATACAAAATTTTATGCTTATACATCTGTGAGACAACAAAGATCCCACAGCTATTTCAATTTATATATTAAAAATAGAAGAGTGGCTTTCTATAATGATTACGAAGCACAATTTAGGTTATAATTTTTGATTAAACCAAAATAAGTAAATTTTGATCTGATATTCGCATTCGTATTCGCGAATATTGGAAGAGAAAATTCGCATTCGCGAATCTCGAAAATCGGTCATTCGTTACATCTCTACAGTCCATACACACATAATTTTCATCTCCTAAACAGTACCTATTGTCGAATTATGTAGACTACAAATTTAAACTCTTTTGAGAGTCTTAAAAAAGTTTTACAATGAAAGAAACAACCTTTAAAAGTTCGTACCTATGTCTATGGAAAAACTTTGGGAGATAAGTTTACGCAGAAACATTTTAAAGTTATATTTTTATTACATGTTTGAATATCTATTAGCTTACCATATCAATGTCATTCTGTGCAAATGAGACTTGGTTATTTTTTTTTTGTTATTTTATTAGCCATGGCACCATGAATATTAGGCTTTATTGCTTTCGATCAAAGAAGCTCCACAATTTTCCCCACCACCCTCTCTCTATTGAATTAACCAAAATCTTTAATTAGGTAATTTGAATTGATAGAACTCAATGCGGTATTTCCAATCAGTGGATTCCCAAACACTCACCCTCACTCTTAAATTAACCTAAATCCATACAGTTGAATGCCCCACTCCCTTGATGATACCAAAAATTGTTACACAACATAATATGATGAAACTTAAAAGGTTGTATAACTGCTACATATCTATACAAAAAAAATTGCTTCTAATCTTTCCAGTGAGTGTTTGGCGATAATTCCCGAGATTTTAGGAATTCGTTTATATTCGTAAGTAATTTCGAAAAGATTGTTGAGGAGGTCTTGAATTATTTTGTCTGTTCATTGGGTTTTCTCTCCTCTAAATTTTTTTCCTGCAACAGATAAGTATTTAGAAATTGTATATGTAGAACAAAGTGTAGTAAGGCAATTTCGTAAAATTGCCCGGATTACTGGCCGTTCGTACAGAGATTCCTCCTCACAGTTATTCTGAGAGAAAGAGATGTCTACAAAATGATCAACCAATATTCCTGTATACAAGTAATGTATTGTATATTGTGTAATACTTATCTGTGTTTGGAGACGTTTCAACTCCGAGTCTGGAGTCGTTGTCAATCGTTTAGTGTTCTTTTCGAGGTTTTTTCTACAAAATTTTCGCTTTGATCTTGAATTTCTTGTTTGTCAAAATTTTGACAAACTGGTTGATCATTTTGTAGACATCTCTTTCTCTCAGAATAACTGTGAGGAAGAATCTCTGTACGGACAGCCAGTAATCCGGGCAATTTTACGAAATTGCCTTACTACACTTTGTTCTACATATACAATTTCTAAATACTTATCTGTTGCAGGAAAAATTTTTAGAGGAGAGAATCATTTATATTCACCAGAAAAACATCAAATAAGTAATAAAATATGCCGCCATGATCTCTACGATAAATGTTTTCCTTCTGGAGACTATGGACATGGTAGCTCAAAGTTCATTGTTTCTCGAAAACGTCTGTAACACCAAATTTTGTTTTTGTGCAATAAATTAGTAACAAATTATTAGATACGTCTTCACTTGCACATGATGACATTTATATGCCAGTCGAAATTCGCAAAGAAAAGTATAGATTCTGCCTAGAACTTACCTTAGTTTTTAATAGTTCGGGATTTTCAACAAACAACTTCATTGTTTTCCAATCGAATTTCGCTTGTTTCCTATAGTGATCTAACGGCCCCGGAGGAAAATCCTTTAGCACAAGTTTATCGTCTTCAAGCTCCATAGTGCACTGATATCTGGAAAAAATAGTTAACTTCAGGTTTGTAAAAATGCAATATACATATTTTTTAAATGTAATGTAGGTCGGCAAGGACAAGAAAGTTGTTTAGCCTATGATTATCTACGTTTAATTATGTCCCAAGTCTCTTCAGTCTTTTTATATATGTAAATTTAATTACATAATATCAAACAGTGGTATTTACTTTACTCATAAATATACTAATAGTAATTATCGCATATGATGGCTATTGTGGGAAAATGAAATAATTAATCTATTATGGTAAACCATTGTCAAATATTAGTTTAATATCTATAAACATACTTATAAGTGGGGGGGGCGCATATGTAAAAAACAACTGATGCATGAATAGTTCACCGACGTCACTACCAATCTTATAGCACTAAATTTTATATGAAATCTGTGAGGTTTTCTCTATATCGCTTATTATTTATTGTTTGCGCTCCAAGTTTATCGTTTCAAATAATAGCTATTCAAAATTCATAAACACAAATTTTCAGGCGAAGCTCTATGGGGTTGGGAATTTGTACGTGGCTGTGAGAAATCTGTACAGAGCTAGGTGAAATTATTTTATTCTTCTTAGTTTTAAAAACGTAGTGTGTTAATATTAATTAGATTTAAATAATTACTTTCATCCTTTATAGTTTTTGTGTAAAAAATTTAACAGTCGATGTTCTTGTTTTTAGGCGTTGTTGTTGTTAGGCGTCTATTTCCATAGAAATTATGAATTATGAAGTATTCACTATTATCATTTTATTATTTATTTATTTTACTTGTTTTTCCTGATTCACTTTCTAGACGTGAGGTTCCAAGTCGAGAGCTATTACATGAAGAAGGAACTGCTATCCAGGGCCGGATTTAAGTTGGAGGGGGCCCTTGGGCACAAAACTGGTGAGGGTCTACTTAGAATTTCAAAATTTGCAGTCAAATTTGTATTTTACATTTATTATTTTTAATAAAACATGCCATTTAAAAGGGATTTTTACATACTTATATAAAATACGTCAAAATAAATAAAGTTAAGCCAAATATATATTCAATTAAACAATTTGAAGTGAAAAAAATATTTAAAAATTACATACACAAATTTTCAAATAAATCGGTTATAAATTCTTCCAGAAAAATGATTTTGAAAATTGCTTAGTTTCGCTTGAATAGCCCTTGCCCTTGGCTTAAAATAGGTATTTTAATCGGTCTTATCTACAAATACCTGCTAAATTTAATTCCATCTCATGTTTATATTACAGATTTAGGGTTGCTCACATATTAAAAAATATATATAATTTGATTTTAAAATAATAGGGTTGCCACATATACAGGGTTCTCTTTGATGATCAGTATAGGGATCTCGGAAACTAGCCGAGATAAAGCAATTTCTTAAATTGGGTAAGATTTGCAGTTTTACTGGCCCAATTTAATGACACTTTCGGATTTTTGTAAAAAGTCATGGCTTACGAGGTATTTTGAAAAAACCAAATTCTGTCGATTTAGTCAAATCCCTCTGGCTCCTTTGTTTTTGATTTTATAAAAAAAGAGTAAATATCAAAATTGAAGGGAATTGTATCCCGAATATGATTGTCATGTCCTCGTTTGCGTGACAGCTCTCGTTTTCGAGATATGACATAAACTTATCTTTTTTTGAATGGAAACCATAGTTAACTATGACCTCAAAAAATCGGATATTTTTAGAGCTTTTCAACGATATAACACTCGATATAGTTATTCATAAAAATAACGGAGTTATGGATGCTTTTCTCTCTTATTTTCACTTTTAACATAGTTAGCCATGAGATTGATTTATTAATAACTATTCCAAAAAACATTGCACGATTTTTTTATTAGGTAAATCAGATATAACGAAAAAACTAAAGAAGTAGGTACTTACTAAAAACTTAAGAAATTAAAGTACATAATAATGGTTACAATTTATTTTCGACAAAAATTGCAAATTTTTAAGATTGACATTACCGCTTTCCTCACACACCGCCTATCAATTTCTTCAATTGCTTGTAATACCGCCTCCCTTAGGTCACCAACTGTCTCATACTTTCTTTTGTATACTTTGTTTTATAGCGCACCACATAAATAGAAGTCTATAACTGCCAAATCGGGAGACTGGGGTGGCCATTCGCGTGGGCCATTTCTTCCTATCCAAGAGTTTGGATAGATATTATCAATTTCTAAACGAGTTGTCAAATTCAAATTATGCAACATATCTTGAAAAGTGTATTGCAAGAAATGCAAGTAGCGCTCTCCAGTAAGTGATTCATCATAGATAAAAGGCCCCAGAATAGTACACCCTATGATACCACACCAAACATTAAAACCTAATTTTATCTGGGGTCGTCTTTGTTCTACATGGAAAGGGTTTTCTTTAGCCCAGACATGCTCATTGTGTCTATTGAACATACTGCAGTTAGTAAATCTAGTTTCGTCTGACCATAACACCTTTAATGGAAACTGTGGATTGTCAAGGCACATGTCTCTAAACCATGTACAAAACAAAATACGTCGATGTTCGTCACCAGCATGCAAAGTTTGAGAAACCGAAAGTTTGTACGGGTGGAACTTGTGCGCTTTCAGTACCTTAACTAGTTCGTTGAGATGTGCCAGCTTCTGCCGCAATCTCACGAGTTGATGTAGATGGATTTTGATTTACCATTGCCAAAACATTTATTTGTGCTGCTTCGTTAATTTGATTACGTTCCTTTGGTGGTCTTCTAAACGTTGTTTGTGGCATATTCTTGATTACTTTTATGTTTTTTTTTTTGGGCAATAACACCACAATAGAAATAAAACGACGTATATTGCAGGAATACCAAACGTTTCAAAGTCTATTCTGACTTCGTTGTCAATGGCTTTATATTTATTGATGTAGATTTAATTTTCATTTTGCAATCTAAATCAATAAATATAAAGCCATTGACAACGAAGTCAGAATAGACTTTGAAACGTTTGGTATTCCTGCAATATACGTCGTTTTATTTCTATTGTGGTGTTATTGCCCAAAAAAACATAAAAGTTCCTTTGGTGGTTTAGTAAAAGACCCATATCTGCGTAAACTATCGTAAAGCCTCTTAAATGTACATAGAGCAGGTTGACGACGATTAAAATATCTATGAAAGTATTCCTCAGCTGCACGAACTGAATTTTTATGGCATATGATATAACATTCCACCATATTCAGTTTTTCTTCATTAGAATATTCCATTTTATCACGAAAACTTGTCAATATCGACTGTCAGTTCAGCACTACTAATGAAATTACTCTCAAATGAGGAAACGTCAAAGAGAAAACAATCTTTTTCATGGCTACCTACGTTAAAAGTGAAAATAAGAAAGAAAAGCATCCATAACTCAGTTATTTTTATGAATAACTATATCAAGAATTATATCGTTGAAAAATGTCCGATTTTTTGAGGTCATAGCCAACTATAGTTTCCATTCAAAAAAAAAAAAAAAAGTTTGTGTCATATCTCGAAAACGAGATATTTACACTTTTTTTATAAAATCAAAAACAAAGGAGCTAGAGGGATTTGACTAAATCGAGATCCCCATACTGATCATCAAAAAAAAACTCACCCCTTATAAAAAAACTTAAATATAATTTATATATACGCTTGAGAGTATGAAAACGTACTAACAATTTTCGAAATCAATATTCATACAATATAAACAATTTGTTGATTGTAAACTTTTTTTGTATTTTGGCTTTCATTTACAATTTTTGCTGGATTTTTTTCTTCAAATATATATTTTTTTAAATTGTGGTCCACAGATGCTGGGGCCCCTGAGCCAGTGCCCAAAGTGCCCTTATGTAAATTCGGCCCTGCCGCTATCGCCACTTTTGTAGTATCCAATGCAATCATAATATTCAGAAAGTCTACAAAAACCCTTAGGAATGGAAAACTATTTGTTTATTTGTTGGGTTTATATTTCATCTTCATCAAACCTATACAATACGACATATAAGAATTTACCTATAAAAGTAAATCTAAATCCTATGCAACGAACAAATTCATGTACTTTTTATGGATTTTTAATGAAATCTGGTTCTGCTTGAGTTAATATTAGGGTCATTTCACGTTAAGCGGACAGCGAAAATCAGGTAACATTTTGTTCATCTTTGGATTAATTGGACTTCTAAATGATCTGAATGAATGTACATCATTATTTTGTTATGACCAAACCTAATTAGACGTTTTCAATAATTGAATAACTTTGAACAATTTATTTTTTTAAAGCTATTGCCGCTATTTTCCGAAAAGATAGGAAATAAATGTAATAAGTTTTTTTTTGAGAAAATTGAATGTTCGTTTTGGCAGTTACTACAATTTTTTCTTGCAGGAAACTTCGGTATTTTTTTAGTTTTTATATCAAAATGTATTTTGTAGTCTATAAATAATAAGTATAAAGTGTTAAAATGGGTCCTGCCTTCGTCTTGGAGATAGATGAACTAAAGTGTGACGGTGCCTCAATTTAAATGGGGTTTATAACTATTCTTATCTAGTAGGCTAATAAAAAAATAATAAAATGTTACTTGTTTAAAGTTGTAATGGTGAAAATGGAACATTAACTAATTAGTTGTTTTCTGGAAGATAGTTGTGGCATCTGGTGGTTTTTATTTTTTCTGAGTTTTTTTTTTTGGAAATGAAACAACATGAACTCCAAACGTTTCAAGGTCTAAATCAGACTTCTAAAGAATTCAACCGTTCCTGGTTACCAATAATCAAGGATGAAATTAATAATGGTAATGTCCTTTTGAACAACCCTGTATCAGTTCAGTTCGTAAGGTTTTTCCTAGGTTTTCCCTAATGACTTTAATGAAATATCTGGAATATCAGGATTTTTTTGGTCTCATTTTTGATCAATGCACTACCTTATAACAAAGTCGTACCTAGGAGTGCCACATGAAATTCTGAAGATAACTCTTTCAAATTCACCCAATTTGAATGAAACTTTGTTATTTCACATGATCTTTAGAATTTTTAATGCTACCCTGCATATATCAAATTTGCAGTAAATTCTCTTTTAGTTACATCAGTTTGTCAAATGTGATTTACTAAATTTGTCATTTAATCTTTTTGATTTTTAATAGTTCATTTGTGTTAAGTTATTACCATTGAAAACGGTGTCTGATTTAGATCTTGAAACGTTTGGACTATGTGAAATATAACAGACATTCAAGTTCCTGAGGTGTTATTAAAGAACTCAGAAAAAACAAAAAAATCAGATGTTCACAAAAGAAGGTTTTATTTCCAAATATTTACAACTTTCCAATTCGCACAATAATTTGTTGGTTTAATAGTAAGCCCGTCTGCTCTTGGTATATAAGTGCGATACTTACTTTTTGGTGTCAGAAATAAAGCGATTTACAGCGGAACACCTTTGGTTATGGCCTTGGTTGACAGTAGTTGTACTTTGACATAACCCTTTTGAATACTAAAAGCAGAACCGAAACTGATTCGCAATTTGTTTCAACCGGAAAACGTCAACGTCAAAATCATATGTTCAATTGTTTTTGGTTAAATATATATATATATGTATGTATGTATGTATGTGAATAACTTCTAGCTCTTGTGGTTATTTAATCGTCATCAAGAGACAATTTTGATGAAATGGATCAAAATTTATTATTAAATATTTGTGGTGACTTGTTTTTTGAATATTGAAGATTGTATAGCTTAAATATAAAAATAATGTAACTGCCTAACAAATTTACCAAAATGTAAAACATCTATTACAATTGTAATAGCTATCTAAACATTGTTTACAAATTTATTTATAAATTTTTATTTTATTTTATTTATTTTTACAATTTCCTTGTACATTTATATATGCTGTATTGGAAATAAAAATAAATACATAACCTTAAGTTATTTAAGAAAGAGACAGACAATTAAAAACACTACTGCTATGGGTTATTACCGGTTATCTTTAACAAATTACGTAACAAAGGGCTCATTTGTGACGTTTTCGTGATTTCATTGGTATTAACCAAAACCGCCAGAATGTGTTTGGTTCAAACCACTTGGGAACAATTATAAGAGGTAGATCGCTGCAAATCGCTTAAAGTGACGGAACAATCAAAGCTTTGCTGCAGAAAAACTTTTTGTCTTGAAGGTATTCCTTGGAGCAGTAATATACAATCATTTCGGTTAAAGCTGTTTTTGCCCAAATCGTACAAGCTAGGCTAGTGATTGTCCTATTCATCATTTTTTGAAACTGACAGTAATACAAGAATGGGAATTGATAGATTGATTTCTTTCTCTACGATGGTATTGCTATTGTTTATTTGAAATGTTGACAGATCCAAGAATTTCTACTTATTGAAAGGTATTTTATCGTGAAATGAATTTCGACATCAAGGAGTTTCAGGAAAATCGGGAGTCGTACTGTCTGTAACGCCGTTTCTCTGTTATTCCTAGAATAGAACTCACACGAAAAAATTCGTAGGTTTACTAAAACCTGTCAAAGAAATTACGATACTAACTTTTTGGAGATTTTTCAATCCATTGAACGCAAGACTTCTATATTCGAGAATTCAATCAGTTGAGGGGAGCGCACTGATGAAGGTTCTCGACTAGAAACAATATATTGTCTTAAGTTCAATGGATTGCAAAATCTCGAAGTTATTATTGAAATATGTGGGTGCGGCTTAGAATAGTTTGTGGAAGTGAAACATGTATTTGTCACAAGTACGAGTCTGGAACTGGAATCCGAAGTACTTGTTACGGAAAAATACTGGTTTATTTCACCTCTACATGTCATAGACTACTAAAAAAATTTAAACATGACATAAATACATAAAAGCAACCTTAGAAATAATAAGTTATCGTATTTTAATTAACCACATACATATTTATTTGCGTTTTTACTAATTAATTAAAAACTTCATTAGTACTACATATTGCGAAGTTAGTATGAAAAATTGGTTTGTTATTATCATCCGATTTGACCATACAATGTATAGCATCACACTTCCTCTAAGGCACGCATAGTGTGCCTTTAGGGGAAAATTCACTAAACCTCAGATATACTACATATCAAAAGGGTTAAGCTCTGTTATCAGGCCCGTGGTTGACGTCGTGGCTGCAGTTCCCCATGAATTTTCTGGGACACTGTGTACAGCAAATATATAGAACATTTTCTTAAATATTGTTGATTTTCCTCAAAGTTATTAAATCAATTAATTTTCCACATGCAATATATTTTAATTTCAGCAGATATATTAATTACAACTCTGTAAAAATATTTTTAATTATATTTCACCTTGTAGCAGTAATTTTGGAACAAAGATAATTATCATTTGCCATTAATGTTGGTGATAAAAAGACTGACATTGGAATTGCGTTAGACAAATATGTTTATATTAATTATATAATTACAAGGAAAAGTGTCTAATGTTAGCTGTTTTCATTATGAATTATCTCATCATAATAAAAGCACGCATGTAAAATGGCCACAATAACACTATATATCTAATTTATATATATATATATATATATATATATATATATATATATATTTGTTTTTAAGTTTTCGCGGGCACTAAATGTTTTAGGTGGTTTCCGGGAATTCATCCGCGTAGTTGATAACTGATCCCTGCCGGGATCGATGGTAAAATGACGACGTTTCGGCAGAGTCACATCTGCCCTCTTCAGGTCGGTCCGCATAATTCTCGTAGCCTTCTGCTTTCGCTTCTATTCGAGTAACTAGAGTTCTCCATAAAGAAAATCTGCATAGTCTCAAATCCAATATGATATCATAATTTATGCCTTTTTCAATTGCCTACTAAGTTTGTAAAAAAATATGAATATTCTGTAAAAGTAAAGTGCCTGTATTTTTAGCAATATCCGAACCGTACGTAATGTGGACGCAAACACGATTTAAAGGCCCTAGATGTCGACATTCCTTTCGTGTCAATTTGTTATTCAGAAGTCTTAATGTAAAATGTTTATTTTCCAATGTTTAAGTACTTTTTGGGAAATAACACCACAAATCACGAAAATTACTGTATATTCCAAATGTTTCGGAGTCTAGGGTAGACCCCGTTGTCAATGGGTAAGAATCTAAAAGAATATTTTACTGGCCTGGCCCAATTTAATGGCACTTTCGGATTTTTGTATAAAGTCATGGCTTACTAGATATTTTGAAAAAACGAAATTCTGTCGATTTAGTCAAATCCCTCTGGCTCCTTTGTTTTTGATTTTATAAAAAAAGTGTAAATATCAAAATTGAAGGGAATTGTGTCCCGAATATAATTGTCATGTCCTCGTTTGCGTGACAGCTCTCGTTTTCGAGAAATGACACAAACTTATCTTTTCTTGAATAGAAACCACAGTTGACTATGACCTCAAAAAATCGGACATTTTTAGAACTTTTCAACGATACAATACTCGATATAGTTATTCATAAAAATAACGGAGTCATGGATGCTTTTCTCTCTTATTTTCACTTTTAACGTAGGTAGCCATGAAAAAGATTGTTTTCACTTTGACGTTTCCTCATTTGAGAGTAATTCCATTAGTAGTGCTGAACTGACAGTCGATATTGACAAGTTTTCGTGATAAAATGGAATATTCTAACGAAGAAAAACTGAATTTGGTGGAATGTTATATCATATGCCATAAAAATTCAGTTCGTGCAGCTGAGGAATACTTTCATAGGTATATTAATCGTCGTCAACCTGCTCTATGTACATTTAAAAGGCTTTACGATAGTTTACGCAGATATGGATCTTTTACTAAACCACTAAAGGAACGTAATCAAATTAACGAAGCAGCACAAATAAATGGTTTGGCAATTGTAAATCAAAATCCATCTACATCAACTCGTGAGATTGTGGCAGAAGCTGGCACATCTAAACGAATTGTAGTTAAGGTACTGAAAGCGCACAAGTTCCACCCGTACAAACTTTCAGTTTCTCCAACTTTGCATGCTGGTGACGAACATCGAAGTATTTTGTTTTGACATGTGCCTTGACCATCCACAGTTTCCATTAAAGGTGTTATGGTCAGATAAAACTAGATTTACTAACTGCGGTATGTTCAATAGACACAATGAGCATATCTGGGCTAAAGGAAACCCTTTCCATGTAGAACATGTGGTGTGGTATCATAGGGTCTACTATTCTGGGGCCTTTTATCTATGACGAATCACTTACTGGGGAGCGCTACTTGCATTTCTTGCAATACACTTTTCAAGACATGTTGCATAATTTGAATTTGAGAACTCGTTTAGCAACTGAGTGGTTCCAATATGATGGAGCACCTGCACATAACTCGTTATTAGTAAGACAACACTTAGATAATATCTATCCAAACTCTTGGATAGGAAGAAATGGCCCACGCGAATGGCCACCCCGGTCTCTCGATTTGGCAGTTATAGACTTCTATTAATGGTGCGCTAAAAAATAAAGTATACAAAAGAAAGTATGAGTGACCTAAGGGAGGCGGTATTACAAGGAATTGAAAAAATTGATAGGCGGTTTGTGAGGAAAGCGATAATGTCAATCTTAAAAAGATGCAACTTTTGTCTAAATAACAATGGTGGACTTTTCGGACATAAATTGTAACGTTTTACAAAAATCCGAAAGTGTCATTAAATTGAGCCAGTAAAACTGCAAATCTTTCCCAATTTAACCATTGCTCTATCTCCGCTAGAGATCCCCATACTGATCATAAAAAAAACTCACCCTGTATACTGACGAATTGAGTACCTTCACTTTTATTTAAGTCCATTAATTAAGATTTATTTCTGTATAATTGACATCCTATTTTCAATTAATCATCTATTGCATTTCAATTAAAAAACAGATGAGACATTGTAATCTGAAGCTTATTTGAATTTTTTCCATTTGGCTTAGAGTAAATATTTTGAACAGTTTCTGTACGCAAGTGTTAATGCTTTGTTTTTAATTAAATTATTTTTAGCAATATCATGAGGTTCATTATACGGTTGGGCGGTAAAAATTAGCAATTAATTTATTTCGTCAAATAGTCTATTTACATAAGATTTTACGCGGAACATTACTAAATCCATAACGCAATTTACAATATATTAAAAGCTGTATAAACCCTGTCTGAGCTTATTTTGACAACTGAATACCTTATACTAAGGCACAGGATTATTTATATTTACTTAGAATTTATGTTTTCGTGACTTCATCAGTTGATCTAGCATGCTGGTGGCTCATCCAGATTTTTCCATACGGCTGGCGCGTGTCACATTTTAAGTGGATCTTGATTTAATTAATATTTATTTTCATTACAATGTACTCCTCCATGAACCCTTGCATTTGGTTACCTGCTAGATTGACCATAGACTTACCCGTCAAAAAATACAAAGAAAACCCTTTATGGCCTTATTTTGTGGGTTGGGTTAATTAATGTTTTTAAAAGAAATATATAAATGGTTTAGCTTTTGAATTCTTAGGCAAAATGGTTAATTTTGAGTAATATTTCAGAATAGTGTAACGCATTTTATTTACAATATACAAAGAATTTGAACCACCCTGAAAGAGATGTTTAAATTTAATATTGTTTCGGTAAAACAGTAAATAATTAAAATTTTATAAAAAATACCAAGGAGTTTAATTTTTTTTTATTAAGTTTGTTAATAATCTGTTTGTCCACCCGGTTGTCTATACACTCCCTAACACGTCTTGGAATTGATTCATTAAGATGGTCTATTACTTCTTGAGGAATACTATCCCAAGCTACCTGTATTTCATGTTTTAGAACCTCCAATGTCCGTGGGGGCTGACGTAAAATCCAAGAAAGTAGTGGAGCCGTATGTACTCTCTTATAAAATTCTTTATTCAATAAAATGTATACATTTTCCAGATATATATAAAAGACATTTCAGCCATCCTGTTACCCGGCTGTGGGGTTTACAAATTTATGAACAGCTAAGCTGTTCTTATGTGTCGTTAACCTAAGTGTCAAAACCTATCTAAACATACATGAAAATCCTATAACCCTAATAAGTAATTATAATGTTACAAAATAATCTATCTAAAATTATGTCAAAATGTAAATGATAACAGTAATAATATAAATTAAAATGACAGAAATATCAGTTCAAAAGACATAATATACAAAACAATTGGGCGATCAACATTACAGTACATTCTAACTAAAAATATCCTAACCGCGCTACACCGGAGAGACGAGAGCTGAGTTTACCGACGATGCGAGTGAACGTTTGGAACCCGATCGCCTTATGGAATTTACATTGCGGATAACAAATGAACAGAAATTTTAAAAATAACCGTGACAGAGTTGACAATTAACAAATTGTAATAGGATCATTTATTTAAAAAGAAAGAAAATAGATGAAAATGTCATAGCACACAATGTAAATTAATAAAGGGAAAATTCAAGAAAAAGATTGATGAAGATTCATCTCCATACGGCTTTGTTGAAAAAGTTATGACAAGATAACGAGCCTACGATGACGCTATGGATCAGTTTAAAAGAAATAGTGTTGCAATTTAGAATAGTGAGAAGAGCATCGTTATTGCCACACCAAATACCCCTAGCTCCAATAATAATAGGGTAGACTTTAACGTCAGTGGAATTCTTGATTGCCATAATTTTGTTCGTGAAGTCAGGTTCCTCATAATACTCCTTTTTCAATCTATAACTTTCGGTGACCTTCCCAGAAAACACCTACTTCAATAATGATGGTTTGTAGGCCTTTGTTGATAATAAGGTCGGGAATTCTGGCGACATCCTCGATGATATTAACGATGTTGTTATGTCGTTTTATTCGAGTGCCGTGGGTAATGTAGCATCCCTGTAAAATATAGCAATTGGACTCGTGTTTTTTACATCCCCCGGGACAGTTTCGTTGTTCTTTAGGTTTGTAAGGAAGGTTGGCTATCCAAGAACTCGAAGCACTCGAGGAGGCACATTGTTTGATACCATTCCCAGTCCAGGATTTGTCTAAGTCATTTATTAAACTATTGGTTATATCGCTGGGTGTATGTAGAATGGTTAAAGACTTGATTTTACCAATGTGGTGTTCAGTGAAGGATTTGGCTATAGGTGGAATGTGGGACATAATTTTTGACAATTTTCTGGTCATAATTTCTGGAATTTTTAACGCGAAGGGGAAAATGCCAAGACCTCCACCTCGTTTGGATGCATATAAGAAAGGGTTAGTTGTGGAGGAGGGGAGATGAAGAACAGTCTTGACCAGACGACGGATTGATTAGTCTGTCAGCTTTCTTTAATCGGCTTATGAATCCCATATTTCAACAAGATAATGCTCGGCCTCTTGTTGCTTGAGTTAATTTACTTTTTTTGTGAATCTGTTGCCACGGCCGCCCAAATCTTAGATCTTTTGCCCATAAAACATGTTTGGGAAATGATGGAAGATAACGTTGCGCTGTCATGTTGTATCGAACAAAGAGAATATCCTGACGTCCCACAGCTTTATACTTTGATCTTTACTGTTCGAGATAAGATGTCTTCCATCGCCTCTAGAATCGATGTAAGTTATACCGTCAGCATGACCTGCAAGAACCCCTACAGGTTTAGGTGTATGCTCAAATAGCGTCCTTCAATCCCATACTTTCACTAATCCATCATCACCGCCACTATAAATGATTTGGAAAAAGTCATCGGCAAAACATACGGCGTTCACGTCGTATACATGAGCGTGGATCTTACTAGTTTTTTGTTGCCTGTGCAAATCGTAAATATATAGACACCCATCATTTGCACCACCTAAGAGTTCTCTACCATCTGAAGAGAATTACACAGGGAAAATACAAAATCTTTTGCTGCTTTTCAAGAGGTGTAATGGCTCTTGGTGGTCAATATTCTCGTCGGTGTTGCATAAATGTAATGCATAAGACCAAGTTGAATATACAAAATGTTTTCTGTCAGGACTGAAAACAACATCGATGATGCTCCAGCCTACATCACGGGCAATTATCGAATGCATGAATTTATATGTTCCAATGTATGTATTGTATGACTCATATCTTGACATTTTTGACCTATTAATTTTATTATTTCTGTACAAATTAGGTCGATCTCAATTATCTGCGACTAATTAGTGAAATTTAATGATACTTTGAGAGTATTACTTATATTAATTATATTTTCAATGTTAAAAAAATATATGTTTGTTATTTACTATAATTCAACTGTCTTATACTTTACATTGTGTTAGTGATAGTTTTAGTTGTTTAATGTACTCTTTATGAACTGGTTATTCAATGATTTTGTTTGTTTTATACTAGTGTTTTGTTTGTATTTAATGTTTCGAAATTATATGTCCATAACTTTATATTTTATTTACAGTTGACACTTAAAATATTTAGTATAGGTTAGTTAAGGTACCCCTTTTCTCAGCTTGCTGGTGAAACATTGTAATGCCACACAGCCAGGCAATAACATGGTTGAAATATCTTTTATTTACTTTGTCACTTGTAAACTTTTGACTGAATAAAGAATGTGAATGACCTACTTCAATGTGCAATAGCACCCTATACCGTAACGCCTACTATTTGGTGTACATGTTGCTCAACAAAAAATTGAGTTTGACGTGTTTCTCATCGACATCGTCTAACCCATCTTCAGCCATCATGCCATACCATATATGTAGAAAATATATCGATATTCAATATTTTCACGAAAGCTAAGTAACGTAATTTTTTGGTTTTCTCTTTTCCTTTATATTTATCAATAAGTCAACATATTCATGTTTCAAAGATGAGCATTTCCTGGTCACATTAATATCTGTCCACTTCCTTACCATTAAATTGTCTCTACAAAAAGTTCATTAATTTATTGATTATTAATTATCATTACTCCACTAGGTATGGTGTTCCCTCTGAATCAGCGCATTAAGGAGTGAGAAATCACAGAGGAAATCTTGATCCATTGTTGGTGGCGCCATCTTTGCAAAATTTCATGTCCCAAAGTAGGATAGGAAGTATAACTTAGACGAGATGGCGACATTTTTACAACCATTATCGATTGTTTAAATAAAGCTGCCAGGTCATTAGATAGCTCTAAATCTTTAAAAATCCCAATTTCAGCATATCAATGACATTTGTAAGGACACATACATTTTTATTAAGAGTATTTCTGAAAGTAAACGGCCAAAATTGATGAAATTATTATCGCTATTTTTACAGCAATAAATAACTATTGCGAAAATAAAAGTAGTAAATCAATAAACTTTACCTTTGAGACCCTTTCGAAATACACAAAATTTCAGTCAGTGTATTTATCATTTTTAACTTATAATTTTTTATAACTTATCATTTTACTATCAGGTATTATTTGCATTCCATATACGCCAATGCCTTTAAAATTAAATACGGTTTTGGGAAGATGTTGGCATGTTGGGGGTAAATAATGATTTGTTTTTTTTTTAAGGTTCCGTATATACAATATACAGATACCCTTATAATATCACTCCGGATTTCTGCCTCTGTCACATCCAGCAATTTTTTCCTAAACTACTGGACGGAAAAGGTTGAAATTTGGTATGAATGTATAGTTTGGAGACGCGTTCAGGAGTACATATCGTAATAGAAGAAATTTTGATTTTAGGGGTATTTCTGGGGGGAAAACTAAAAAATCGACCGTTCCCCCCCTGATCTCCGAAACTACTGAGCCTAAAATTTTGAAAAAATAGGAAACATAAACGTTGCCCGAACTTTACAGGAAAAATAAGGAGAAACCATTAATATTAATTTTGGGGGGCAAATTATAGAATTAAATGAAAATTTTAATATAAAAAAAAATTCAAACGCATCATATAATAGATCAAATGAAAGTTCCCATTCTGAGGAACACAAATATATTTTTTTCATATTTAAAAAAAATTAGTCAAACAGATATTAACGAAAATATACCAAAATTTAGCCATTCCCCCTACCCCCTAGCCACGAAACTATAAAACGTAAAGTTTTGAAAAAAATTAGAGGTATAGGGTTTGACCTGAAGTTTACTGGAAAAATAAGAAGATACCTCTACTTTTAATTTTGGGGGACAAATTACAGAATTAAATAGAAAAAATAAAATTAAAATTGTTTCTAACCCATCATGTTATATATCAAATGAAAGGGCTCATTATGACGAAAACAAATATATTTTTTTTCATATTTTTAAAATAAATTAATTAAAATATATTAACAAAAATATTTAAAAAAATTACCCATTTCCCCCCTTATCTCCAAAACCATAAGCTGGAAAATTAAAAAAAAAATGGAGGTATAGTCCCTCACCTGAACTGGAAAAATAAGGAGAAACAACTAATATTTACTTTGGGGGCAAATTATAGAATTAACTGGAAATTATAAAATTATAATTGTTTCTAACGGATGTAATATATCAATTCACAGGGCTCATTATGACGAATACAAATATATTTTTTAATTTTTTTTAACTGAATATTTTAAAATATATTTAAAAAATATTTACAAAAAAATTAACCATTCCCACCGTTATTCCACAAACTATAAGACCTAATTTTTTTGTTTACAGGAGAAATATGAAGAAATCCCTAATATTAATATTGGGGGCCAAATTATAGAATTAAACGGAAAATAAAAAAATATTTTTTAACGCATCATGTAATACATCAAATGAAAGGGCTCATTATGAGGAATACAAATATATATTTTTCATATTTTTAAAATTAATTGTTTGCAAGATATTAACATAAAGATATAAAAAAAATTCATTTCTGGCTTTATTAAAAATATAAACAAATGATGCGCTTTTGTAAACACAAAAGAAACAAATGAAAGCGGTTGTTAGGACCGGAACTAATGACTCGCGAAATCGTAACACAATAAGAACAAAAAGCCGCAGTCTTAAGATGGAATCAAAAGGAGTAAGAATCCGCACTCGTCGGCGGTTACACGAATCACAGTGTTCTGTTTTTAGAGACAAAAAACGTACAAATATAAATTACCATGGGCGCGACGGAGAGTTTTCGAAAAAGGTGCAAAACTTTAAAAATCAATTATAATTCAATCAACTTTAAAAACCAAGAACAAACAAGTTGCGGGGACGCAACAATATTAGATATATAAAAAAAATAAAAAATGACCAAAATGTAAAAAATGTCAAAAAGTGAAAAATGTCTAACTCTACACATTAAATAACTAAAAACTGTCCACAAAATGAAATATGTTGTTAAAACTGTCTTCACAAAAGAATCTAAAAAATGTAGATTTTGAAATTTTAAATGAAAAAAAAACTGTTCAAGATAAAAACGTGAACTAAACCGATTTGCCTACCTCTTGCGAAGTTGATGGCTGTCAGCTAGTAGCTAATAAAAAATAAATGATCCTTTTATACGTGTTCCCATGAAGTGGGCCTATAAAGTTGCAAAATCCAAAACCTTCTAGAGCTATTTCTGCTGTTTGTTGCTTAGGTTTACGAAAGGATATCAGCAGCTTGCGTCTAGCTGCACCATGCTTTACTCTAGAATAAACTATGAGAATCCAAATAAAATCTAAATTGAAAGTCGGATTCAAAATAAATTCTGTGTTGAAATGTCAGATAAGAATGCAGGATAACTAAAAAAAATTATGATATATTTCCCAATAAATTCAAATCCAACTACATGTATCTTTAATCAATTCGGACACCTTTAACCAATGTTCGTTCAGTTTCTTTAAGCACTTAACGTTTTTATTTTTTTCGTATCCACTTTTAGGAAATCATTAAAATTTTTGCGGTTAATATCACATATTTGTGCATAATTATCACAAGGCTGTTGTAATATCTTCTTGTTTTTGCATGCTAAATAAGATTATTGCGATAATAAAAAATTAGTTGGCTTATATTTTAGTTATTGAATATAACAGCAGTAAAATGTTATTAATCCATATATAACTGAAATTGTTTTAAAGTAGCTAATGTATATATAACACTATATACAATAATGACTTACTTTAAATTTCAAAATTCTACCTCATTACTGCACTAAAAGCAATAAACAAAGCTACGGTCTTGAGTTTTCTTCTTCACTTCATGTTCTAATCACTTTGTCTATTACAGTAGCCATCTTTTCCTTGGTTTGCTAACATTTCTTCTTCCCGAACATTTGCAGGAAGCCTTCTATATTTCTTCGGTCTACATGTTTTACTTATTTTTGTTTTCCTTTTGTTCCTTCATATCAAAAATATTAATTCTTTTCTGTTTCTATTCTGTCTAGTTTTCTGCAACCATTCATTCTCCCAACAAGGTTCATGTTTTGTAATAGTATTCAACCTTCATTCTTTCTTCATCATCGTCTATGTTTCACTTCGGTATAAGAGTGTTCTACTGATAATCCAGCAAATGTGGGTGAGTTTTTCTTCTACGTCATAGTTAAAAATTAACCTAAAATATTTCAATTGTTCCACCTGCTCCTGTAGTGTATTATCGACTACCATTCACTTCATATGCCGCCATTTTTTCTGCTTGCATTAAGGTTTGAGGTTCGTCAAATTTGCCTTCTTTTGCTTCTGTTTGTTCTAATATTTTGTTCAATCTTTCCTGGTGTATGATTTTTTTATTTAATTTTTTCTCTTCCACTGTTTCTATAGTTGAAATTACTTACTGCAATATGAATACAATTCATATTAATCGAATATTTCTGTTACAGTGTACTTCGTGGGGGTTTTATACCTTATACCGAACTTGAAGCTGAGGCGCTCCTGAATGAGTGTTCTCGAAAATTCCTGGAACATTTTTCCGTGGGTTTTGGTCATGAATTTGCGGTAAAATTTATACTGGGGCACCAGTTTCCAAATAGAAAAGGGGAGTCATTTTAGTCAAGCACCCCAAAGTTGTCCCTGGTTAAAACTAAAACAATCAGGATCCAATAAGGAAATCCATGTTGATTTCCAAGATCGCCCTTAATTTATTTCTGATTGAACCATTAAACTTTTATGATGTTAATTTTTTTGATACCATTAGTTATTCACATGGAAGGATTAAAATGAAACACCTCGTATGTTTACATTAATCATAAGGTCACTACATCTATACAGACATCTTTAAGGATAGTTCCAGCTAAAAGTTACTTTTTTAAACTACATATCTACAATTTTTGGATAATGAAACATTAACCACAGCAATTTATTTAAATTAGAGTTGATGTGTGATGTCGGGAATCTTATCTTAAAATATAGGATCTAGATAGATATTTATACTCAAGGATACCAGTAATCTTATACGAATTTTATCGCGCAAGATAATATTGCAAATGGAATTAGCAACGTCTTATGTAAATTGAAAATATTTTTGATGATTGGATGAAAAAGAATTTAAAAAATGACCATAAATATTACGTTGTCAGATACACTTATGGATAAACATATTTTAGTACTGGCAACACTGAATTTTATTTTTCACATTCAATACCTTTGCGAAAACTAAGTTGCATTTTTTTTGAGTACGTGGTTTGTCGATATAAACTCGTGATTTTAGGTAACTTCTTAAAAAACAGTCACACGATGACAGGTCCGGTGACTGAGGAGACCACTCTAGTTCTCAAAACCCTTTCGGAAGCAATAACGCAATAAATGTGAAGGAAGTTTAGACAATGGCGTCGCCTATATAAATGCTCCAACAAAATTGCTTTTTCTGTTATCCACAATGCGTTCACTAATGACAACTCTTTGAACGCAGACTTCTTTAGAAAAAAGCTATCAGCCGCTATTAGTATTTTTGCCCAAATAGAAAGTTTATAAGTCAGTCAAAAATAAATTCTTAAAAGTTTTTTTTTCTTGAGGTTTAGTGAGAGTGAGAGGTAGACACTAAACTTATACTGTACTATGTAAAATACCGAATAAGTTTTAGAATAATTAAAATAAATCATATTTTTATAACTCTGCTGGCATAGGAAGACTTTTTTAAGGGCCCGCTAGTAGAAGTGGCAAATATAGACATCACTTCAGAACCTACAGGAAAAAATACCGTAACAGAACAAAAATTGAAATAGAACTGTGCTGAAGAATTTCAACAGTTCCGTTCGTTACTAACTACATGCTTTTGTTAGAAGAGACTAAAAAATCCTAGTAATGCTAAAACATACACTGGTCTCTGTAATTAAAGTCATAAGGAAGTACTGGCCATTATCCATGTTAGCATATTTTGTGTTCATTGTTTTCTTCAATATAATATGAAAAAAAACATTTAAGAAATTGAATTACTAGCAAACTATACGTATTTAATTTCGAAAAGATTGTTGAGGAGGTCTTGAATTATTTTGTCTGTTCATTGGGTTTTCTCTCCAAATTTTTCCTGTAACAGATAAGTATTTAAAAATTGTATATGTAGAACAAAGTGTAGTAAGGCAATTTCGTAAAATTGCCCGGATTACTGGCTGTCTGTACAGAGATTCCCATGGCCATACAAGAATTTGGTATGGCCATGGGTTCTTCTTTATCTCCTATAATCAGTAATATATTCATGACATATTTTGAAGAAAGATTCATAGGCAAATATAAAAATAAACCAAAAGTGTGGTGGAGATACGTTGATGACATTTTTGTGGTTTGGGAGTATGGTGCTGAAGAACTGCATTCATTCCTAGATTACATCAATAGTCAAGAACCCACAATAAAATTTACAATGGTGATGGAAAATTTGCATAAACTTGCTTATCTTGATGTACTTACAGATAGAACAAACAACACAATAAGTACAAGTACTTATCGAAAACCTACAAATACTAATAGATATTTGAATTTTCACTCCAACCATCCCTTAAATGTAAAAAAAGGTGTTGTAAAGTGCTTATATGATAGAGCAAAAAAACATATCTTCATCCAAACAAATCTTTAACAAAGAAGTCAATATTATCAAAGAACATCTACTTCAAAACGAATATCCCCAAGACTTTATAAATAAAACTATAAATCAGTTAGAAAGAAAATCGCAACAACAAAGCAGCACAAATAACCATCACACTAATACCAACCAAACACAAACAGACAACCAAATTATGAACATAATTCCATATGTCCCAGGTGTATCGGAAAAAATTAACCGATTAGGAAATTAATACAGCGTTAAAACTGTTTTTAAAACAAATAATACCTTGCGCTCTATCCTCACACATACCAAACCGTTTAACGCTACCCAGAGTTTTAAAAATTGTGTGTACAGTGTTTTGTGTGACTGTGGCCATTCTTATACCAGTAGAACTTCAAGACCTTTAGAAGTAAAGAAAAAAGAACATCAATATAACATTTCCAGAAGACATGAGGACAAATCAAATTTGGCCAATCATGTATTAACGAGCACCGGCAGCCATATGAAAAAACAAAGATTTTGTTGAAAGAAGAAAATTTAAAAAAAAAGAAAACTTAAAGAAGCCACACGATGATAAACAACACTGAAATCGGAGCACCTTCAGCTGACCTTCATTTGGACTGGAGGAATTTACTGCTAACAGAACAAAAAAACGGTAACCTCAGCGTCAAGTGATCGCCAAACGACAAATTGTCAGTGTCAAATTTTTTGACAAGCAACAAATTCAAGATCAAAGCGAAAATTTTTTTAGAAAAAATCTCGAAAACGACACTAAACGATTGACAACGACTCCAGACTCGGAGTTGAAACGTCTCCATACACAGATAAGTATTACACAATATACAATACATTACTTATATACAGGAATACTGGTTGATCATTTTATAGACATCTCTTTCTCTCAGAATAACTGTGAGGAAGAATCTCTGTACAGACAGCCAGTAATCCGGGCAATTTTACGAAATTGCCTTACTACCCTTTGTTCTACATATACAATTTTTAAATACTTATCTGTTACAGGAAAAAAATTGGAGGAGAGAAAACCCAATGAACAGACAAAATATACGTATTTAGTCATAGGAAATATTAATAAAAATCTATCAATTGTTAGCAGTGCTGTAAAAGTAACGACTTCTTGAATACTCGTATGTATTTGTTACTCTTAGTCTGACTACCCGTTAAAAAGTATTCTTTACGCTTTACTTTCCTTAATCATAATTTGAGTAGTGACACGTAAATATAGAGTACTAATGAGTGCATACCTATTATAATAATTAAATAATTATCCGATATAATACGTTGCAATTAAAGAGAAAAAAATATATGAACGTATTTTATTAAGTAACATTTTTATTCAAATATAAATATAAAATAAATAAAGAGAAAAATAAATAAACACTCAAGCAATGCAACTAAACACATTTTTATTATTGTATATCAGTCTCCTTAGTAAGTTGAATGTAATACAAATAGAGATATAAAATAGAGAAATAGATAAATAAATAAATTCTTATATTAATTTGACATCTTTTTTATAAACTCTTCTTCCATATATTGTCTTTGCATAATAATACTACCAGTTATTGGAGACGTTGTAGCACTCGATTTTGTTATTATCTACATCAAACTCCATATGGAATAAATCCATTCAATCACAAACAGAATATCCTGAGTAAATCTTTTATTTTATAGAGTTGTTTTCGAAATTATGTCTTATACTGTAATATACTTTTAAAGATCGCAATGATTTATGAAATCTTTAAAGTAAAGAAAGACTAGCGAATAGTGTTCAAAATATAAAAGCATTATTTTGTCTGTTCATTGGGTTTTCTCTCCTCCAAATTTTTTCCTGTGTATGGAGACGTTTCAACTCCGAGTCTGGAGTCGTTGTCAATCGTTTAGTGTCGTTTTCGAGATTTTTTCTAAAAAAATTTTCGCTTTGATCTTGAATTTGTTGCTTGTCAAAAAATTTGACACTGACAATTTGTCGTTTGGCGATCACTTGACGCTGAGGTTACCGTTTTTTTGTTCTGTTAGCAGTAAATTCCTCCAGTCCAAATGAAGGTCGGCTGAAGGTGCTCCGATTTCAGTGTTGTTTATCATCGTGTGGCTTCTTTAAGTTTTCTCTTTTTTTAAATTTTCTTCTTTCAACAAAATCTTTGTTTTTTCATATGGCTGCCGGAGCTCGTTAATACATGATTGGCCAAATTTGATTTGTCCACATGTCTTCTGGAAATGTTATATTGATGTTCTTTTTTCTTTACTTCTAAAGGTCTTGAAGTTCTACTGGTATAAGAATGGCCACAGTCACACAAAACACTGTACACACAATTTTTAAAACTCTGGGTAGCGTTAAACGGTTTGGTATGTGTGAGGATAGAGCGCAAGGTATTATTTGTTTTAAAAACAGTTTTAACGCTGTATTAATTTCCTAATCGGTTAATTTTTTCCGATACACCTGGGACATATGGAATTATGTTCATAATTTGGTTGTCTGTTTGTGTTTGGTTGGTATTAGTGTGATGGTTATTTGTGCTGCTTTGTTGTTGCGATTTTCTTTCTAACTGATTTATAGTTTTATTTATAAAGTCTTGGGGATATTCGTTTTGAAGTAGATGTTCTTTGATAATATTGACTTCTTTGTTAAAGATTTGTTTGGATGAAGATATGTTTTTTTGCTCTATCATATAAGCACTTTACAACACCTTTTTTTACATTTAAGGGATGGTTGGAGTGAAAATTCAAATATCTATTAGTATTTGTAGGTTTTCGATAAGTACTTGTACTTATTGTGTTATTTGTTCTATCTATAAGTACATCAAGATAAGCAAGTTTATACAAATTTTCTATCTCCATTGTAAATTTTATTTATGGGATAAAACAAAGATTTTGTTGAAAGAAGAAAATTTAAAAAAGAGAAAACGTAAAGAAGCCAGCTGTATGATGATAAACAACACTGAAATCGGAGCACCTTCAGCCGACCTTCATTTAGACTGGAGGAATTTACTGCTAACAGACCAAAAAAACGGTAACCTCAGCGTCAAGTGATCGCCAAACGACAAATTGTCAGTTTCAAATTTTTTGACAAACAACAAATTCAAGATCAAAGCGAAATTTTTTTAGAAAAAACCTTGAAAACAACACTAAACGATTGACAACGACTCCAGACTCAGAGTTGAAACGTCTCTATACACAGGAAAAAAATTGGAGGAGAGAAAACCCAATGAAAAGACAAAATAATTCAAGACCTCCTCAACAATCTTTTCGAAATTACATATAAAAGCATATTATATAATTTAATCAATAACAATATAAAGAGATTAATCACTTTAGTTATTGAATATAACTTATGAATGACGACTTATTTATCATACTGTCTTAACAATTCGGTTGTTCGACAGGACAGACACCATTTCGAAATACGGTAGGTATGAAGTATCCGTACGTGCGAAACATACGAAATAAACTAACGAAGTAACGAAACTAACAATGTGATATTGGTATTAAAGCGGACGTCGACATGGTTGTGCTGAAGCAAACATGCGATTCAAGTAACGATGCCAACGTAAAAGTAACGATCCGGTACTTCGAGTCTTATCGACTATTCGTGACTTAGTAAGGAGTATTCGTTACTTAGTAACGAATACATACGGGCTAGTAACGAATACATACGGGTTGTTACAGCCCTAATTGTTAGTAAATAAGGGTCAAAGTTAAGTTTGCCCTCATTACCGTGTATCCATTGGATATTATCTACATTCAAGAGCGTCGCCAGAAATAGAAAATTTTTGCATTTAAGGAAAGGGCAGCCGGTCAGCAGGTTTTTGAGATAGAGGATGCAAATCAGAAATTTTCTGTTAATATATATATATATATATATATATATATATATATATATATAGAAATTTGAGTTAAATACACCAAATACTAAATAAAATAAATAATTATAGGTTTTATTACACATATTACGATGAGCCAATGACCGGCAAGAGAGCTCTAGGGAGCTGTCCTCCCCTGCCCCTTCCTAGCCCCGCCCTTCCATACCCTAGCCTGTGTTCAGCACATAACTTCTACACTATACTAGTTTAAATACTTACTTTACTGATTTTTAACCGACTTCCAAAAAGGAGGAGGCTATCAATTCGTCGCGTATTTTTTTTGTATGTATGTTACCTGATTTCTTCTCCTGTGGTGCACCGTTTTGAATTAATATGGTCTTGTTTAATAGAGTATATATCCGGATTGGTGAAACTTCAAATTTTGGAAAAGAATTCTATTGGTAAAGTGATAAAATTTGTGAATGAACACAGGCGTGCATGGAAATCGACCAATGTCCCTAACATATTGGTCGATTTTTCGATAACTCCTTATGGATGTGTATAGTTTTTAGCGTTTAATCTATTAAGGAAGATCCTTAGGTGATCTCATATACTTTTCTGCGACGTGCAACTTGCAGTTTTGCAGAAAATCGCCGAAAATTCTAAAATTCTTATCAAAAATTTCATCGAAATGACATAACGGACATTTCCTCATAAATATTTTAATTCCAAGGTAATAGTGCGGTAATTTTAGGCACTGGAAGTTTTAATTGCGAATTTGAAAATTTTCTATGTACATCTCAAGCATATAGGTAGTAAAGCATAGTATTTTCGGCTCCTTAAATCAATGAGTACCAAGCTCGTTTTCTTTGTATACCAGGCAAATACCTATTTAAATGCAAATTTGTCCATTTTGCGAAGACGGTGCTTTTGGTTGTCACATTCTCCCGGCCTAATAGAAAATTCAGTGACAACACATGTCAAACTTTAAACTGCTATTTGGTGCGTTTATAGACCGGGTCTTTAGTTATAGCAAACAAAAGTACAAAGTAAAGTGGTAGAAGGAGTTGCATTTATATGAAGATTGAAATATAGGAGGGACTAGAATGATAGTGGTCCATAGGCAACCGTATATACAGGACGGTTGGAATATAGGATGGACTGGACGTTTGGTGGTATAAAAATGTTGGAAAAAATGTGAAATTAAAATTATATAGACATAAGCAAATCACACAAGATGGTTGAAATATATGCTGGAGTTGAATTATATTTATACAGTGTGATTAAAAAATTATTTCTTTTATAGCCCATAAGCAGTTGCATAAAGTGTGGAGAGGAATTAATGTTACACAGGGCGATAATATAAAATGTTAAAAATGAAATAATTTATGGGGTAGCCCACAAGGAGTTATATACTATGGTTGAAATATAGAACGGATTTGACTCCGTAAATATGGGATGGCTTCTACTCCGTCCTATAGTTTACAGAAGGCAGCTAACAAATTTATTCTTGTCCGTGGGCAGTCGTATGTACAGGGTGGTTGGTACATAGGTTGGAGTGGAATTATCTATAGTTATATAGGATTGTCAAAAAAAGTTGAAAAAAGGTTAGATGGCGTAGTCCATAAGGCATAAATATATTATGAGCTTATTAAGTCAACGCGTACTAGTACATTTTGTTCGTAAAATAAAGAATGAAAACTACCTGAGTTCCAAAAAAACTAAAAAGTTAAAAAAAAAATAATAATAATAATTTATAACCGACTGCTACCTATTAATAAAAAGCCAAAAATAATTATAACAAAATACAACTCTAGCAAATAAATAACACATACAATGTTGTTAGGTACCAACCCAGGAAATAAAAAATGTAAACATTAAAAGGTGCTCATTCTGTACAAATTAATTACCTACCAATCTAGTATATTTTTGAAGTCGGTGCCAAGCAACAATAAAGTTTGATAAATTAGTAGATAAGTACGCAATGAAGGATTTTAGATTTTCCTGGCAACGGCTTCAAAATATACTAGATTGGTAGGTAATTAATTTGTACAGAATGAGAACCTTTTAATGTTTACATTTTTTACTTCCTGTGTAGGTACCTAACAACATTGAATGTGTTATTTATTTGCTAGAGTTGTATTTTGATATAATTATTTTAGCTTTTTAGTTATAGTAGAAGTCGGTTATATTTTTTAAAAAATGTTTGATTTTAATAAATATGTGTTCCATTACAATATTTAACATTTGACATACGCGAACTATATATTGTTAATTTTGTACGATTTGATTGTTTATTTATGGTTTTCGAACAATTCTATGCAGTGTCGAATGTTTCAACATTTCGTGTTGAATAAAAAAACGCAGTATTTGAATATCAGAATAATCAGAATTTTAAATTGGCTGATGTCAGTAAAACGTAGCATTTTGTGAATTATAAACTACAAATTGATAGCAATATATTTGCATGCAGCGCGATATCAGTTTTAAAGTAATCGAAAATTTGTGTAGTTTTTGTATTAGGTATAATATTTACATGCAAGTAAACAGTCATAAGACTTCATTTTTTTAAATCTCTTCCTTTGTTTGGTTTCAGAAAAGAACTAAAATGTGATGTGCTCTCTATTTTCCGCTGTTTATTTAATAGTTGAGTTCGTTTTTTGAAATTGTTTCCTACATCAATTTTTTTGGTATCATGTAAAATAAAATATTTTTAAATTCAGACTGGATATTTTCAAAAGGTATTATGTAAAATGCCAAAAAGAATTTTGGCTAAACGTCAGGACAATATCAAACAGACGAACAGATTTAAACGAGAATAAAATCTCAACAACATAGTCCGTGAAACAATAATAAATAAATATTTATTATTGTTCGAAATAGAAGTGTTTATATTTAACAAATTTAAGTTTGAATCATAACGAAAAATAAAGAAATCAGTGAAAAATTTAAAAACATTCTGTTTTCAATTAAATTGTAGGTACTGAGTAGTAGGCACATTAGTATTGTTCCGTAATCGGAAGAAACAAAAGAAGTTCGTCGAATACACGTAGCAAATATTAGAACAGTCTATTTTCTTAATAGCAAAACAGTACGAGGGCTGCCTTTTATATTTCGGGATTAGAGAACAAAAACAAATATTAATCATAGAAAATCGCATTGTTTTTCAAAATATTCCCCATGAAAATCTATATAAACTTTTGCATGCGTTTGAACCAATTGTCCAAGCACTTTTTCCACTCTGATTGAGATATCTCCAAAACATGCATTCTAAACGCAGCAACCGCTTCTTCAGGTGTCGAAAAACGTTGACCTCTCAGTTTGTTTTTTACGTACGGGAATAAAAAGAAGTCATTTTGGTGCCAAGTCAGGACTATACAGCGGATGACTCATCAAATCGATGTTTTGAATGGTCAAAAATGCAGTTGTTTGAGCCGATGTGTGAGAGTCATCCGTCTTCGGCGGTTGGTTTTCCTCATATCTTGGAAGACAACTGGCAAACAAATGGTTGCGTACCAGTCAGACTTGACTGTTCTGCGTTGTTCTAGTGGTACGGTTGCCACTTTTTCCGAAAAAACAGGCGATCATTTGCTTGGAAGTGCTTCGTGCGCTAACAACTTTTGTTGGATTCGGCTCATCTTGAAACACCCATCCAGTCGACTGCTGGTTACTTTCGGGCTCATACACATAAATCCACGATTCATCACCTGTCACTATGTCATAAACCGCGATCGTATTTTTTGAGTTTTTCTTTCGACCAATAGACACGAGCCTTTTTTTTGAACGATTGACAAATTGTGTGGGATCCAATACGAACAAATTTTTTTGACATTCAAATGTTTATGCAATATTGAATGTATGCTGATCCCACTAATGTGTAAAGTTGAGTCAATCTCACGATAGGTCACATGACGATCTTGCAATATCAGTTCGCGGACAGCATCAATGGTTTCCGGAACAACAACTGTTTTTAGACGACCTTCACGAAATTTGTCTTGGAGTGAACTACGACCTCGGTTAAATTCACCATACCATTGATAAACAGTGGTCCTTGATGGAGTTTCATCGCCAAAAATTAAATTAAGTTCATCCATGCATTCTTGCTGACTTAATCCACGTCGAAAGTTGTAAAAAATAATCGCACGAAAATGTTCACGATTTAATTCCATTTTTTGGCCGAGATGAATCCTTTAAGTTAGTGTAAACAACACATAGCGCTCGTATGTCAAAACGTTCTGAGTACGTATAACCTCAAAAATGTCAAACTTTACGATAGAGCTGTCAGTTGTCAGATTGCAACACAAGGGTTGTCCAATGCCGAAATATCCAAGGCAGCCCTCTTACGGCCTCGTACATTTAGCACTAGAAAAAGTGATATATGATTTTGCTGCATCTTTCACACGAAATTTTTTAGTACGATCATGAGATTTTAAAGCGATCGGCCCTTTGAAGAGCCTCAATGTCAATGCCTTCTATGCTGAAATGGCGAAACTATAAAATAAATCCTGGAGCTTATAAGTCAGGAACAGGTCAAACCCTAGCTCAGCATTTTTAATGCACCTAGGAAATACAATATTCTACTCAAGGTAAATTTAATGAGATAGCCCTCTTGAAGCAAGACATGGTTCCCTTATTTAATTATTTTTTTTTCTAATGGTGGGCTTAGGCGCATATTATTGCTGATATTGGCATATCTTTATGACATTGTCAAATACTTTTGTGCTGTTTAACCCTTCACATGTAATTATTATTTGGTGTTTGTAAAGACAATAAATAAATAAATAAAAAATAAATAATAGGCAGTACCCGGACTTTTTAAACACCCTGTATGTATACAAACTGTATGAGTCAATATAAGATCCCAAGTTTAAAAATCACCATATGTATGTGTTGCCATTTGCAAATATACAAAATTCAAATATCTTACTAGGAGCGGAGGAAATCCCCCCCCCCCCCCCGAGGTCCCAAAACTCAGAAAGACTAGTTTTAATGGAATGTCCCAGGAAATACTATGTCCAGGTGTCCACAGATCAACCCACCTCTATTTAAGTAAATTAATAAGATCGTCTGACCCAGAATCTCTTGTCTGAATCCGCACTTGGGTCTAACAAACACAAAAACGGTAGTATCCACAAAGACTGCCAGTGAAAGGACTACAACTACTTTAACATTTAAACAATCAAATAAAAGTAGCGGTCGCCCAGTAGTCCAAATTCGACCAAAATCATTATTAAAAACTTGTAGATAATATACCTATATGAATCTACATATTTCCAACATTTATTTTTACTATTATACACTTTATTGTGTACTTACAAAATAGTTTACAACCATTATAATTAAGTCAAAAATAATTTCGCAAAGTATAATAATTTTAGTTTTGTTGTTTTAGGCTACGTCTCAAGTAAACTCGATATTATGCGATGAGCGGGCGGTGCGATACGTCAAAATGACAGCCGCAAACTGTCAAACACATAAAAAGATTTAATTTTGTCCTTACTGGAAAATAAATTCGTGCGATGGTAACAATTTTGTGTTGTTGCATCGTTCGGTTGGTTTGTTTTAGCCTTTATTTGTAGTTCATAATTGTGTTATTGACGTACCGCATCGCCCGCACCGCACATATCGCTTTTACGTGGGACACGGCCTTACGGTTCCAGTTAATGTACATGTACGACGCTAAGGCATATTCAATAAACAAAATCAAATAACGTTCTGTTCCTAAGTAAAAAAGAATATCCAAATTTTCATGCCATCATACTATTATTGAATAAATAAAAATACAAATACACTTCGAGAGATCAAAACGTCCATGAAAATCAAGAATTTATAAAAAGCCTTGATTTGAATTGTAAGAAAATATATGAAATAATTTTGTCCTCTAGCGGTGAACAGTTTATGGCCCTAGTTCAGCTATTATGGAATAGATGGGGCAATAACTGATATTAACGGAAAGTTTTGGCCATTTGATCCCTTTTTTTTATTAATAACACTAAAGGCTGTTAATTAGCTATCAAATAACTCAAGAATATTGGTTCACAAACACAAGGAAATGGTACCGAATTCTAGCATTTGCGTATTTATAAATAGATTTTTAATAAAATACACATTTTTAAAATGTCAAAATGTTCATTTTAGGTAAAAGTCACTCACCCTGTATGAATAAGCTGGATTTTGTAGGAATGGTATATCAAATAATAATAAATTAATATTAAATATAATATTTTTAAACGTTAGTTTTTCCAAAATACTTTACGGTTATTCAAATACCTATTTCACAGTTACGATTTCAAGTACTAAGAAGAAAATGCAAGAAACCAACTCATAAGTAACTATGAAGATGCAGTATAATTAACTAAGAGACATAAGTACTTAGATATTCGTACACCTTAAACTGCAATGTATGTATAATCTCAATAATATATAAAATATAAAAAAATACGATGCACCCTGCTGTTAATTTATGTTGTGTTGACAATTTTTGTAAGCGTATTGAAATTGAAAATTTTCAAATAATCCATTGATAATTTTCATATTGTATTGAAAAGGTACATTAACCTCACGACTAACAATGTTGATATATCCAACTGAAATCAAAATAATCAAATTCGTTAAAACGAAGATGGCTGTGAACATTAGAATTATTACCATGATGTCAGATCTAACTATTTATCTTAAATCTCACTACTTGTATTCATATGATGGGCTTTGTAATCTTTGTAATTTTTGTGGGTAAGATCTCAATAGCATGGTAATGTAGAATACTTTCAGAACCAAACACAATTTGTTAGTTTTTCGTTTAATTTAGTTTCTTTTTCGAGTCAATACATCTTATGATTTTCTCTCCAAGCAATCTGGCGGCACTGTTTGGCATTGACAGTGTGGGCGTAAATTATGATTTTATTATTTTATTTAATGAATGAAGCAATATTATAAAAACTTAAGCAATCTGCACTGAAGCTCGTCAATAGCTACTAAACAATACAAAAATAAAGAAAATCGGTTGACGAACAGAGGAGAAAATAGTACCGAACCGTTTTGTCTTTGCCGATTTATATATGTATAGTTAGATATGGCGAAAAAGGGTCAAATTAAAATGAATAGAATAACTTCAGAGATACATATGAGAGGCATCGGGACTTTTTCTCACCCCAAATTAGGGTGACCTAGATTTTTGAGAATTTACAAAATCAGAACTGGCAACACTGGATTTGAATCACTTCCTTTCGAATCTATACGTAATGTGCTTCAGGAACTCAGGAAGTGATTCAAATCCCACACGCAGCGGTATGTGACGATATTTATTGAATAACTAAACAAATGAATACACTTATGTCTAGACACACATCACGTATCACGTTTAACTTTACCTAGTTTAAAATTTGATCATAAAATTTGGAATAACGAACGATTCTATCTAATCCTGTCGCTGAATAATTATTTTTAAATGTCAAAAATTCACGTTTTTTATATCGCCCGAAATTTCTCGAGTTAAATTGAACACACAAACAGAATAATAAATACCACCACATCGCATCGCATTCCTAAGCGTATTGTAAACGAATTCAAATAAAAATCAATTAGATAATCGACGCAAATATGTTCCGGTAAAATACGCCGGTCTAACCCAATGAGACATCAAAGCCGCAGACGAAACTTAAAACCAATTTGGATTAACAAAAACCATATCGAGGTAGGTTATTCGTTCTAAGTCTCACAAAATAAATATTAATGTATAATCAAGTAGGCAGACCATAAGACAAATCCCTTTAAAAACTATAAATATACGAAGTACACTAATAAAAGGGTTTGATATATGTCGTTAGATTTAAATAAATAAACAATTTTAGCTAAAATATTAATTTCCTCACCTGTTCTGCTTCACTTTCGGTCAAAACATGTGCAAACGTACACTAAAAAACGTAGGGCAAATTGTTTTTAGAGTTTGTAACAATGACTGCCCTAGATTCAGTCACTTGTTGCACTTTGACAGATACTCTATGTCATTCATAGCCCTTTAGGACTAAATTTTCACACAGAGAACCGAACTGAATATATGAAATGTAAAAAGTGGGCTTAGACTAGACTAGCAAGTCTACATCCGACAGAACTAAAACTAAGCGGTAAAGCGGGCAAAGTCAGTAGCGTTTAGAAATGGAAGTATACGTCTACGGGAACGCAGATGGTGTGCTTTTTACTTTGCCGGCTCATAAAAGAGGTTATTTAACGTCCGTCACAGGGACGGCTCAAGGAAATTTCTGCAGTAAATCGATATGGGCAAAATATAATTAAAATATTCTTTAAGTGAACTAATATTGTTATTTCTTTGTGTATTACTAGCTCTAACTCGCAAGTTCGTCCATATTGAATAAGAAAGAAAACATTGGAAGACATCTAGTAGTTTTCCAATTACCATAGCACAAAGTGAATTTGTGACGCACAATGCCGCAATTTTCAGGCGTCAATTGGACTACACTTCATGTTTTAGGTTAAAGTTTTTATGTTAACTTGATGATTTTACATAAAACAACCGAAGGCACAGCTATTTCTTGTGCCGGTTTGTGTCAGGAACTGTTATAGACCGAGTCACAGACCGAGTGATCTGAATTAGAAGTTCAACCACGATTTTCTGAGTCCTGCCTTCTGGAGTACTATCATGGGCGAATCCAGGGGGGCGATGGAGGCGATCGCCCCCTACGAGAGCACCAAAGTTAGTAAATTTAATATTAAAACGGGGTAATCTTAACTCTAAGAGCCTGGAATAAGGTCACTTCTATGGGTTTCAACCTCAGAACGACTATTTTTAATGTAATAATCCAAGAAATCGGAGTTTAAAATTACATTCAGGTAAATTTAGTATAGGATCGCCCCCCGGAAGCATGAAATCGCCCCCCACGGGAAGCAAGTGTCTGGATCCGCCCCTGGGTTCTTTGAGGTACTTAAAATTGGTGGAAAAATCCTAGAATTTCCTAGGGGATTTTCCTGTGAAAAACAAAAAAAAAGTTGTTGCTGCAACGATTTTCCGAGTACTGCCATGTTAATAAAACGATAGGTTACCATAGATTTTATCACGAAATTTTGTTGACAGGAGTCTAAGGATTGAAGTCGACATACGAACATGTAGAGAAAATGTTTAATTCATGAATGATTTTCTGAATACTGCCAACTATAGTAATCAAAAATTTTAATCTTAAAATGCCAAACAAATGATATGACAAAACATGCTAGGGACAAAACAGAATAAAGATGAAAATTTTCCGTTCAATTTTCCACGTGAAAATTCATTTATCCTCTACTAGGATGCGTCATGCCATTTTTTTTCTTGCATATTTATATATCGATTTCAACCCTTACTACCTTTACTACCCTCCTGTCAAAAAATTTTCTTGGTAAAATCGATGGTATGGTAACCTATCGAATTTATTAACATGGCAGTATTCAGAAAATCGTCGCAGCACCAACTGTTGTTTTGGAAAATCTAATTTTCACAGGAAAATCCCCCATGAAACTATAGTATTTTTCCATGAATTTTAAGTACTTCATAGAACCTTTCTGTACTACAGAAGGCAGGGGCGGATCCAGACACTTGCTACCGGGCCATTTTATGGTTCAGGGGGGCGATCCTGCACTAAATTGATCTAAATAAACCAGATTTCTCGGGTTATTACATTAAACATAGTCGTTCTGAGGTGTAAACCTATAGAAGTCACCTTTTAGGCTCTTGGGCTTAGGATTATCTCATTTCAAAATTACTAACTTTGAGACCCCCCTTGGGTCCGCCCATGCCAGAAGGCAGGACTACCACTATTATTAATAAGATCAGGTGCGGATTGGGGGGAGGAATTTTCAAGTTAGTGAGATTAAACTTAAAACGAGGGAATCTTCGAGAGGCTGGATAAAAGTTACTTCTATTTGCTTATATTTCAGATCAATCACTTTTAATCCAATACCGTCTTTCCAAAAACCCCTCTGTTTTGAAGAATTTATTAGGATCAACCCCTAAACTATAGAATCGCCTTCTTTAAGCTCTTGTCTGGATTCTCTCCTGAAGAAAATCAGCTCAGTGTTGCGAATCCTATCGATTTTTCGGTGGATCTACCAATTTTAAAGATTTTCAACCAATCTACAGATTAAACTAGATATTCTACCGAAATTTCAACTACCTAATAACGTTAAATTTAAATTCTTAGAGAATCATAGTTTTAAATCGAAGAAGGTGCACACTTAGGATAACTGATATGTACAGATATACAACTTATATTTGTATTTGCTTAAAAGTAGCCAAGTAACAACCATATTTATAAAATTTTTTTGGTTTCAATTCTTTGTCTTGTTACTTTAAACATATCCTATTCTAAAATCAAAAATAAGGTGTGTTTAATACATGCTTTAGTCGTAGAGTTTCCATAAAAATAATAAATTTGAGATTTAAAATAGAATTTACCGAATTTTATAATTATCTATCGAAAATTTCGGCAGCGATCTACCTATAAATTGTTAATTCCGCCTGGCAACACTGAGCTCACCATCACACGATAGTCAGTCAGTGACAAACTTTGGAATATAGTCAGTCCAGGAATTTTCATTAAGAAATAATTAACTTTTGCAATAACATAACAACTTTCTGTACAGCATTGAAAACTATTTCTAATCATGGATACTTTAGCAACTATTGCTGCTCCCAATATTTACGAATATCCCAGCCAATAAAGATTTAAATGATGGAATATTTCTCCTGGTCTCAAACCCAACCGTGAATTTTCATATTTACGAAAAAAAAACATGTTCCATACCAAAATGAATCTTCCAAATTTGTTCCTTTTTATCAATATTCTATAGTGTTTACTTGGAAAGGTAATATCTAATAAAATCTGCACTAAATGTAAATATCTCTTAAGTTTGACCCTACCAAAATTAGGGGCGGATCCATAAAAGAGCTTCCGGGGGATCTGGTACTTCAAGTGCAAGGGGCGATGTCATATTAAATTTACTCATGTAGATGGGATTAATTTTATTTCCTTGTCTATTTCATTAACAATAGTTGTCTTGCGGTGTAAACCCCCTCTTGTAGGCTTTCTTAGTTGTAAATTAATGATCGCCCCCATTGCTCCCCTTTAGATCCGCCCCTGATCAAAATGATTAAACGCATCTGTGTACCTAATAAAGGCTAAATGATGTCTTCACAATACACCGATGTCATCGACTTCCAATGTCTCTACAATAAATCGTGAGTCATTTATTACATCAATGAACAAATCGTGTTTTGTGTTACGACGTTAATATACAGCCTAAATACTTGGCTGAAAAAATGAAATGGAGGGTCGAATGCAAATTTCTGGGAGAAACTAAAATAAAAATTTTGTCAAATTGTACAAATTTTAGTACATTTCTTTATGTAATTTAAGTAAATCATAATACACATTTTTCTAATTTTCCAGTTTCAGACACG
The DNA here is from genome assembly GCA_034190945.1 of Octodonta nipae. Taxonomy (NCBI): domain Eukaryota; kingdom Metazoa; phylum Arthropoda; class Insecta; order Coleoptera; family Chrysomelidae; genus Octodonta; species Octodonta nipae. Next base: position 94,325,827 of record CM067222.1, read on the forward strand.
TGGGGAATGAGTGTGTTTTCTTATTTTTTCCTTAATGTCTTCTAAATTTAGAAAAAATATACAATTTGTTGCTCATAAAAAGCCTTTTCAGTCGATCTGCTATATGACGCAATTGATTTTTATAAAAATATTTATTTAATTTTCTAATGTCACCCTCAAAATTAAGATTACGATTCTTGCGTTATTTCGGCAACAAACTGTGAGACAAACAGGAGAATAGGTGAAATTTTAAATAATAAAATATTAAATATTTTAAATAAATTATTTTAAAAATACAAATTATATATATATATATATATATATATATATATATATATATATATATATATATATATATATACTAGCTGTCGCCCAGTGGTCGAAATTCGACCAATTGTGTCAATATCTCTGGCAGGTTAAGTAACATGAAAATTTTATCGTGACATTCTATCTTAGGACTTTAGGGAGAACAGTAATTACACAGAACGGATCCAGATTCGGAACCTCTGTGTGATAGTTTCCTCGAAAATCCTAGATGTCGGTCTTACATCTCGCTTCTACAAATAAGTAACGAAATTCAAGTTTTTTTCAGATATAATTCATAGAACTTTATTTGTGTTCAAATTCGTAATTCTTAATTTAATATGATAACAATTCAACTGCTAATGGGCTACCCTACATATTTATTTTTTCTAACACCCCTGTATAGCTATAATTGCACTCAATTCTCTAACATTTATTAAAATCCTCATTATAATAATTCCAACTCATTATATATTTCCACCACCCTGTATATGCAACTGCTTATGGACCACGCATAATATTTTTTTAACATTTTTATATGCCACTGCCTATGACCCACCATATTTACTCTTTTTGTTTATGAAATTTTTAATTATCTTCTGTAACTATAATTCTACTCTGACCTATATTTCAATCATATATATATGGAACTCTTCGTGGTCTACTCTATAAATCATTTCCTATTCTAACATTTTTTATCACCATCCTGTATATCTATAATTCCTCTTACCCTATATTTCATCTTAACTATATATACAACTGCTTATGGGTTACGAAATGTTGCATTTCCATTTCCGCCACCCTGTATATGCATCTATGTATAACATTTTTTGCACCACCCTGTATAACTGTAATTTTACTGCACCTTCTATTCCAAGAACCCTGTAAATTCAACCGCTAATGGGCTCCCCTATATAATTATTTTATTAGTTATAATTGCACTCTACTCTATATTTTAAACACCCTAAATATGCAACTGCTTATGTGCCACCCATTAAAAAAATTATTTCTAACATATCTGGAATCGCCCTGTATAATTATGATATTAACCGATTACTTTACCCACTAAACAATAACAACGCTTGCATGCCACCTCCAGAAGTACATGCTCTAAGTATATAATAGCATTGGTCTGTCTATATATAATTACTCAATGGTTTGAGTCTGGCGGCGGCGACACGCGGCACATTCATTTGTTTGGCATTGACATTATTGAGGTAAATAATGAATTTTTATTATATTTTATTTAATGAATGAACCAATATTATAAATTAAGATTAGCATTCTGCACTGAAGGTCGTCAGTAGCTACTAAACAAAACAAAATGAAGAAAATCGGTTGAGAAACAGAGGAGAAAATGGTACCTAATCGTTTTGTCTTAGCCTATTTATATATATATATATATATATATATATATATATATATATATATATATATATATATCTGTATTTTTTATGACGATTCTCTTTCATTTGATTCACAACAGAGACACGAAAAAAAGTTTCATTCTCCATTTAACTTCCCAAGTGATCATTACAATTAATGCTTTATTTTTCTTGATAATCTTGAGTGAGGCTCTAGATCCTCATTTTTTCCAAAGTTTAGGCTCAGTTGTAGGGAAGGGCCGAATTTTATGTATTTTTCAAATGTCTTATAAACGAAATATTAAAAAAAAGAAAAAAAATGTATTTCATAAAGAAAAACAAAATAAAATGCTTTTTTTCCTTTATTTTGTATTTTACAATTACTTTTGCTGTTAAGTTCAAGTGATGCCCTATATTCCTAGTTTTTTCCAAATTGTACGCTTAATAGTTTCGGTTATAAAGGGGGAGGAAGATCGATTTTTTAATATTTTTGTAAACATCTTGAAACACTATTTAAAATATGACAAAAGTACCAAATTTCAGCCTCCTCTGTCCAGTAGTTTCAAATAAAATGGGCTGTGACAGACAGACTCAGGAAATTTTGGAATTAGTGGTTTCGAGATTCAATTTTAACCAATTAATCATGTTTTTCATAAGAATAAATATTATATTTATACGAATTTATATATCCTTGAAATAGATGAACAAAAATATACATTTTGCAGTCCTAATTAGCCCATCACCAATCAAAAAAAAAGTCCAACCCCCCAACCCAACCCAAATCCTGGCTACGGCCTTGATTGAATGTAGGGAACCATGAAAAAGTTATTACAGGCAAATATGGAAAATAGTTTAGTGTTTTCATTTTCATACTCGGGTTCAGTTCAGTTCTTGGATTTATTTAAAAACATAGTCCAACTCACTATAATTTATTTCCACTACTTTAATTTCTATTCACAGAACTATTTATCTTGAACACCTGATCTTTACTATACGGCAATCGAATGCTAAATGAATACTTCCGTCAGCTCTCCGTATTTATATATTTCTTCTCCGAATTCTCCAGAAGGCCAAAGAGCCGCCAAGAGATTTTCCTCATGGACTAGGATTCTTCGTCAACTTGACCTCGGTGCGCCAGACGAACAACATTTCAGATTCCCCGATTCGGATGAACGCCGATTCCACGAATTATCGGATAAACTCCTATCACAATAGTCATTTTTTATAATTGTCTACGATTTTAGAAATATTCACCAGAACTCTCCCAAACTTTCCAAACCATCGAGTATTTATGCACCCAAAAAATATTTATTTATCGTATGGAGCTAGAGTATATATTTTTTAATTTTTCTGGTTTCCCTCAACATTCGCTTAGATTTTCTTGCATTGCAAATTAGACGTCAAGATATGTTATAAAAGTATATACTGGGTGTTTTCATTATGGTTCATTTGAAGTCATTTCTTTTTTAAAATAAATTATTACTTATTGTAATATATTAAGGTGGATTCAGAAATGATTATTGCTGATTTTCAATTATGTGTTATAGTGCGGTCCGGGTAGGTACGGCGTTTATTAAAATGTATGGAAAGATGGTCAATGACCACTAGACCCAAACACCGCCGAACTGCTATTATATAACAGCCATCTAGATACCACGGAAACATAATATTCGAGTAACCAAAGCGTGAGCAGACAGATACGAGAATTATGTGAACTGATCTGATGGGGGCAGACGCAAAACATCGTCAATTTAGCAGGGATCCTGAGAGGGATTAGTAAATTTCTAGGAACTACCTGACAGATTTGTAGTATAATGTACATATATACTTTCATAGAGATTATGGAGTGAAAATGGTTGAATCTAAATTAACAAAAATTCTTTGCTATGGTATATAGCGTATTTTACCCTTCTGTGGGTGTGTGGGGCGTCTTAGAATATATTATCGATTCCAGATTAAACAGTTATTATGAGTTATATATCTCCACAATACCAAATTATTGAAGCCGGCCCTGAACATCGCCAAAATTGCACGTGTAGAAGTCAATCACGTGTTATGTCTTCAATGCGGGTTAGTTTTCCCATTTCACTCCGTTTCAGCTATTCAAATTTTCCGTCTTTATCTGCAACTAGATACTAGATACCAATTCCTTTTTCAAGTTTCTGTAAATGGAAAATTTTCTCCAAGCATACTCATAAAAAGGCAGTAAAATGTTACTCACACCAATTCAAATATGTAATTTGTCGAGAATTTTTTTTGCTTAACGGTGACTAATCTTTATTTTCCCTTTGGGTGTGCCAAACCCTGACAAATGATATGTTGACACAAGTGTTAATTTTTATATTTAAAAAATTTTGGAGATGGCAATATTCTGTATGTAATCATTATTTTGTTTAATTTAACAGCAATATATAGGTATTCAAAGTAAACAGTAAAATCAAATATAAATAAAAAATAAGTACAGAAATTTATTGTTTTTTATTATATGTTCAAGATTTCCATCAGTAACATACAAGCCGAAATAGCTCAGTTGGGAGAGCGTTAGACTGAAGATCTAAAGGTCCCTGGTTCGATCCCGGTTTCGGCACATTTTTTTTCTTTTCAAGGCATAATTGACAATTTTAATTCATTTTGTATACATTAGTTAAATATTATTTTGTTCAATTTTTAGCTTATTTTTATATAGAACATTACCTCATATTTTTTATAAATTTTAAATGGAATTGAAAGCTGAAAGAATGTCTGAGTAGAATACGCCTACATATATATATATATATATATATATATATATATATATATATATATATATTTAATTATTTTAATTTTTCAAAAAGTTTACTTTTCAGTTTTAAAAATGTGTCTTTAGCGGTTACATTTATTTGTAATTAAATTTAAAACAAATGATGATGACAAGTTCTAAAAATATCAAAATCTGCCAATTTCCACTGAAATTATTGAAAATTCTAATTTGACGCTAAAGAATAGTCTAGAAACAGAATGCAATGTCCTTAAGGCCCAGTACTATCTATACAAATTCAAACTTGCTCAGCAAAATAAAAAAAGATCCTTAGACGTTAATTGTAGTCCCTGACTCTAGTTAACAAATTGCACATTTATAACTTATTATGGTTTGCAGTACAGCTTTTAAAGCTATCAAGTAATATTAAATATTAAAACTGTTTTTTCCAAAAAAAAAAAAATGTAAATATTATTAATATTAAGGTGACCAATAACTATGTAACAATTGTGGACCAATTATAATTTTTGGTTCCATCTCATAGGAGCTAATTATTTATTCATGCGTAAAAAATTTCATTAGATTTCAGTATATGATAAAAAAATTTGAAAATATTTTAATGAAGTTTATACATCAAGTAAACAAGTCAAATTTTAAATATGCTACATAGCAGAGTAAGCTGTACTTATAAATCGTACAGCTATGTAATTATCACTACAAATTGTCAATAATTTCAGTTTATCATATATTTTTTATCTATCTAATGATTACGTTATTACGTTTGTATTACCATAATTTTACCTTGATATAAACTTATTCGATATTATTGGTTGGTTGGCATAAAAATGCTTGCAATTATTATATTCATTATTTCAATATTTTTAATAGTTTTTATAGAATTAGATAGTTACAATCCTCCAGCTTTATTTGGAATTTACTCTAGAGCAAATGGTTATTATTGGTGGAAATATTTTTTGATGAAAATCGTTTTATTTATTAGAAAGGTTAGTAATATACTGAATTTATTTATTTACTTGAACAATTGAATCAAATACACTACTATAAATTACTAATACTAATTAAAATTTGGAACGTTACTGATCGTTAGTAGTTAGTAGTAATATATCATAATAATAAAAACACCTAGCAATTAATAAATATATTTTTTTAATTTTAAATATAATTCTTTTAAAACTATTTTTAGAAGCGATCAAAATCTAATGGACAAAATATTAAGGAATATGAGCAAGCCTGCAAAATTCCAAATTTTGGTCAGGTAGGTTATATTTGGGCACATTAAATAATTATTTGCAATTTACAATATTTATGTACTATAACATAAAATTCATTTTCTTACGGAACTACTCTACAATCAAAATTGTGCTTTATAGATCTAAACACAAATGTGGTGCTAGCTGCACCAGTTACAAATTTCATTGTCAAAGAAACACAGCAATGCTTCTACAGGGTGTAAATGAATAAGTGCGAATGATTTGAAGATGTTCTTCCTCGAGTCATTTTATCATGAAAAGTTAGTAGAGGATCCCAACTAAGATCGACCTTCACCATTGTGTCGACCAGATGAAAATAATGTTTTATTAAATAAAATAAGTTTCTGAACTTGACTTAATATGACAACGCCAATAAAAATGTTCAAGATTATTATTAATTAAAATTTAAACAGATATATGATTTTCTAAAATTTCACCGGCGTGTCTTCTGCCCATTTTAGTATCACATTACGTCAATGTTTGAATGAAATATCCAGATCGCTGGATAGGTCGAGATGGACCTCAATGTTGGCCAGCTCGTTCACCTGATCTAATTCCAATAGACTTTTGAACTTGAAGATATTTAAAAGCGTTGGTTTATAGTGAAACTCTTGTTCAAGACATAGAAAACTCCGAATACGAAGATCTATGTCGAAGTTTGGCTGAAGGTAGGCAATTTTAGTACTTAATTTGGTTTCTTCGTTTCCATTTTCTACACAAAAACAGTAGCTGATATGAAAAAAAATGCAAGAAATAACAAGATTGTAAAATTATAAGAGATTCATCTACAATTTTTGTCAATTGCCAGGAACGTACTGAAAAATTGCCAGCGGCGTACTGAAAAATAGTTGTTGGAGCACAAACAACACGTGACCCTGTAGATTTTCAAGACCGTTTCTATGATCTTATTATGTACATCGATAACGAAGCGTTTGCGCACATATGTTCACAGGAACTTTTCCGCATAAAATGACTGGAGGAAGGACAGTTTGAAATCTTTTGCACTTATTCATCTACACCCTGTATATTAAAGGAGCTGAACGTCAAAGACAGATTGTCCAGAATATGTCGCCGACGAATCCTAAATTACTTTGGACACACTACACGACGAGAGGATGACAACCTAGAAAAATCAGTAGTAGGCGAAAGGTGGAAGGCAAACAACCGAGAGACAGGTCATCAGTTAAATGGATAGACGAAGTACAGAAAATCACAAACACACCACTACAAACCCTACTAACTAAAACAATGGAAAACTAAAGTAAATAGATGTCTTTATTTCATGGGATCACGATTTCTGAGACATGAGAATACGACTAAGAAGAAGAAGGTGACAACCGTATAGGTTCCACTACGTCAGTTGTAGCTAACTAACTTTATTACTCACCTAGCTTCATAGCTCACCTTTATAACTATAAAGGTGAGCTATGAAGTGTAATCAGTGTTCTGTATGCAGAATGAGCCACAGAATGAGCAAAGTGTACGGTTAAAACTGTATGACTGAGTCTGGTGTATGGGACTATTGTAAGAAATTTAATGAGGGCGAACCGTTGTCCATTCTGAAGGAGGACAAGGCAGGAAGTCAATCGCTACTATAGACCTCACTCAAGTGATCAAAGGCAAGTAAAGGTTTACAATTAGCGAACTTTCTAAAAAATCACTGTGTCAACTTCTTAAACAGTTCAAAGTGGAAATTTCTGGAACATCCACCCTATAAACTTTATCTAACATCGAGTGATTTTAGTCTGTTTCGAGACCTGAAGGCATGGTCGGGCGGACAACGCTTTACCGCCAAGGACAAACTTCAGGATTTCGTCAAGATGTAACTCTCCTCACTGGCAGCTAACTTCCTTGAACAAGGTATGGAGAAGCCTGGGTCACAATATGACAACCCTTACGACTCCAAGGCGTAAACACGGTTGGAGTATTGAGAAAATACCTTGAATACACCTTGGATACACCGTGTTTACACTATGCATTTGTATTTGAATGCCTCAACTATTTTCGCGATTAGTTTGAGTAATCAAATTATTATGTCATATCCTCTTTTTTATAGTTCATCAGAGATTGAAATAAACACCCCTCTATTTTATTTATTTTCCATATCCGTTAATTTATCCCGAAATTTCTCATAAAAACTTAAAAATGCTGCATTTAAGATAACAATATTTTCAATACTGTAAGCATATTTTGATATGGTACTGTATGATTTTTAGGCCGAAGATGGAATTTACTTCAAGGGTTCAGATAAAAACGGTAATCATCTTCTTATAGCAATTGCTAGAAAACCAAATTGCTTTATTGATGGATATCTGTATCTTAAAATTAGTTCAAAATTTGGCATTCTTGAATCTCCAAAATTACCAATTACAACCTTAAAACAAGAGGCTGAACATGAAGAATTTGCTGCTGAAGGCATTAAAATTACACCACTAGTTCCAATGAAAAAATGGAGAATTACATATGAAGGATTACTGAAGGAATCGAAAGATGAAAATGCCACTCATAACGTGAAAATAGATGGTACTTGGTCATCGGATTTACCTCATTTTGATTTCAGTTCAGATGTGGACACTTCTTTATTGGCAAAAGCTATAGCTAAGGAAAAATGGAGCAGGGAATTTTTTGATAATATGGAAAAGTAAGCCTCAAAGCGACTCTTTGGGATTTAAACACTCGCTTAGATGTCTACTTGTCATAATATAATGGTTTAAATTATTTAATATCATTAATATCTTTTATATTATAGACATCATCAAATTTATTATGAACAATTTGGGGATCTTCAAGTGGAGAGTATTATTGATGACCAACGATATGAGTTAAAATTAGATACTGCTAGAACTCGTAGCATAGAAGCAAACAAACAATGGCGACGCTATAAACGATATGTGAAACACTGGTTTACCTGCAGTAACGGAGACAGATATTCATTTTCTGCTATTTGTATGCCAATGTCATTATCAGAGTAAGGAACTTGATATATTCCAAATATTAATTCCAAATATGAGCATTGTAGTTATGTTGACTTTTTAACACTGTGACGACAAACACAATTTATTATGCATTTGATACTCAACTTTGGTTTAAATAGGTTGTTATTTAAACAGCATTATTTACGTTTTCTTGTATTTATTAGACAAAATCCTTAGTTTAGAGAATATTTGTGAAGAATTGTTGTATAGTATATGCCATAAACCTTAGGAGAATTTACGTAAAAATTATAAAACCCCATCCAATCTTATGTTACTCTCTTCGAGGTGTCATTCTTTTGTACGTAAGACAATACATATATTGTTTCTGGTCGGGAACCTGCATCAGTTGCGCTTCCCATAGTAGAATGTCATCTCGAACACTTATTTAATATTTGACACATAACGGCAAATTTGTAGACGCGAGATGTAAAGACTGACATCTAGGATTTTCGGGGAAACTAGCACACAGATGTTCCGACTCTGGAGCTATTCCGTGTAATTGCTGTTCTTCCGTAATTCCTAGACCTCCAAGAGAGTATTCAATATCTCTGACAGGTGAAGTAAGCTGAAAATTTTATCGCGAAATTCTAATCTAGGAGTTACGGGAGAACAACAATTACCCGGAAGGGCTCCTGATTCGGAACCTCTGTGTTAGTTTCCCCGATAATCCTAGATGTCTTTACATTTACCGTTACGTATCAAATACATAAATAAGTGTTCGAGAGGAAGCGCAACTGATGAAGGTTCCCGACCAGAAACAATATATATCAAATAAATTGTATTGCGTAAAAAAGAATGACACCTCAAAGAAAGTATTCAATATCTCTGACAGGTGAAGTAAATTTTATCGTGACGTTCTAACCTATGTATGAGATAACGGCAGTGACACGGAACGGCTCCAGATTTGGAACCTCTGTGTGCTAGTTCCCCCGACAATCCTAGATGTTGGTCTTTACATCTCGCGTGTACAATCTTAAGTTGTTGGAAAAAAGTAATATTTATAAACACGGTGTAAACAATTTGAGTGTAAATATTTTGAGGAATAACAGTACAGGTGAAAAAAATAAACAAAAATGTTACGAATTTGGCACTCATTTTTACATTCACCTGCACATAATTTTGCTTTAAAATATTTGTGAAGCTTCATATATTCTAAAGAGTTTATATAGCTTCACTAATCTCGATAACATTGAGGATATTGCACAATTTTATAATATTTCGTGGAATGATTAGATATGTAACATATAAAAAATGTTATTGAGAAATTTATTTATACATAACATTTTTAAATATTTTGTTTGATGTATAATTATTTAAAAATGGTTATAATGAATATTTTTCAAAATATCAGTAAAACTTTTTATAACAGAGTTTTGAGATATTGTAGATTTTAAAAACTATTTTTTATATAGAAAATATTTTTGCAACATTGTAAAATATTTCTATATAATATTGCAATAACAAAATAAGCTGAACGCACTAAACTAACTGTCTAAAAATACTCAAATAAAAATCGGCTTATATAGCATATGTTGAGTTTCCTGCTCATTCTAGATTTTGCTGCCCAGCGTCGAGATTGATAGTTCTTTGGAATGAATACTTTTTACTTTGCTTTCGCCAGGGTCGGAGTGGATACATTTTATAACAATTTTAAAAATCTTTTTGTGAAATACCTACATATTTTCCATTTTTCCATAAGTAAATCTTTTGCTGAATGTTTTATAGATGTTTTGTTAGTATTATATATATATGAACTAAGCTAGGTTCCGGGTGAGAACCGCGTCTGAATTTATTGAATACTCGAAGTTTCGACTCCTGCTTTGGAGCCATTATCAAGAGACAAAAGTGAAAAAGAGTTTCAGAGTCTAGATCGAACTCGGGGCCTCAATCTGCCTACTCCCCAAGAGTCACTAGGTAACTGAACTGAGTTTGAGTCTGCTCTGCTTCTTTTATTTATAGTTAGCGCTGTGTTAGAAGAAGATGTCACGTGATGAGGCTGTGTTGTGATTGGTTGGGTATTGGTGGACGTGTCTGCTTTGTTTAATCTGGCAATTACGGAGGTCCAAGCTGTGGGAAGGCGAGTACTGTCATCGCGTCTATTTAGACAGAGAGGTCTTTTCTCTATTTCGATGGCTTCGCGAATAGTGGATGCCCTAAGAGAATTGAGAGATATGATAGTCCTACTGTCCTCGAAGTTGATAGAGTGCCCTGTTTGGATATGGTGATGAGCGAGAGCTGAAGTCGGATCTTTTTTACGAACTGACAGAGAGTGTGTACCTGTTGGTACGACCGATGTAGCTTTGTGGGCAATCGCGACATGAGATTTCGTAAACTCCTCGATCCTCGTTAGGTACTTTGTCTTTGGGGTTACCGGTTAAGTTGCCTATAATTTGAGTGGTGTTGAAGATAGTCTTTATTTGATGTCTTTGTAAAATCCGTGCTATTTTGTCAGTGACTCCTCGAATGTATGGAAGTACGGCTTTTTGATGTTGTTGTTCTGTTTCTGACGGGGTTGGTGTGATTGGGGGTTGTTGAGATTGATGAATTATACGCGCAATGTGGTCCGGATGATAACCGTTTTGTCGAAGGATTTGTTGAAGATTATTAAGTTCGTTTTGTCTATTGTCAATATCTGTTAAACTAATAGATCTAAGAGTCAAAGATTTCACCCTGCCCAATTGTGTTCTGTAATGAAATCTAGACTCTGAAACTCTTTTTCACTTTTGTCTCTTGATAATGGCTCCAAAGCAGGAGTCGAAACGTCGAGTATTCAATAAATTCAGACGCGGTTCTCACCCGGAACCTAGCTTAGTTCATAATAATGACCGCGGAAGCGTCTCAGAACATATATATATATATATATATATATATATATATATATATATATATATATGTTATTCAATATTTTTGAAGATATTTTTAAATATTTAAATCTTTAAAATATTTTATGCTATTAGTGTACTTATTTTCGGATCCACGTTATAAGAGCACCTTTTCTTATTTTTAGATGAAAAATTTCGAGCCTAGTGTTAGCCAAGTTTTTTAAATGCCTTGTATATACTTGTAAAAATACGTATTTCTAGTATTGCAACTTAAACCAAAGATACTCAAAGTGGTTTCAATGATATAAATTTTATCAATGCTTATTTTAATAGTATAATTAATTTATATAGTTTAAATTTTCAGATTAATTGTTGGTTATGTTTATTCAAACAAACAACAAAAAATGTTTCCTATAGAAGATTGCGATTTTAAAATATATCAGCATGGACATTTGGGTATACCACCGAAGGAATATGGTTTTAGTTTTACAGCTGGTTAGTTTTTTTTTTCAATAAACACGGATTTTATTATAATTATGAGCTCTGTTCAAGTTTTCTAAAATTCTTAGTACCTATATATAAATAGGCAAAGACAAAAGGATTAGGTACCATTTTCTCCTCTGTCTGTCAACTGATTTTCTTCATTTTTGTTTTGTTTAGTAGCTACTGACAACCTTCAGTGCAGAATGCTAATATTAATTTATGATATTGATTCATTCATTAAATAAAATATAATAAAAATTAATTATTTACGTCCATCTGTCAACGCTAAACAACTGACAGTGTCGCCGCCTCCAGACGGTTAAAACACAAAACAGAGTAATTATATTTGGACGGAGCGATCGTTAGATGATATTATACACTTAGAGCATGTACTTCTGGAAGTGGCATGCAAGCGTTGTTATTGTTTAGTGGTAAAATAGTCAATGTAGTAGATCAGTATTGATTTTTCGGACGCGTTGCAGTAACTTTCACGTTAAATATTCTGTTTTTAATTATTTGATTAATATATTATTATCACAACCTTCCCGAACGTGTTGTGTAAAAAATTATCAGACAGCGGACAATAGAGAATTTTTGGGTGGTCATTCATTTGTCAAAAATATTTCGAATACCGATATTTGATTACATTTTTATTTCAATAGATTTGTCAATATGAGTGAACAATTTTGGTCATTACATCTACTTCTCCGATTTTTCCACAACTCTGTTTCTTATAAAAATATACTTTTTATAATTTCGTGAAATAGGGTCGAATTTCGACCACTGGGCGACCACTAGTTAACTTAAAATGCACCCAGTAGAAAGAATGGAAACAACTGATTATTATTGATTGGTTTATTTAATTTCGGCAGATCTTATTTCTTGGAATATTAGCTGGTCATTCCAATCATTTTAACGAATTATTGGGTTCCAATTCCACAAAACGAATTTTATTTATTTACGAAGAAAAATGATATCAAAAAAAAATAATTTACCATAAATTAATAGGTAAATAAACTCTGTCTTATAATGGGGATTTCTCAAACCTCTATCTAATTTGGACTTTATATATATATATAAATAAATAAATAAAGCGTCTTTATTGTTTCATCTACGTAATACATATATCTATACAGCATGCACATACATAAATCTATACAGTATACACATACATAGCAAAACAAAAGGCGGAGTTTAGCCTATGACTAATCTTCCACTCAACCCTAAACAAAACAAGTTTTTTCACAAATTATTTATTACCAAAGTAGGTAATTGTGGCAATTGAACAATATGGAGGAAAGTATTGACATTGACAAACTACATTAAGACTATTTAAAAACAAAAGTGTCGTTAAACAAGAACTTTTTAATTTTCTTTTGAAAACCAAGTAAAGTTGTATCATCTAAATTTTCCAGAATAATTTTATTATACATTTTAACTGCGTTAAATGAGAAAGACAGCTGAAACATGGCTGATGAATGTCTAAGAACATATAAAAGGTTGCTGAATCTTGTAGGTCTATTGTGAATTTGATTAGCATAAACTATTTTTTCCCAAAGATAATCCGGTTTTCTCGTGTGAATAATACGATGGACAAATTTACAAAAATGATATTGCCAAGTCTTTTTCATTGTTAACCAGTTTATCTCTATTAGTTTTTGACTTATATGGTCAAATTTGCGAAGTGCGCAAACAAGTCTACAACAGGTATTTTGTACTTTTTGAATTCTTTTCTTTGTAAACTCAGTTAGATACGGATAGTACACTGTATAACAGTAATAGAAGATTGGCAAAACAAATGTTTCATACAATTTTTTCCTCGTTTTGAAGTTTAAAATTGACTTGTTTGTATAGAGTAGTTTTAAAACAACGAAAGACTTTTTAAATAACTGGTTAACATGCGTCGTAAATCCTAAGTAACGATCAAACGTGATACCTAAAATTTTTGCCTCGTCTACAATAGAAATTAATTCATTTCCCATTTTTATCGTAATGTTTTCTTTGAGATAACTATAGTATTTATTTGAAGTGAACAACAAACATTTTGACTTTTGTGGGTTGATCTTAAGATTGTGACTATGACAATAGTCTTGTATCGCTAATAGATCAGAGTTAATTAATTTGCACGCATTTATATAGTCACTAGAATCAAAATTGAGACTTATCTGTGTATCATCAGCATAAGACTGGGTGGTACACACAGTATGTTTATACAAGTCGGCCGTGTATATAAGAAACAGTAAGGGGCCTAAAATAGACCCTTGTGGTACTCCTGATTTTACTATTTGCGATTTCGATGTACCTTGGTGTGTCCGAACTTTTTGGTATCTGTCTTGCAGGTAAGACCTAAAAAATCTTTTAACCAACCCGCATACTCCGTAATATGATAATACGTCACATAATAACGAGTGATCAACAAGTTCGAAAGCTTTAGAAAAGTCCAGTAATACCACTATAGTAGATTTTTATCATCTAGGGATTTTATAATGTTATCACTTAAGTTGGTGATGCTGTAGCTGTACTATAACCCAAACGAAATCCTGATTGATATTTCGGCAAAATGTTGTTATAAGTGAAGTACTCACTTAGCTGTATATACACAACTCTCTCTAGCACCTTGCTTAACACTGGTTTTGATCATAAAGTTAAACTATTTAAAGTAGAATATTTAATTTTAGCGTTCATAAAAAGGCTCAATTTTTAGTAAATTCATTCAAAAAATATATTTAAAATTTTTATATTCATATTTAAATATTTTATTGATTTTGATATTTTTTTATTAAATGAGTGTTTTCAGTCAATGTTGTTTGTTAAAGTACGTACTTGTAATGTAAACATTTGTTTTTACTCTTCTATAACTAGATTTTATATACTTATGATTTGTTTATAATTTGTTTGAAAATTGTTGTTAATTATCATGACAGTCTCTGATATAAATTTACATCCATTGACGTTGTTTAAAATTTTAATTGTTTGTGAAACAAATTATTGTCAGTTTGACAATTTCATTTATGTTATCTATTACAATGGCTTCTCAACCTATTTCAAGTTAAATATTGTATAATATATAAACTTGAAACCAATGACTTATATTAGAAGTCATTGTTTGGAACCAAAAATAATTTTCCCCTAAACGAGTGTTTTAACAGAGAGCGGTTGAACTGAAAATATATGAGTATTTATGTGTAATTTTATTCTTATATGTACATACCTACCATTAAAATATATACAAAATATAAAATGTTTTAGGAGAAAAGTATAGTGTGCACGTCAGTGTTGCAGATCAACGAAACTTTTTCGTCAGTAAGGACCGGGAATGTAAGACATATGAATGTTTGAATAAATTTATTGTAAATGGTCAAGTTGGCTGGGGATGTGCGGAGTGGGGTTATAGAAATTTTGAACACAAATCGACTGTTTTTTAAAAAATGTATTTATAATGTTTATTATTTAATATACAGAACTCTCTATGTACTTGTATTATTTTAAATTCCTTACATGTGATAAGTGAAGCATAAGAAATCATTTAAATATTTCACATTGAACATAGAAAACTTTTTTTAGATCCTTCTTGTTATTTAGTTGATTTGTCATAGTAGTCCATGTTGCTTACAGTGGAGTAGGCGAATATCAGGACTGGCAGATAATTATGTACTTACAACCTCTCCACATGAAAGACGTAAACTTTATTGAGTAGTGTACATGTTTTGCTTGCATGATGTAAAGCATCTTCAGCACCGTATACAAAAATTTCTTATGACTAAATTAAAATAGTCACAAATTTAAAATTAAAATTAAAAATAAAAATTCTTGGCCTTTCATTTCTTGTCAGGGGAAAGGTACAAGACAAGGAACCACACAAGGAACTTCAGAGTGCATATTCTGAAGTTGTTTGTCAAAGGATTTATATATGAATTTATCTGATATTCAGGCAATTAAATATTTCATCCATCTATAGAAGTAATTTATGCAACACATTATGCAAACTGCTTGTTGTACCTTTGAGCGTTGAATTACATTTTATTAGTTGTTTAGATTCTTCAGTTGGGCCGAATTCTAAGTATTATTTACAGTAGGTATCAGGCATAATTTTGAATAGTAAATATCTATTTTAAAACTGTAATCATAAGATTTTCTTAATCACATGATTTATAGGGCAGCTTATGAGAAATGTTACACTGTTATTTAAACATTTCAGTGAGGTGAACCAAGCCTTTTTATGTACTCAACAACTCAATATAGCAAATAATTTTCTGAAGCTATTTTATATTTTCCACTCTCCAATATGTACGAGGGTGAAAGAAATATGAACCGGACTTTTGTTTTAAAAATTTTATTGGTACCATCAATACAAATTTTAATACATATTATTGTTCTACATAGTCTCCTCTCTTATGTATACATTTTTCCCAACAAATTTATAAATAAATAACGTAAAAAAAATTTTAGTAATGAAATAAGATGGAAAAAATAAATAAAAAACCAGCTAAAATAAAAAATATATATAAAAAAATTTTTTTATAACATAATCTGCATTTTTCATTTTTTGTTAACTTAAAAAGATCATAATAAACAAATGAAAAAACTTTTTAAACTTTTTTAACAGAATTTTGTTCATTGAGTCAATAAGAAAATCTCCCAGAGTTCAAAATATTTTTAGGTACTTTATTTAAACTTTTAGAACTGATTTTCAGTTATCTAAAGTCCATGAAAAATTAGTTAATTAACAATAGAATAACTTTAACAAAAATGAAGTGAAAAATTTTTTGTCTACTGGACTATATTCCTTCAAGTCTCTAGATAATACTGTAATTTATTAAAATTTTTTAATTGATAACAAATATAAAAAAAAATTATTTTGTGATGCTCTGTTGTCTTGACGGTGACCTCGCAGCGGGAAAACGGCCGCGCGGAGCGGTATTTTCAACCTCTTGTTGTGACATGATGCTACTAACAGCGCATCGACTACGCCTCGCCAAACCGACGAACTCCCCTCTTCTTAACATCCCTACCTAACATATATCGAGACGTCACGCCACTCGAATTACCTACAGGGCGAGAAACAGAAAAGTCCGGTTCATATTTGATTCATCCTCGTATTAACAGGTGATTAAAACATGGTTAAACTTCAGTCGAAATGCTTTGCAAACAGAGGCAAAGGTGAAATACTGACTGAAAAAGGCTGAGGAGATTATCTAATATTTATCCTTTTGGTACAGTAGTAAATGTAGATATCAAAATCTATTAGCAGTGTTTCCACAGCTTCCCCGCTTTAAAACAATTTGACTCTCTTACTCACCCAGGGAATACTGCGCTCACCTTAAACAAATTTTAACGACACAATTTGTTTATATCTAATTAAAAAGTTTACATAAATTGTAATAAAGTGTCTCTTTTGTTTTAACTGCCTATAACTTGCTAGATAAAATAGAATTTTCGATTCAAACTTCAGTGTTAGTATAAAACATTATTTTTGTTACAAAAATTCTGAGAACTCTGTGATGCTGTCATTAAATGAGTGCACACAAAACCATTTGCTTGTGGAAAAGGAGATTGACACTGAGCAGCTGAGATACAAGTATCAGAAACCCTTATGAATCTATCGCCTGGAAAACCGTGACAGTTTTCTAAAAACGTTTGAACTAAGTTCATATCTTATGAGTTTCAAGACTTTTCAATGAAAATGGTATAATCAATTACGTTAATTAAAACTTATCATGTTATCTAGCAAAGGACTAGGGATTTACCTCTCACTGTACTACTATTCTACCCCCATGAATGAGGAGCTTTTTGGTATTATTGATTATGAGCATATACATTTTGTGTTAAAATATTTAAGCATGAGTTTTAACTGGATTTAGTCCTTCCTAAGAAGTTCAATTAATGATACTTACAATAATTTGGTCAAGTGCTAGTTGAACTCCTACATTAAGGGTTCTGTACCACCTTCAAGATTCTAATATTCCAGTTTCAGACAAGCAGGGAATGAGTGCATTTTCTTATATTTGCCCTAATATCTTTTAAAAGAAGCGTTTTAAATTTATAAAAAATATACACTTTCATTTTCCACACATAGACTTTTTATTTTATCTGCTTCAGGATTCGCTTGATTTTTATAAGAATACATATGTATTTAATTTTCTAATTTGCCCCCAAAAATTAACATTAGAGTTTTATTTTACTAATAAACTTTCAGGGAAGGCTTTTATAATCTATTGTCTGAATTTTAAGGCTCTGTATATTCGAAGATATAGGACAAAAAAATGGTCAAGTTTAAAATCATAAATTTTTTAAATCTGTTATTCAAATTATTTAAAAATACAAATAAAATATATTTTTCAAAATTTAAATAGTGTAGTTTCTAAAGTGGGAATTAAGTTGATGTTTAATATTTTATACATAATGAGCTTTTTATCTGAGAATGCTTTTGAAAAGTTGAAATTTTATTTTCCACTTAATTGTATAATTTGTCCCTAAAATTACTATGGGGGTTTTCTAATATTTTTTCTTATAAATTTCAAGTGAGCACCACTAGCACCAGTATCCCTAATTATTTTCAAAATTTTAGGTAGTATAGTTTCGGAAATAAAGCGAGAAATGAGATTTTTTTATATCTTTATGTTAATATCTTGTAAAGAATTAATTTTAAAAATATGAAAAATATATATTTGTATTCCTAATAATAAACCCTTTCATTTGATGTATTGCATGATGCGTTAAAAAATATATTTTTATTTTCCGTTTAATTCTATAATTTGGCCCCCAATATTAATATTACGGATTTCTTCGTATTTTTCCAGTAAACAAAAAATTTAGGTCTTATAGTTTGGGGAATAAAGGGGGGAATAGGTAATTTTTTTAATGTATTTTAAAATATTTATTAAATGAAAATAAAAAAATATATTAGTATTCGTCATAATGAGTCCTTTGATTTGATATATTACTTGATCCGTTAGAAACAATTATAATTTTTTGTTTTCCATTCAATTCTATAATTTGCCCCCCAAAATGAATATTAGGGGTTTATCCATATTTTTCTAGTAAAGTTCAGGTGAGGCGCTATACCTCTATTTTTTTCCAAATTTTACAGCTTATGGTTTCGGAGATAGGGGGGGATGGTTAAAATTTTTATATTTTTGTTAATATCTTTTATTTAATTTATTTTAAAAAATATAGAAAAAATATATATTTTTTCGTCATTATGAGCCCTTTCATTTGATATATAACATGATGGGTTAGAAACAATTTAATTTTATATTTTCCATTTAATTCTGTAATTTGCCCCTCAAAATTAAAAGTAGAGGTTTCTCCCTATCTTTCCAGTAAACTTTTGGAGATATGGGGGTGGGTAAATGGGTAAATTTTGGTATATTTTCGTTAAAATCTTTTTAATTATTTTTTTAAAATATGAAAATAATATATTTGTGTTCCACAGAATGGGACCTTTCATTTGATATATTACATGATGCGTTTGAAATTTTTTTAATTTTTAAATGTTCATTTAATTCTATAATTTGTCCCCAAAATTAATATTAATGGTTTCTCCTTATTTTTCCTGTAAAGTTCGCCCAAGGATCTATATTCCCTAGTTTTTTCAAAATTTTAGGCTCAGTAATTCCGGACATCAGGGGAGCGGGCTATTTTTTTAGTTTTCCCCCCCAAAATTAACCCTAAAACCAAAATTTCTTCATTTACGATATGTACTCCTCATCGGGTCACCAAACTATACATTGATACCAAATTCCAACCTCTTCCGTCCAGTAGTTTAGGAGAAAATTGCTGTGAGATGTGACAGAGGCAGAAATCCGGAGTGATATTATAAGGGTATCCGTATATTGTATATATGCAACTCTAAAATTCACATTTCTAGCAAATTCTAGAGTTTAAATTAATAATAAAATTTTGTCTGGATATAAGAAAACAAATATGTAAAATAGTGAATGTATATTTTGCCAAATAGTATAAACTTTACAATATCAATAAATTACTTTTAGAATAAAAATAACAAGAAACAAGACAATGTTCTAACATCATATACATAAAATATACACATCCAGAGAAATATTACCACGTTCATACCCCAACTTTTTTATAATACTGGACCAGGGAATATCAATCAATATATATATAATATTTAAAGATACAAAATATAAAAGCTAAATATAAATCACAACCTAAAAAAATGTTACCATTATATACAAAATCAAAATAAACGTCGTCAATGACGCTCTTAATGACCATCCTGATGCAATCAAAATATTTGAGACAAGAAATATATTACCACACCATTAAGATACTTCTTCGACTCCAAAAATGGATCGCTCATAGACTCATTACATAATTTACTAAATGTAGACGTATATCTAACCAAACATGAAATCATCACCCATATAAAACATTCAAATATAACTACAACAAAACCTCCAAGTTTCTTAAACATTACGTAAATGTTATCAGTCTAGACTCTAAGCATAAGTATCTCTATTTGACTAACGTATCCCATAATTTTATTTCTGTATATTGACGACACAATAACATAACTATTTGAGAACCGTGTTTGTGTTTGTACACAGGAAGAAACTTTATTTACAAATTATTGACCAGTTCTAAAGAATTTTAAAACTCCGATCTATTCGGAATGAACAAGTTTGTTTTACAGGGAACGTACCAAATAAAAACTATCCAGATAAAACAAGAAAGGAACCCTCACACGTCAATCTTAATTGAATAATGTACAAATTTGAACATAATTAGGTTCTCATGACATCATTAATGTGGTCTGTATGATGTCATACACAATTTTTTTAAATGGCAACTCCAAAATTTGATGTACTGATTTGAAAGATCTAGTAATTCTACATACAGGACGTTTAAATTTCAAATGAGTTACATAACAACTTTTTCTAAAAAAAATCTCTTTTATTCACTTACATATAAATAATCAACCGAAAGGTATAAATGTAACAAATTAATAAGGACAACTCATACAAGTGTTAAAATTGGCCATTTTCTCTACCCTTCTTGTTTTGTTAAAATCGATGTTTTGTTCGTTTTTACTTCGATTTTTTCCCGAACAATGAATAAACAAGTTTATTTTGCGTTCCTATTATAATAAATGTCAAATTTAATATTTGACAGCCTACAATTGTAATTTTGATTGTATTAAAAACTAAAGAAAGGTGAATTTAAATGAAACACAAAGTACTGAAATGTTATAATTATCCGGTTATGGAGATAAGACTCGCACACAAGAACAAGTTTGCTAATTATTTAGCAATAAGTAGGTACTCTGATCGACCTATTAGAATACCAACCATAAGTAAGGTACCTTTAACTTGGGACATATTAGAGACCAGATCGTCCAGCAATAGTAGAAGAAAAACAGTTGGATGTTTTATTAACAGTTGAAGAAAATCCTTCCTTATCAAGTCGTCAGATCGCAGTATAGAAACGAATAAGTCAGTCTGCGGTTTTAAAAGTCCTAAAGCAGAACAAATGACATCTATACAACATTCTTTTGGTACAACAACTAAAGACCAAAGAGTTGAATTCTGTGAAACAATGATAGGGCAATGTCGTAACGATCTACAATTTTCAAGTAGTATAAGTTTCAAAGACCAACTTTTCGTTTAAATGGTTCTGTCATTGGGCAGAATTGTATATATTAGGCACTTGAAAAGCCACACTGGATGATGGTAGCGTACACACAAGGCCCGCAGAAATGCAGTCAGAGGTTCGTTTTTTATTGAAGGTGCACTAAATGGTACGAAATTTTTGGAATACTACAGAGCAAAATATTAACACCGGCAATTGTCTTTCCAAATGCACAGCATCCCGGCATGTCTGATGATGTTCTAAGGTTTCAGCAGGACGGTGCTCCGCCACATTATTTACAACCTGTCCGAAATTACTTAGATACCATTTATCAGAGGGCAGATTGAATGGCTTGCTAGATCTCCCGACCTAACTGCAATCGATTTCTTTTTGTCGGGCTATTTGAAATCAAAAGTTTACGTCAACCGACTAAACAGTACTTAAGATTTAAATATAAGAATAATGGAAGAAATCAGACAAATCACTCTTCAAATGTTAACCAACGTTAAAAAATAATTTGAAAATCGCATTGCTCATTGTCAGCTAGTAAATGGTGGCCAATATGATTACTAGCTTTGATTTTTTCTTATACTTTTGTTACATCTATACCTATCAACAAATAAAAGATAATATAAAACATGTTATGTAACAGATTTGAAGTTTAAACGTCCTGTATGTAGAATTACTAGATATGTCAAATCAAATATTGTAGTTTCCATTTAAAAAATTGTGTATGACGTCATACAGACCACATTAATGATGTCATGGGAAATCTATTTATGTTCAATTTTGTGAATTATTAAATTTTTAATTTAAATTAAAGAGTTTTTTTCGTCTTTTATCTGGATAGATTTTATTTGAAATGTTCCATACTTTATGTGCACACTCAGGGGAGTACCGAGGTTTAGGGAGGGGCAAGTTAGAAAAGAAAATGTCCTAAAGGGGTACAAATCAGAAAAAAATTGTCCTAGAGAGAGGGACAATTCAGAAAATTTTTGGGTACAGGAGGGTGCAAGTCAGCAAATTGATGGAAAGGTATAATGGTTCACCGCAGGTTTTTCAGGTCAAGGGAGGCAGCTGCCCCCCCTTGCCCTTCCCTCGGTACGCCCATGTGCACACTGTATATTAAATCGTTTGACAAATGTATGTACAGGGTGATCATATAAAAATTATTAACTATGTTTTCTATCACAAAATGAAAATATAGACAAAAAACGTGACTACATACTTTCGACCAAATATCTTTTCAAATCAACGAATTTATGTAGAATTGTTAAAGAATGTTTTTCTGCATCTATTCAATTCAATGGTGGAACATAGTTTTCATTTCACCATCATGACTGACTATCCCAAAGTACCTAATGTTTTTTACTATCATATACCTACAGAGTTAGAAAGCCATCTTGGAATGAATACCAAAGATTTAGTTAGGTAAGTTAAAATTATGATTTAGAAAAAAATTGTAAAATCTGTTCTCATTTGTTTTGGCGGAATTCGTTATACATTTATCCGACAAGAATAAAATGGGCCTCTATAAGCTATTCATCCTTGAGATTTCCTCGTGAAATAGTTTCCGAATTCATTGAGTTTCAGACATTGTGGTTGCATTTGTTTGGTAACAGCAACCTACTAGGTAATGGTGAAGAGTCACAGTCCATAAAAGTACCTACATATCATACACCAATCCAGACAAAAAAGTTATACATACATCTAATAAATAAAGAGTGATTGTACCAGCTTTGGCAATCACATTCTATATGCCACAATCAATGAAAGTAGTCACCGCTAGTATCAATTATATCACAAATGTTTTTTGACTGGGCAACCTAGTGCCTCACAAACATTGCATTTCTAAAACTACTGTTATTTTATTCTAAATAGAATCAAATTTCTTTCGAGTCTTCGAAGGTTTTTCACTACAATCGTTGAACTTAATTAGATGTGTTTCACAATAGTCTATTTCAAGTTTTACCACAGTTTCAAGTTGAATTAATCTTCATTTCTAAATTGTTACAAATAACCGTATTACCATTAAAACATTTTCTAGGCACCGGCAATGGCCTAATTTTGAATTCAGTTCGACACTTCCCAGTGTAAAAGTCAGGTTGTTAGTCTGACTGGCACCACTAAATGTCGGTAGTCACTACAGGTCAGTAGTTATTGTTATTTAACATGTTCTAGATGTTGAACTGGAGTGAAAATATTGAACACATGATTAAAAAAGTTAGTATTCTTCAATTTGGTGAAGAAAACACCCTTGCAGATTTACTTTGATCTCAAATTCAATTTGACTTTAGATCATTTAACATGAAGAACTTACCACAGTGAATATATGTTTAGATTGAGTTTAGGTAAACCACTTTTGACACATTTTCATAATGAGGTTATACATTTTTGTTAAGGAAGGCGACACTACTTTTGTCTGCTAGTTACTACCATAACCAATTTCGGGAAGCTTAATAATAGAAAGAATGACAAGAATATTCATACCTTGGTACATCTCGCAAGGAAGCGTATACCATTAAATATAATTGAAAACAAAACAAATTTGACACTCCTAGAAAAATTATCTACCTCACTGATGATTTGAAGCAAATTGTTTTCTGTTGCTTTAAATTAGGAAGATATAAGATAATACCAAACGTATTCTGGAGACAAAAATTCTGACAGACATTATTTTCAGTACTTCCGTGAAAGTCGTAAGAAAGGCAGTAAGTTTCACATTATTTTTTATATCCAATGGCTATAGAACAACCATCTTCGAAATTCTTAGAAAAGAGTTCCTTAGGTAAATCTAGGAATATGTTGAAGTCAGTTAATAGTTGTGAAAGGAACCAATGAATCAAAAAAATCTTGATTCCATAAAGGGTCACCAGATTACGACTAAGAATAAAGAACGTAAGAATACAAGTTGCAAAGAGAAGGTAAGTATAAGACGAAAATAGGTGCACCAATATAAGGATTTAAATTAGACGGGATATATTCAAGTCCAAGGTCGTAGCCAGCGGAGGGGGAGGGGGGGCTCTGGGGGTTGAAACATTTTGGAATTTTGGTTACAAGATTCATTTTCATAAGAATAAATTTTATATTTATACAATTTTGTATATCCTGGTAATACATGAACAAAAGTATAATATTTGCAGTCACAGTTAGCCCCTCACCAATCAAAAAATATCTAACCTCCGAAAAAAAATATTCAAATCATCCGAAAAAATTTTCTGGCTACGGCCTTGTTTAAGGCAATGAACAACACCAAAGTTGATTTATGGTTTGCCAATCACGAGATGATAAAATTGCAATAGGAAAATGAAACAGATAAAACTGTATTATTTTTCAGACTGATCAACCTATAAGCTGAGGAAAGTTTTAAAGCAGTACTGCGGCAGTATATTCAGTGGAACTCAACAATATTTTGCAAGTCTGCAAAACTTGGAGTAGGAATTAAGATAAAAGAATAATAACCTTCAGATATTGCTGTCTTGTAATAACCCAGAACATATTTATCTTCATTAAAGTAGATAAAGAGAATTGATATTAAGAATTGGAAAACTCAATTGAAATACATAAATGAACATTAGTTGTTAAAAATATAATCAGACATCCACATTAAATCGATCAGTAATACTAACGACAACAAAAAAGATCCTTAAGAAATGAAGGTATGGATAGGGCTTAAGACCCAAGGTATGCATGAAAATTATGATGGAAGAAGATTACCAGAATGGAGCCTTGACCTAAAAAAAGTTATGTTGCCAGTGAATCCCTGGCAATGGCAGAAATATATTAGGAATTATGGAAAAGGGAAATTGGGAGTGCACTCTGAAGAACTGTTAGATGTCTTTACGTGGCAAGTAAGTCAAGTAACCCTAAGTATATGCATTCAAATGTTAAATTAAGCAGTAAAGACGAACCGTTTTATGTTATTTAATACACTCTTAATAGCTCAGGTCATTTACAAAGAATAAGATCTATTGGTGACAGAATTAGTAGTATATTAAATTAATATCTTGTGTCCTAAAGATAAAAGATGACTAGTTGATGCGTTTTTGTTTTTTAACAAAAAACTCAAAAGACGAGATTATTTTTTCTTTTATACAAAATCTACCGGGAAAACCGAGTTTACTACTATGAACAATGTTGTGGAGAAATCCATTAAATCATTTCAGAATGGTCAAATACTTTCAATTATTCATAATGATGGGGGCATCCGGTGAGGTGGTCTTTTCAAAATGTGATCCACAGTATTGACTGAAATTTTGCAAAAACAACCGGGGCTACAGTATTTATTTTTAGAACATAAATTGGGTATGAGAAATTCTACCCTTTCAGTAAATAAGAATGTTTTAGCCATAAAATAAAAATATATATTTTTTTCAAAAAAATAATTGTGTGATAATAATAATTATAAACAAACTAGTGATTAATCAGTTTGCTTCTGTTTGATAGTGGCATCGCCTTTTGCCGAACCTAGTTACATCAAATGTATAAATATAAGTTAATTTGTTTCATTTATTATAATTATGATTACATTTTTTGTGATTTCGGGTAAAGATTGCATTATCTAAGGAACCAATTTTGTAGGGTTTCCATTTCTCTACAACATTGCAAATAGTAGCAAATACTTTTCATAGGTAGACTTTGTGCAAAATGTAAAAATCTAAATGATTACCGATTTTTTGAGGTTTTTTGTTAAAAAACAAAAAAGCATCGATAAAAACTTGAATTTTATGTCAATTTGCCATGTTTTGCCATTAGAACACGTTCATGTCGGTTTTGTTCTACTATTAATTTTGTCACGTATTTCCGATAACGAGAGTAACAGGTGCATAAACGTTTGAGTAGGCAAACAATGCAAAAGCAGATCATGGTATATTTCTAGAATAGACATAGTAATATTTCAAAATTATTTCCAGACCTAGTCTTAATGGTAATTGTAGATATAGTCTAATGCTCTAGCTAGAGAATGTTACAGATTCAAAGTCTTTCACTTACTCATCTCTTGCAATAAAATGTTTTAATGTTTATTCCAAATTACGGTTTGTGTATTTCCAAAATATTTTTACCACTAAGTAAATAGTTGTCAGTTTTTAAAGACATTGAATATTAAAAGATTCATCTTGTAAATTTCTTACTTTCTTAATAGTATGTACTTAAGTTAAAATGAATTGTCAAAGTTTAAAATAAAATATTAGTTCTCAGTGGTAACAACATCAGGGAAATTTGAACCAGATCCGTTTGCAACTTACGGCACCTCAGCCAATTATTCTTTATAAGGAACATAGAAAAACGCAGTAAACACTTTAGAAACACAAATCGAAGTCTCACAACTGCGACGAACTCGTACTTTCATCCTCAGACTGACTTTCGGACAGCATTGCTTCGCCGGCCAAATGTTTGGGGCTGGGTAAAGTGGGAGCGCCGTCCTCCTCAGACGGCAATGCAGGTAACTGAATGTCGTCTTCGATGTCTTCGTCCAAATTGAGGCGTGGATTGAATTTGAGGCTCGACGATGAGGAAGAAGAATACTGCTGTTTTGGTGTGCTTTGCCACGTGAAGACGTTCGATGGACAAGACGTGTTGTTTTGATGATAGAGTTGGGGTGATGGGATGGAACAATCGCCTTCGGAACGGGTCGAGGCTGATTTTGGTCTGTCCAGATCACCTCTAAGAAGAAAGTTTAAAAAATTAGTAATTTGAGGATAATATATTTTGATAATATTTTTACAATCATTTTACAATCCCTTGAACACAAGATATTATGTTAGTATAAAAACTCATAGTTCATAATATCAATAACACAGGTCTGCAAAAAAAGATGTTTGAACTGTTCGAAGGAAGTGAAAGGTCATTTCCGAAGTAATTTTTCATGTAGAATTCGAATCCAGGATCCAAATTGCTCTATCACATCAAAATCTTGAGATATCCTAACTTAAAAGCGCAAAAAATGCGATTTTCGGCTATATTTGAAATTATGTAGCCTCGCGATATTCTTTCTTCTAAAAAACAACCGATGACTCCTCAAAGTGTAAGTCTTGATTTTTCACATGCCGTTGAGTTTGCTCAAATAGCTTAATTCTGCATTGAGATATTTCTTTTGAAATTTTTTAAAATAACGTTCATTGACACATAGTGACTTAAAATTGAGAATAGGGAAGTTGATGAAACTTTAAAACTTCAAAATGAATTATCTCAATGCAGAATTAAGCTATTTGAGGAAACTCAACGGCATTTGAAAGAACAAGACTTACGCTTTGAGGTGTCATCGGTTGTTTTTTCAGAAGAAAGAATATCGAGAGGCTACATAACCTCGAATATAGCTGTAAATCGCATTTTTGCGCTTTTGGGTTAGAATATCTCAAAATTCTGACGTGATAGAGCAATTTGCATCCTGGATTCGAATTCTACATGGAAAATAACTTCGGAAAAAACTCGTCACTTTCTTAGAACAAAATCATGTTGACTTGTGTAATTAAATGAATGAAAGAATGGTAGGTATATAGTGTATATACCTCCAGTTTCACCCGTTCAATGAATTTCATATTATTTCACAGACTAAAATTTTGTATATACACGATTTAATGCAATAGCAAACCCACAATTTTTTAAATATACATTTGTTCTTAAATTTTCGATTTTACTAATGACATCAAATAATTTCAGGGCAGTCATTTGTGTACTGATTCCTGGTGGAATCAAAATAATTCTTTAAAAACTACTTTCTTCTCTTATAAAACTTCATTATATATTTTAATTATTATATCCATGAATTAGGGTTCACCCTATTCTAAAATTAAATAAAAAAATACAAGATGAAACATCAATCAAGATGATAAACGCTGTCAAATTTGGGCAACTGACATTTAATTTCTAAAAAAATAGGTTCTGAATAAATCACTATTTTTTATCATTGGAAAAATAATTGTTATAGATACACCTTATTTACATGAATTTATTTTTTATTTCTTAATAATGAATAATGGAAACGGAAATTTATTAAGAGTTATGTAATACTATTTAGAACAGTAAAAATTTTAATTACAGCCGTTATTAAAGAACTGGGCCACCCAGGTGGAGGCCTCTTGTGGACGTTTAATTTACTATTGCATCTTGAACCCTTGAACTGGGATCGTCGTTCCACCTTTTTCTTACACCGTGGTAGGTACTCATTAGGTACATGTGACGATCACCGTCATGCGCATTCAAGCAAACCTGTTCCAACCAAGTTATGACGGTTTAGTAAACGATGCATCACGGTGTTCCAACCAAATGATGTACTTCTTCCCGCATCGTCAATTCGATTGTTGGTGAAGAGCAAGAATGGTTTGGTGATTCTTATTAATCATGCGCTGTAGAAACTGTCAATAAATTAAGGTTATGGAATGCACGTCGCAGAGTTCAGATCACAAACTTGTCAGAAAACCGTTCCAACTAATATTTTTTGTGACTGTACAATGGTAGTATGTTGAACGGTGTTAAACTCGCAGTTGCGCACAAATTCGATGCAGGCGATTTCGTGACAGTTTTATGGCGGTACGGATACTGCAGGTAGGAACAAACCTATATATTATCTATTGAAATTCACTTTACGCCACCTAGCGGCACTAGTAACAGGAAATTAATATTCGAAGTAACGTTGGAAATTTAAAGTATTTATGTCCAGTAACGCCAACGCACCTATGGGTTATTTAGGTTTGTTTTTTTGTTGCTGTACTATATTCTGATCCTAAATTATGGTGAATAACCATTGTTGTTTGTTCATCTGGTGCAAATTGAAATTGTTCAACATATAAACTTGGTCATTTTTGTGATTAGTGCAAAGAAGTCTCTCGAGAATTAGGTAATTTCATATCCGATGTTGGAATTTGTTTCTAAACAAAATCATGTCGAGGAAACCTAGTGGAATAAAGTCGAGCAAGAACAAAAGCTACATAGATTTTGCAGACCAACATCACATAAATGGGACTCCGATTAACATAATCATCTTACATGGTCAAAGTTACTTTTGATTCAATTGAGCTTAATTTGCCAAGCTTTCAGAATATTACATATGACGTAATCTTAGTTCAGGAATGTATTATAATACTATAAATATCAGTTAAAAAGAATCCCTTCCCATGGAATAGCATTACTCATGTTCTCACTTCCTTTTACAGCAGTAAATGTTTGATCATCACTGGGTGTTGTCTCTGTAATACTTTAAATTTTGTTGGCTTTTAGTTTTGACTTCTCTTTTAATGTTTGTAATTTTTTTATCTTTATAGATCTGTGCAGCTTCGCTCCCCTCTTTTTTGTAAAGATCTATAGCTGTTTGCCGCCTCAGGTTATTTTGAAACTGTATGTCTTTAACCAAGGATGAGATTGGTAGTTCTTAATTTGTTTCACTTTGTAACACTGTGTAACTTCTTTGGACATGACTAGTTATTCTGAAGTAACCAAATAAACCAACAATCTGCATGCTCCTATGAAGAATCAATTTTAACGTAGTAACAACTTTTTTAAGATTTATTTTGTTCTATACATTTCTTATTTACTGGAAATACAGGAATAGAAAAATCACTTTTGCGGTCATTTTATCCATCTTCAAAAAAAATAAATAAATAAATACAAGAGTCGTTTTGTTACAACCTAGATTTTTTACAACTTTATAGGCTAAGGATTTTTTCCTAAATTATGGAAACTATTAATTATGCCACCTACCACACTGTTTTACCTAGTTAGATACCTTGAAATGTTGTGATTACAAAAACTTTATCTTAACATAAAAATGCCATCCTACTCTTAGTATTAGAGTCTACAAAGGGTATGCTATTCTGGAGTCACTGATAGAGTCTAGAAAATGCTCATCCTGCTTATTGTTACTGACAGCACCTAAAAGGGTGAAAAAGAAGCTAGGTGACTGTTCAGAAAGTGATTCCTAAAACTCATTGAAATTACATCTATTTGAAACTCTCCAGCAAGTTGGAAACAATTAATGGCTTCATAGTTGGGATCTCTTTTGTTTCCAAACAATATTTACAACTGCTTTGAATTTAATTAATTATGGTCATATGTGAGTTAAGCCGGGGATCAAATATCATTATTCTGTATCGGGCTAAATAGACACGACTCCTCTTTTAGTTTTGCTTGAGTTAATTGTGGATGCTTATTAAAAACTTTTTTTGGTCCACTAGATGTTGTGCAGAACTTTCGTTTTAGAAATCTTACATGACAGTTTTTCCTGACCAATGCTGATATTTTACAAGAATGGTTTATTTCTTGTTGAATGAATAACTGAGGTTCTACAATGTTCATATTGTACTGAAACTGACCTTCAAAAGGCTTTCCCATAGGGTACTAGACCAATCAATAGAGATTTTTCGTGCAAAAAATACTATCAGGATACTGCCTGTGCCATCACATTAAGAATGATTTGTAGTGATATTTTGCTACCTTTTCCACTCGCAACTATAGTTTTTTACTTTATTATAAACAATTGAAACAAGAAAATTGCGTTTTTTTCGTTGCATGTTTATAAAATGAAAAATAATAAACTAATCTCAATGGTGTCAACAGGTGAATTGTAAAGCATGGAAATACCAATGAAATGAGCCCAGGATCGATCCGATAAGATCTTTAGTATCAGAGAAAAACAAAAAATTTAGCGGTTTTCTTTATATTATTATAACTCCGTCACTATCAAAATTGTAGTACTGGGCTTGTGGGAATTGATAGTAATTGATATCTATCTTATGCATGACTAAACCAGGCGCTATCGGTTTAGTAGTTTTTGAATAATTGCTATCTGAAGTTTTTAGTCCACTATTCTTGCAGTGTGTCTCCATGCGACATGGATCGTCAAATATCAATTCAGAATAGAGATATTGAAATTAGAGGTATCATTCTACAACGCCTCTATTTTAATTTTTCATTAAATGTCTGTGAAATATACGAAAAATGTTAGCAAAAATGACCAAAATTTGGTTAGCGTATGAATGTGTTCGAGTAGTGGGGGGAACACGGTTGTTGAGGAGAACTGTTAACAATAATTATTATCGATAGTAACTGTCACTCTGACAGATGGTGAAAGAATTTAATTGTTAAAAAACAGAGTGATTTGTTCGATTTTATTATATCAAATGAGAACTGTTTGTTTATTAATATATTTATATGTAAATGGTTTCTCGGAAACGTTTTTGCTTTAATTTGTGGATTTTGGGTTTATGGAACATCAAAGGAGAGCGGTCATTAAAAAAATTCTTACTTGTGAGGATTTGAAATATTAAAACGATCTATGTATGTACCTCTACTATATACTACTATACGCTTCCCCTCAACAACCGTGTTTCCCCCACTCCTTGGATACATTCATACGCTCGCCCATTTTTTGTCATGTTTGGTAACATTTTTCAGATATTTCACAGACATTTAGTGAAAAATTAGAATAGAGGCTTTGTAGAATGACACCTCTACTTTCAACAACTTTTTTCAAAATTGAAATTTGATTATCTATGACGCATGGGGGCACAATGCAAAAATAGTGAACTGAAAACATTATATCATAATTATTCAAAAACTAATAAACCTGTAGCGCCTGGTTTTGGCATATATAAAATAGATGTAAATTACTATCAGTTCCTACAAGCCCAGTTCTATAGCTTCTAAACTGACGAAGATACGATTTTTTAAAAAAAACTACTACATTTTTCAGTATTTTTTGTTTTTTCCTGTTACTAATGATCCAATCGGATCGAGCCTGGGCTCAATTGATTGGTATTTTCATGCTTTACAATTGACCTGTTGACACCATTGAGATTTCTTTATTATTTTTGATTTTACAAACATGCTAAGAAAAAAAACGTAATTTCCTTGCTTCAATTGTTTATAACACAGTAAAAAACCATAGTTGCGAGTGGAAAACAGCAAAATATCGCTAGGAATCTTTGTTAATGTGATGGCACAGTCGGTATCCTGATAGTATTTTTTACACATTATCAGTTAATTTTTGCTCTATTGATTGGTCTATACATACATATCTCCCATAATATTTCTTTTAATGATTTTGTTTTTTGTTTTCTGATAAAATTCACACTAGGTGCCACAAAAAGCTCAATAAAACAACCAGAATGACATTATCAAAAGACTCTGTAGTTTCTATTTTTATGATTTATTGGGAATAACACGGCAACTGCTGGAAAGCCTTGTGCATGTCAAATACCCCAACACTTCAGACCCCTTTTTTGATGGTCGTTGAAAGCGGAGTCTGATTTATACCTTGAAATGCTTGGAGTATGTGAAATACAGAGATTTTCCAGCAAGTTTGGTGTTGAGGTGTTATTCCCAAGAATTCATAAAAATACAAACTAAAGATGCCACAACTATCGTTCAGAAAACAACTAGATTTTGGAGGTTCTGGAATAGAAAGATGGGACCATACTGAGACAATATTTGAATTGCAACTAGTTACATCAACGCTATAGGTTGTAATCAGTAACACCAACACTAAAAAATGACAATCATCTTCCTTCTTCATATTTCTGACAAGTGAGTTTTTTTTTTAATTTTTGAAGTATTTTCTAAGGTTTTAAACACAAACGTAACTTACCTTGGAGCCCAAGGCTTACCAAAATTCTTTTCAAATGTATAATGTAAATAAAAACACTACCATACCTAACCGGCCAGACTTAATAAATAAGTTCTGTGCATTTAGGTTAGTTTTTTTGTAGTCTTCCTGTAATATTTAATTCATAAGTACCTTTTATGTGAGTGTATTTAGTCACAAAATTCAGTGACAAAAATAGGAATAAAAAACCGACGCATATACTTTAGTTTTAATACCCTAATTATCTACTTTATTTTAAAACAAATAAAATTCCAAATACGTGGCAAAACGCTGCCTTTCTATATAAATATCGCAGTCTTCTAACAATTAAACCGATTTCAGACAACCGATCGTCTTGAATTTTGTTTATTCTTGTTCTTATTCGGCGTCTTTTTCGCCTTCAACCTGTCAACCATTACAAAGTGTGCTACTAACTTGTTAGCGGTCAAGATGGCGCTAGTCGATGCGCTTTGACTCAAGGAATTCCTCATCCTGGGACGCTTGTTCAATGGCGATTTGGTCGGTGTGCTGTTTCTGAAGCTCCTTCTCACAATTCTGGAAGCCACATCGTCAGGATCGTTCAAATCTAAAACATAACACACCGATTCGGATTTCTCCACAACTCCTTTCACTTTGGGTGATCCGGGAGGTGACTGGTCGTCATCGAAGTCTATGGAAGGTCGGCGACCTTCTTCAATGAAAGATCTTGGTTTATCTCTTAAAGAAAGGGTGCGTTCCAGTGAGATTCTGGTAGCTGAGTGTTTTTCATTCAAGCTCGAGCTCAGAATGGACCTGCTGAAGACGCTGTCCTCAGATTGGTTCAAAACTTTGTTCATTATCTCTTTGTTGTGCTTGAGTTTCCATTGAAGCTCTTCGTTGAATTGTTGCACGCGTTTCTTTTGATTCGTTTCTTCTCGAAAACTCTCTTGAAGTTTCTGTTTTTCCATTAAGAGGCTCCTAAAACAAATAAAAAACAAGATGAATTAACTTGTAAATTTAGTAGGTTAAACCCAGTAATGGCTGCAGTATTTAACGTTAATTTCAAAAAAAAGAGAGAGAGACTGTTAGTCCAAATATAGTGTTGTTTCCAGAAAAATCCACTAATGAGCAAAATAATATTTCAAAAACGGATTAAGGTGTTACTCCAATCATTATATACATTTGGAAATGTAAATGAACCGAGAAAGGTACATTTTTGATATGACGTGCAAGAGCTTAACTTGAAATTGTCGATCAAGATTTCCTTTGTGAGTTTTCTGCCATTATGAAAATTGATTGTTTTTTTCACAATAACTCGGCGATATACGAAATTTTGATAGAATATTTTTTATAGGTGCTTTCATGATCTACAATTTACACATTTTTCACGTTATCGAGATGTAGATGGAAAAAGTAAAAAAAAATGGTTTGAAATTTACGACAAAATGGAAGGTTCTTTAAGGAATTAATGTTGTATAACATAAATAAATAAAGCAGAAAATTATGGATCACATACATGGAATTTATTTAACAAATAATTTGTTTATGCAGTCAAAAAATGGTAGACGGATTACATATTTCGGCTACAGATTTCGTTTACACACCTTATAATAACTAAAATGTTTTGCAATAAATTTTTGTGATAAACAGGTTCAAACGAATAAAAGGCTCTACAGTACATTTTTGTGATAAAAAATACACACACGTTAAAACGGATAAAAGGTTTTTCAAGAAATCTGGCCTTTTTCATTTAAATGTTCCAGGAATTCTGGAGTCAGCTGAAACACGTTGGAAATGATGCTGATATGTTCGAAGCATCATCTTCATCATTTGTATCATCGTCGTCGTTAAACAAATTATCGACTCAATACCAGAGCAACTAATTTGCTTTCCTAAACCCACAAGACGCCTCATAATTTTACACATTTCCACGAAATGAGTTTTAGAAGTTCAGGCGGAGTAGGTGCGGCTGTGCTGTTGATTAATTAGCCTGTCGCCAACCCGGTTCCTGAGGGTCTGAAAAATCCGAGCCAGGTTTGCACCTGCAAATACTTTCGGAAAATGTGCTGCCGAACAGCCCTTTTCATTGGTGGGAGTAGTGCAAGGTGATTCATTTTATTTGCAGTCATTGACTTGGAAGTGATTGAAATGCAAAATATTAATTGATTTTTCCTGCATATTATCGCCATATAAGGAATAGTTCTCCCCCGCAAGTCAAAATTCTTCTCAAGGGTATTAATAAACTTTCCAATGTTATAAAAAAAAACGATCACGTTAGAGATAGTAATTTTTGTCAAAAAAAAAACAAAAACGAAATTGGAGATCTGAATACGCTCTACAAGTTTCATCCCGGCGATTTTTCGATATTTATCACCAGAAAAAAGATAATAGTAAAAAACAAACGTGTCCTAAATTTTTGAATTTTTCGATCTATGTCTCGTTAACGATGAATGATATGGGAAAAATGTACAAATTTAGAGCAAAAAAGCTGGAAAAAGTGTTCTATCAAAAATTTTCGTATCTCGTCCAATTTTAGCACTTTTTTCAAGATGGAGGAAAACCCACATGGGAAATCTTGGTTGACAATTTCAAGTTAAGCTTTTTCTAGGCACCCCCTCCGTCATACGAAAAATTTAGCTATCTGGGTTCATTTGCATTTTTAAACTGTTTTTTTTCCGATGAAATGACTGGATAATGTTTTATTCAGTGTATGTAAGCACTTCACAAATGAAATTAAAGGCTCAAATTAAATCCTAAGGTTAATGTAAACGAAATAACCCATAATCTATACTAAATGCATGTGCCATTATCTACGTATATTAAAATTGTTAAATTTTTCTCCTTCCTGACGTGATATTTCATAGCCAATACGATACTTACTTTTCAAATTCAGATTTTCTTTGTATCTGCAGTTCCAGATCTTCACACCTTGCTTGTAAGACCCTCGCTCTTTCTTCAGCTCCCTCCAGAAGGTCAGCTTTTTGAGTTACCTCGCCCAGTGACTTGCGAAGCTTACTAATTTCATTTTGCTTCATTTCCAGAACAACTCTCAGAGACTGAACCTCCTAGAAACGACAAAACAAAGTATAAGTAATCAATATTGTAGTATTTCATTTAAAAACGAATTACCTGTACACTTATGCCTTTGACATCGCCATAACTCAACAATCTATTGTTTTCTTCCTTCAGTCTTTGATTTTCTTCCATTAAGTCCTTCAGTTTTGCTTCAAACTCAGCCTCGGTCTTCGACAAGTCTTGCCTTAATTTCACATTTAGATCCTTCAATTGAATTTCACGACTCTCATAGTCATTTTTCAATTTTTTGCTTTCATGCTTAAGAGTGTCGATTTCTAGTTGTTTCTCATCGATCTTGTCTCTAATGGCTTCGTTCTCCTCTCTCAAAATATCGATGGATTCCTTCTGGGTTCTTTGTAGTTTTTCAAACTCCTTTTTCAGGGTAGCCAGTTGTTGCTCCCGTTCCTGGTATAAGTCATTGTTGACGTTTTCTTTTTCTTCTAAAATACTTTGCTGATGTTCCAAACGATCACTTACTGAAAATAGAAACGTAAAAGGTAGTATTCGAGGCCTCAAATTTATCCCAAAATATGTATTACTTACGTTCTTCAATTTGTTCTTTGTGGTTTTCTATTAGTCTTGTGATGTTGGTTTGATAGTTGGTCTTTTCCTCTTCTATTTCGTGTGCATGTTGGTGTTTTTCTTGCTCTAACGTCTCTTGTAGTGACCGAATGGCTTTAACGTTTTCTTCACTTTCATCACGGTATTTTTGGACTTGTTTACGTAGTGTTGGGACTTGGAAGGCCTCCACCTAGACAAAAACAAATTATAAAATTCAAAAGTATATAAATATACTGCAGTTCAACTCCATTTGACAGGGAACAATCAATTATTATGAGAATTACAAATAAATATTTTGAAAGTTATTAAAGAGAATATACGAAAATCGAGTATCTTCTTTTATACAGGGTGTTTCTAAAATAAGGTTCCAACCTGCTGTGTATAGAACGCATTTTAATGAGTTCTATATACAGTTTGGAACCCTATTTTAGAAACACCCTGTATTTTCAACAAAAATATAACATACGGTATTAGTTATATTTACAGGAAAACATAACCGAAATTTCTAAGATGGTTAATTTTTGGAAGCAAATTTTAAAAATTCACTCGGATATTTATAAAAAATACATTTTCTTACAATTTAAAACGTTTATATTCTTCCAAAACTACTGAAGTTTTGAAAAAATTAGAAATATAAAATCTATAAATTACAGAAGGGCTAGATTAGTATTTTCTTTACTTCTATATGCATATATATTAAAGAGAATACAGCCTAACAATCATTCGTTGTAATCTGTGAAACTACTGATACTGACCCTATCATTGTGAATAAATAAGGAATATACTTTTTCTTTAATATTAAATGTTAAAAACGAAAATGTTCGACCTATTGTTTCCATTTTATGATGTTGGAGTATATTTTATTTTGTTATAGTATAATACCTTTTTATATTCAATAAACTATGTTTTGGAAGGTGTTTGTTTTTGATTTCGAAATCCGTTTCGATTTAAAAATTAGTTAGCATTTAGAAATGTCGAGAAGCTATTGAAATATGCAATTTTGGACGTATACAATTTTAACGAGTCTGATGTCAGTCAGTAAAAAAAATTAACTTACGAATTAATAATTTTACAACTAATTAGCACAAACTTCATACTATATTAGCAACATCACACAAATGAATAAACTTTTTAATATATATTAATTAATAATTTTATAAAACGAACAATTATGACTTACACGTTTGGGTTGCCTCTTAGATTTTTTCAAAAATCGAAACAACTTC
Source organism: Octodonta nipae (assembly GCA_034190945.1). Lineage (NCBI taxonomy): Eukaryota > Metazoa > Arthropoda > Insecta > Coleoptera > Chrysomelidae > Octodonta > Octodonta nipae. The sequence continues at coordinate 94,363,774 of CM067222.1, forward strand.
ATGTCCATTTCACCAATTACTAGCACAGACTGTGAAACACAAACTCTCAAGAGTTCAAAATTATTGAGAAATTACTGAAGGATAGTAAAGAGGATATTTGAGGGTATTTTGACTACCTGTTCTATCGGATTATTTTTAAAAATGATAGGCTATACAATATTCACCATAATGCAAAGGGTCCCTTTTGTGGTTTCTTACCCGAATTAGTGACCATTTAAATTTCAAATTTCCATAAAATTCAAAATTATAAGTAGTTTTAATCTCCCATCCCCACGTGCAGCAAAAGTAAGGCCTCTTCGGGGGGCGGTTGGGATTAAATGATGTCATAAACAGAGACGTAGAGTTCGAATAAGTTATTTCATAAAAAAAAACTGATTATTTCTAAATAATTGGAGATTCTTAGTTAGTGCGAGAGTTGAGAATAGATAAAATTGTCTGGATCAAGAAATCATATGAAAAATATTTAAAAAGTGAAGCGATTCAATTTGAAAATATTATGTTTTTTTATTAATACAAATCTTTAGAAGCACGCCTATGTTTAAGAGGCCTTTGGGAGAGGTACGCTTTGAGTTTATTACTGAACCCAGGGGCGGGTTTACATAAAGGCACTTTGGGCACTGGCCCAGGGCCCCCACCAACTTCAGATACAAACAAATTAATATATATATATATATATATATTAATAGCAACGTAGTATATAAAATTAATTGCAATGATTGTCCTGCTACGTACATAGGGCAAACATCTAGAAATTTAAAACATAGAATAACATCACATAAAAGTGATATTAGGCTACAAAAAGAAAATTGCTCTTTAGCCATACATTGTCTTAATAATCACCACAGTGCGGATTTTGAAAATACAAAAATTTTAGCTCTAGAACGTAATACTTTTAAACGAAATTTCTTAGAAATGGTTTTCATCAATAATTATGATAACAGCATTAATCGACGGACTGATGTACGGGATCTTAATGTGATTTATTGTAACCTGTTAAAATTGGATAATGATAGACTAACAGCAAACTCTTCTGTTAATACTTCAGTTGATACTATTGATGACTGATACTAATATATGTGTGTATATAAAATAATAATCAACCCATACGTTTTTGTTTTTGTGATATATATTTGCATATATTACTTACTTTTGGAACTTGTCTTGAAATTTATTTATTTATTTATTTTCTTAAACATAAAAAAAAACTCTCATCCCTTATAATATTACCTCTGACATTTCTATGGTTTCACATTTATATTTGTCATCAAAAATTCAAATTTAGATCTATTTTCATGAAACTACAACCATAAAACTAAATGTTACACTTTTTTTTAATTCTCTAGAGATGCTAATTTTATTTTTTGAACCTCAACTTTAGTAAGTTACCATTTATTTCATTTATAGTACTTATAATAACAACAATATTTGTAACTTTTTCAGTATTTGACTGACGAAGGAATAAAAAAAATTCCGAAAGCTCTCATATAAAAAAGAGTACACTTATTAATCTTTGGCTGCTACCCGCAATTCGTTTGAATACTAAAGTTTAACAGCCGTTACCATTATAATTAGATATATATATATATATATATATATATATATATTATTCAAATTATTTAAAAATACAAATAAAATATATATTTCAAAATTTAAATAGTGTAGTTTCTAATGTGGGAATTAAGTCGATGTTTAATATTTTTGTTAATATCTTTTAAACAAATGATTTCAATATATGATATATTTGTAATTCACATAATGAGCCTTTTATCTGATATGATGCGTTTGAAAATTGAATTTTTATTTTCCACTTAATTGTATAATTTGTCCCTAAAATTACTATGGGGGTTTTCTAATAATTTTTCATATAAATTTTAAGTGAGCACCAGTACCCCTAATTATTTTCAAAATTTTAGGTAGTATGGTTTTGGAAATAAAGCGAGAAATAAGAATTTTTTATATATTTATGTTAATATATTGTAAACAATTAATTTAAAAAATATGAAAAATATGTATTTGTATTCCTCATAATAAACCCTTTCACTTGATGTATTGCATGATGCGTTAAAAAATATTTTTTTTATTTTGCGTTAATTCTATATTTGGCCCCCAATATTAATATTACGGATTTCTTCGTATTTTTCCTGTAAACAAAAAAATTAGGTCTTATAGTTTGGGGAATACATGGAGGAATGAGTAATTTTTTAAATATTTTTTTAAATATATTTTAAAATATTTATTAAAAATAAAAAAACATATTAGTATTCGTCATTTGATATATTACTTGATCCTTTAGAAACAATTGTAATTTGACAGCTTATGGTTTCGGAGATAAGGGGGGGGGGGAAATGGGTATTTTTTTTTATATTTTTGTTAATATCTTTTAATCAATTTATTTTAAAAATATGGAAAAAATATATTTGTTTTTGTCATAATGAGCCCTTTCATTTGATATATAACATGATGGGTTAGAAACAATTTTAATTTTATATTTTCCATTTAATTCTGTAATTTACCCCCCAAAATTAAAAGTAGAGGTTTCTCCGTATTTTTCCTGTAAACTTCAGGTCAGACCCTACACCTGTAATTTTTTTAAAAATTTTACGTTTTATAGTTTTAGAGATAAGGGAGGGGGGAATGCGTAAATTTTGGTATAGTTTCGTTAATATCTTTTTAATTAATTATTTTTAAATATGAAAAAAATATATTATATTATATGCGTTTGAAATTTTTTTATTTTTAAATTTTCATTTAATTCTATAATTTGCCCCCAAAATTAATATAAATGGTTTTTCCTTATTTTTCCTGTAAAGTTGGCGTAACGATCTTATATTTCCTATTTTTTTTCAAAATTTTTTGCTCAGTAGTTTCGAAGATCAAGGGGGGAGAACGGTCGATTTTCTTAGTTTTTACCCTCAGAAGTACCCCTAAAATCAAAATTTCTTCATTTACTATATGTACTCCTGATCGGGTCACCAAACTATACATTGATACCAAATTTCAACCTCCTCCATCCAGTAGTTTAGGAGAAAATTGCTGTGATGTGACAGAGGCAGAAATCCTGAGTGATATTATAAGGGTATACGTATATTGTATATACGGAACCCTAAAAATGTTTACAATCAAAAAAACAAAGAAACAATGTTTATATTGTATGAATAATTTATTAGTACTTTTTCGTACTCTCAAGCGTATATAACAATTGAATTTAAGTTTTTTTAAATATGTGGGCAACCCTTATTTTTTCATTTTTTTAAATGCTGTATTAATTTAACGTAACTTTATTTATTTTGACCTATTTTATGAAAGTATGTGAAAATTTATTTAAATGACATTATTTAATAATTATTAATATTAATATTAATAATTGCAAATAAAAAAAACTGGACTGTCAATTTTGAATTTCTTAAGTAGGCCCCCACCAATTTAATACCTAGGTGCTTTCTACGCTTGTGCACTAGCAGTAAGGAGTTTATGCAAATTTATTTGCCCTGGATGAAGGAGGAAACATAGTAGTAAAAATTAAATTTTATATTAGGGAATAATAAAATGCAAATTTTAATTGTAAAACCCTAAATTTAATATGGTTTTAATAATGGGGAATACCAACAATTTCTTCATGATACGATCGAGCATAATGTTCAATGACAAAAATAGATTATAATAGGTATTTCAAGATATCAAGACAAATTTCCTGGAAATCTGAGAAATATATGTTCCAGAATAAATAATTACACTAGGCCAGTTAAAGAGAATTTACTTTAAAATAGGATTTGAAAAATACCAGAAATTTAAATTATTAAAACAAGGCTCAAATTTGTAAAACAAGGGTTTATGCTTACCTAATGACTAAGAAATAGTTTTAACAATAAAATAAAAAAAATATAATGCTTTAAACATACTAGAGAATAATAATTCTCCATGTAGTTAATTCGGTTAGGTTAGACAATTGTTCAAAAACCCTAAGGTTTTGTTTTAGATTATTTTTATGCCCTACTGCTACCAAGAAAAAATTGCTCATTAATGTTATAGTTCGATAAATGTCTGCTGCAAAAAATATGAAAATTATTTTCGGGAAACTTACACGAAAAAATTGCATAACATTCTGTAACATTTCAGTATAAAAAAATATACAAAAATGGATATGTATATATACAGGCAAAATGATTGTTACAATGACACATAAGAATTCATGTCATGGGGTAAAGGTTTCTAAAGATAGTTGTAATAACAATTTGAACAATTTATACAGGATTCTTCAAAAGTAACTGGTGTTAGGCATTTTGGAGAAACTAAATATGTTAGAAACTTGAGAATTTGGGTTTGAGGGTTTTCTTTTTAGCTAAAGTAAAGTATTATCAATTGTCTGCCACTTCCCGGGATACCGGAAGTTGAGTCTAACTTTATATATTTTAAATGGAATAGTATATTTTTAGGATGAATTGGTATAAAAATGACCCTAATCCCAAAAAATGAGAGTTTTGCCATTTTTAAGCATCATTTCCTGTATTAACGTTATTTAGACATTTTATATACAGCTAGTTAAATTTCAGTCCAGTATGAGATTTTGAATCTCACCTATAGCTGATAAAAAAATCAAAATTCTATCTCGTTTATACCTTTCTATATAAAACATCCAAATTCGACTCAACTTGGCCGACAGTTGAACATATTTTAGTTAAAAACAGCACACTCGAAAACCTCTAGTCCCAAATTTTCGAACCACGATTGAAGAATCCCAAAATCATATATACCAAGTTTATATTATTCCAATCAATCAGTGGTATTTCTTCCTTTGATAGACCTGACTTGCAAAGATTGCTGTATTTGAAATGTAAGCTACTTAGGCCACTGTTTACCGAAATCTGTAAGAGCTACATAATTGTTTTTACAATTTTTATATCTCTATTGGTTAAAAAACTACAACCAAGGCCTCTGTAGCTTAAAGGTCTTGCAAAGGCCAGTGTTTTTCGGTCGGTACGAGCTACAAAACTGCCTTTAGCATTACAAATTAGCAACAGAATAGCTACAAATTCTGCCGCTTTCATTATTTTGCAATCGCTTTTGTTTGGATTTCTGTTCGTGCGGTTAGCGATTTGAAAAACCCGCATCCCGTAAAACAATAATTCGATCTCTTTCAAATTCGGCGTACACGTACTTTAGGCATTTATTTAACATCGATTTTAGATTCTATCAAACAGTTTGTTTTTTGGTAAATTAAAAAAATGCAAAAAACAACTACAATATTAATTGATAAAAAAAGTTTACATGAAAAAACATTCACCAAATTTTAATCATATGCTCATTTTTATATCATCTATGTTTTACGAAAATAAGGTTTTTTTGTATTTTCCTAAAAAAGTAATTTACAGAGACTTGTTCTCTTTTAACGATGGAAAGGCAATAAAGAAAACAAATCCTTATTTTTTTTGGCATACCTACAGCATTAGAATTCAGTCAATTAATTTTAATTTTATGTGAATGTTATATATTATACTGATTACTTTATTTTGAATTATTTACATTTTAACTCAAACGATGTTGTTATTAGAACTAACAAGTTTATTCTAATTAGTTATTAACGTAATCAATTACAATTGTATACGTTCGGCAAGAGAGTATAACGGATATTTTCTACAAAATATCCGTTAGTAAGTTAGCAATTAAAGCTGCATATTTACAGTTTTATTCATAAATGCAAATATTTTGAAATGTATTGAGCAATTTAATACACTTTCGCATGTTAGACATTAGAATTTTTTTTATTTGGTGTTTTGTTTTCATTTAGTGTTTTTGTTATTATTTGGAGTGTAAGATGGTGAGCAAGGGAGACTGTCAGTTCAAACATCTACCTCACCTACATGTGGTCAACATGGTAAAGGGTGTTTTTTTAAAGGTATAGAACTTTGACTTCTGGCACATGAGAGGTCCAATTTTCGATGACTTTTTCCAACATTAGTGGCCGTATATCGGCAATAACGCGGCGAATGTTGCCCTCCAAGTGGTCAATCGTTTCGGGCTTATCGGCGTAGACTAGCGACTTCACGTATCCCCACAGAAAATAGTCAAGCGGCGTTAAATCGCACGATCTTGGAGGCCAATTTACGGGTAAGAAACGGGAAACTATGCGGTTACCAAACGTTTCTTTCAATAAACCAATTGTGGCACGAGCTGTGTGACATGTTGCCCCGTCTTGTTGAAACCACAGCTCGTGTGCATCATGATTGTTCAATTGATGAACGAAAAAGTTAGTAAGCATGGCTCTATAGCGTTCACCATTGACTGTAACGTTGATGCCAACATCGTTTTTAAAGAAGTTCGGACCAATTATTCCACCAGCCCATAAAGCACACCAAACAGTCAGTTTTTCTGGATGTAAAGGTGTCTCAACATGAACTTGAGGATTATCATCACTCCAAATACGGCAGTTTTGTTTATTGACGTATCCATTCAACCAAAAGTGAGCTTCATCGCTAAAGAAAATTCGCTTATGAATATCGGGATCAACGGCAATCTTGTTTTGGGCCCATTCACCGAATGTACGCCTTGCTAGGTGATCGTATGGCTTCAATTTTTGCACGAGATGAATTTTGTAATCACGCAAACCAAGATCTTTCCGCAAAATCTTCCATAAAGTGGATGGACACATATCCAATTCCTCTGCACGATGGCGGATAGACTGATTCGAGTTGTCCTCTACGCTACGCTCTACAGCAGCAATGGATTCTTTTGTACGCACTGTACGACATCTGTGTGGATGCGTATTATCATTTATGTTTATAAAATCAAAAATAATAAACGAATCTCAATGGTGTCAACAGGTCAATTGTAAAGCATGAAAATACCAATGAAATGAGCCCAGGCTCGATCCGATTGGATCATTAGTAACAGGGAAAAACAAAAAATACTGAAAAATGTAGTTTTTTTTTAATCACATCTTCGTCACTTTAGAAGCTATAGAACTGGGCTTGTAGAAACTGATAGTAATTTACATCTATTTTATGTATGCCAAAACCAGATGCTATCGGATTATTAGTTTTTGAACAATTGTGATATAAAGTTTTCTGTTCACTATTTTTGCATTGTGCCGCCATGCGTCATAGATAATCAAATTTCAATTTTGAAAAAAGTTGTTGAAAGTAAAGGTGTCATTCTACAAAGCCTCTATTCTCATTTTTTAGTAAATGTATGTGAAATATCTGAAAAATGTTAGCAAACATGACAAAAAATGGGCGAGCATAGGAATGTATCCAAGGAGTGGGGGAACCACGGTTGTTAAGGGGAAGTCTATAGTAATATATATTAGAGGCACATACATAGATAGTTTTAATATTTAAAAGTAAGAATTTTTCTAATGACCCCTCTCTTTCGATGTTCCGTACACCCAAAATCCACAAATTAAAGCAAAAACGAGAAACCATTTACATATAAATATATTAATAAACAAACAGTTCTCATTTGATATAATAAAATCGAACAAATCACTCTGTATAGAAGTTTTTTTAGCGATTAGATTCTTTCACCATCTGTCAGAGTGACAGTTACTATCGATAATAATTATTGTTAACAGTTCTCCTCAACAACCGTGTTCCCCCCACTACTCGAACACATTCATACGCTCACCAAATTTTGGTCATTTTTGCTAACATTTTTCGTATATTTCACAGACATTTAATGAAAAATGAAAATAGAGGCGTTGTAGAATGATACCTCTACTTTCAACATCTGTATTCTGAATTGATATTTGACGATCCATGTGGCATGGAGACACACTGTAAGAATAGTGGACTAAAAACTTCAGATAGCAATTATCCAAAAACTAATAAACCGGTAACGCCTGGTTTAATCACGCATATATTACTATCAGTTCCCAGTTCTACAACTACTTCGATAGTGACGGAGTTATGATAATATAAAGAAAACCGCGAAATTTTCCAGTATTTTTTGTTTTTCCCTGTTACTAAAGATCTTCGGATCGATCCTGGGCTCATTTCATTGGTATTTTCATGCTTTACAATTCACCTGTTGACACCATTGAGATTAGTTTATTATTTTTCATTTTATAAACATGCAAAGAAAAAAAACGCAGTTTTCTTGTTTCAATTGTTTATAATAAAGTAAAAAACCATAATTGCGAGTGGAAAAGGTAGCAAAATATCACTACAAATCATTCTTAATGTGATGGCACAGGCAGTATCCTGATAGTATTTTTTGCAGGAAAAAATCTCTATTACTTGGTCTAATTTAGAGTAAACGTGGTGCGAAAACGTTGCATAGTTAATCGAATTAATTGCTCTGATGGACGATTATGTACCGTAAAATAGACGTAGTGCGCGATACGTATTTCGAACAGAACCATGATTTTCAAAATAAATTTGCACAATTTGGAAACGTTGTTCAGGCGTAAGTCTATTCATGATGAAATGCCAAACCAAACTAAACATAAATCACTTGACAGCTGACAAGATGGCCGCCGGTTAAAAGAGTATTGCCATTTTAAAGTTCTATACCTTTAAAAAAACACCCGTTAGAACAGACGAGGGTTTGGCTATCGGGTAACGACAGGATCACTATTCAACTACGAAATAAGGAAATGAAATTCCCCGTTGTCGTCCGACAAGTTTTGTCAGCGTGGAAAAGTATGGTTAACATACCCTCAAACCGAAACGACGAATTTTAAAATACAAGAAAATGTAGGTACATCAGGCAGGGTGAACTTTGATATCAACTGTTGCACCTCGTAAATTGAGTGCATTGAGCACAGGAGGAGTCTAAAGTTTGCATTCTGACAGAAAAATCGATAAGAAAGGAAATATAAGAGTTGAAATCGACTCAGGCAACCACAAAGCTTAAGGCTTTGTTACGACAGAAGATGGCCTACTTCAAGCACGACATATTAGGATTCATTGAAGTGATAATGCGAGCAGAAAACATGATGAACAGTAGATGCACCAGCTAAAGAATACACACAATGAAATAGACTGTTTCTATAAGGATCGACTTTAATGCCAGAAAAGGTCTGCAAACTGAAAATAAGGAAACAACAGTGGGACAATGGAACAGTAGAAAGAAATGATAGAGAAGAAGATTACTATATAGCTACATGTTTCAATACAATTTATACCAAATGAACCGCTTTCTTCACAAGAACACTACCTAAGATTGAGTTGGCAGAGTCCAGACAAGACGACTCGAAACGAAATTGACTATATCATAAGTGCTCGATTGTCTCAAAATCTTAAATATTTTTTCTTCAATTAGCAACCACAGAATGGGATAAACCGTCCATAACCAAAATATATCTTGATACAGAGAGGTATAAATTGAACAAATTCTAAACCAATTAAATAAACTTTTGGATTGTATTAATAACACTAAAAATCAATTGATTTGGAGAGGGAATACCTATGTTTATTTTAATTCTGGTAAAAATAATTTTGGGTTTTATTGCACTTTTGTTTCTATAATTCGATGAAACCATTTTATTTTTCATCATATTTCGTTTAGTTTCAACTCACATGACATCTTAAAGCCATTTTTAAGAGCTTCATAAAGTTTCATATAAGTTTTTACCGAAAATGTATCCGTTTTCCGTTATTTACACTTGGAAAAAATCAGTCTCGTTCATTTTTATAAGCCTCTTTTTTGTTCATTTTTTATATAAAGTTAAAAAACGGTTTGGTACAATCTTTTCAGTTTTTCAATTACTAACAACTCAAAAACTAATCACCTAGTGAACATTTTTTTAAATTTTTGCTGAAAATTGTGAGTAAAAATTTTCAACCATCGAGTTAAGGTGCCAACCACCTCCAAGATGGAAGCTCATATGGACACTGTACAGTGTGTCCGGTTATGGGCTAGCGATAATCTAAATACATGTAAACCAACTATTTTAATACACAAATACACCATCTAGGGCTCAATACCCCACCCCTCCATAGGTCCATTTTGTTTTTTTTTGATGACCTATTCTCTACGAGTGAACAAAAACGTTCATATATCTTAAAGTTTTGGTCTTACTCAGATAAAAATAGGCTTATTCGACGGACAATAATACTGTCTATCAACAACATTTCAAAATAAAGGTATAATAAAGGTCTTTTGTGCTTGCGCATACTCTATGTTCAAACAACAATAACTCCTAAAGTAATAAACATAGAGTTGTGAATTTAATGTTGTATTGTAGCTTAACTCAAAAACTTTCGATTTAGTGAAAAAAATGAAAGGTTATCGGGACTGCTTTTGCATTGATTTGCAATATTTTGTTGATTTGCATAATTTTTTGACCCTTTTTTTTGCATTTCATCTTTTTTTCAAAAGTTAAGAAAACGTTAACACTTTGTTTTGAAATGTTGTTGATAGACAGTATTATTATTCATCGAATATTTTTATCTCAGTAAGACCAAAACTTTAAGAGATATGAACGTTTTTGTTCACACGTAGAGAATAGGTCATCAAAAAAAAATGGCTGCCATATGGAGGGGTGGGGTATTAGCCCTAGATGGTGTATTTGTGTATTAAAATAGTTGCTTTACATGTATTTAGATTATCGCTAGTCGATGACCGGACACACTGTATAACTTTTGTTTTTGAGTACCCCCCAAAGTGTCCAAATTTCTGATCAACTGTGCAATTATAAAAAAATTTAGAGGTAAAAAAATCTGGGCTATTATACACAACGAGGTTGACATTGCAATTTACATATAAGTAACTTACGAAACTATTCTTCATACATCTTCCATTCGCCAGTAAGTAAAACACAATTGTATGTAATTATAATTAATTATCAATTTATAATTCTTGATTACAAAAATAAAAAACTTACATTGAAAACTAGATGGTGTACAAGAATGGCAAGTGCTTCTGCAACAGGAGGCTGTTCCACCTTAACTGGTGCCCTGACTTGTGCCAATGGGGGCCGAACACTGGGCGATATGCGACCCCCTTTTGTTGTTACTCTTCCGCATTCTGCAACAAACAAAAATTTTATTATTGTATTTATTGTATCATGATTTTTACTAGATTAACTTTAGAAAAGAATTTGTTGCATATGGTTTCTGAAGTGTTTCAACTTTCATTTAACACTCTATTTTTTAATAATTAAGAACTTCAATGCAAAAATTTTTAGTAACTCGACTGATTGTTAAAATTCCATTGATATAAGTTATAATTAGTTTAGTTTTTACCGGTAGATGTTATATTTAAAACCGCCTACTGCTATATTTACTATTCCTATTCAAAGAGTTATTCCTCGGGATATTCTTTTCAAAACCGTTTTGTTTCACAGATACAGGGGGTGTGCTAATGATTTCAGATGACCCAACAGAAAATAATCCAATGGGTTTAAGTACCAGGATGGAGTGCGCCATAAAGGAAGTCTATTTTCACCACTCCAGTCATCATCGAATGTTGCTGTTTAGAAATGCAACAACTGTTGCCAATGGATCATCCTCCATAAACTGACGTAGGATTTTTCCAAAAAGCTGCGATAGACTTGGCTGGTAAGTATTCCTGTTGGCCCAATTGGCCAGTCACACGTCCAACCAACTTATAAGGATTTTTTTCACCATAAAAATAGTTGTAATAAGAATTCGTTATTGCATGTCTAGAGAAAAGAATCAGCATCAATAGTTGGGAGAATCAGCTGGAAAAAGTGTCTGAAAACGTTGTATGTAATGTAGGTAGAACTAATAGTCTTTAAGCATTTTTCAAACAGTCGAAATTACCAAATTCAAGATGGCGGATCCAACATGGCAACCGCTTTTTTAAATCAACCGATTTTGGCTAAATTTCATATATATGAGTGGTTTTGGGGTTGCTAATCACGTCTTACTCGGTCGTCTACGGTAACAGCATTAATCATTTTTAGGGTTCCGTATATACAATATACGGATACCCTTATAATATCACTCAGGATTTCTGCCTCTGTCACATCACAGCCATTTTCTGCTAAACTACTGGACGGAAGAGGTTGAAATTTGGTATGAAGGTATAGTTTGGTGACTTGATCAGGAGCACATATCGCAAAAGAAGAAATTTTGATTTAAGGGGTACTTCTGGGGGGAAAAACTAAAAAAATCGACCGTTCCCCCCCCTGATCTCCGAAACTACTGAACCTAAAATTTTGAAAAAAATAGAAAATATAGAACGTTGCCCGAACTTTACAGGAAAAATAAGGAGAAACCATTAATATTAATTTTGGGGGGCAAATTATAGAATTAAATAAAAATTTAAAAATAAAAAAAAATTCAAACTCATCATGTAATATATCAAATGAAAGGTCTCATTCTGATGAACACAAATATATTTTTTTCATATTAAAAAAAAAAATTAAAAAGATATTAAAGAAAATATACCAAAATTTACCCATTCCCCCCCCCCTTATCTCCGAAACTATAAAACGTAAAGTTTTGAAAAAAAATACTTTCATAGGTTCTGACCTGAAGTTTACTGGAAAAATAAGGAGAAACATCTAGTTTTCATTTTGGGGGGCAAATTACAGAATTAAATGGAAAATATAAAATTAAAATTGTTTCTAACCCATCATGTGATACATCAGATGAAAGGGCTCATGACGACGGAAATAAACATATTTTTTTCATATTTTTAAAATAAATAAATTAAACGATATTAACAAAAATATAAAAAAATTTACCCATTCCCCCCCCTTATCTCCGAAACCATAAGCTGGAAAATTTTGATAAATAATTGAGTTATAGCTCCTCATCTGAACTTTACTGGAAAATTAAGGAGAAACCCCTAATACTTATTTTGGGGGGCAAATTATAGAATTAAATAGAAAATATAAAATTAAAATTATTTCTAACCCATCATGTTATATATCAAATAAAAGGGCTCATTATGACGAAAACAAATATATTTTTTTCATATTTTTAAAATAAATTAATTAAAAGTTATTAACAAAAATATAAAAAATTTTACCCATTCCCCCCCTTATCTCCGAAACCACAAGCTGTAAAATTTTGAAAAAAAAATAGGTATAGCGCCTCACCTGAACTTTACTGGAAAAATAAGGAGAAACCCCTAATATTCATTTTGGGGGGCAAATTAAAGAATTAAATGGAAAATTAAACTTGTTTCTAACGTATCATGTAATATATCAAATCACAGGGCTCATTATGACTAATACAAATTTATTTTTTTTATTTTTTTTTAAATAAATATTTTAAAATATATTTAAAAAATACCCATTCCCCCTTTTATTCCCCAAACTATAAGACCTAATTTTTTTTATTTACAGGAAAAATACGAAGAAATCTTTAATATTAATAATGGGGGGCAATTTATAGAAATAAACGGAAAATAAAAAATATTTTTTTAACGTGTCATGCAATATATCAAATGAAGGGGCTCGTTATGAGAAATACAAATATATATTTTTAAAATTAATTGTTTACAAGATATTAACATAAAGATATAAAAAATTCTCATTTCTCGCTTTATTTCCGAAACCATACTACCTAAAATTTTGAAAATAATTAGGGGTACTGGGGCTCACTTGAAATTTATAAGAAAAATTATTAGAAAACCTCCATGGTAATTTTAGGGACAAATTATACAATTAAATGGAAAATAAAAATTCAATTTTCAAACGAATCATGTAATATATCAAATAAAAGACTCATTATGTGAATTACAAATATATCATATTTTTAAATCATTTGTTTAGCAAAGATATTAAACATCGACTTAATTCCCATTTTAGAAACTATACTATTTAAATTTTGAAAAATATATTTTATTTGTATTTTTAAATAATTTGAATAACAGATTTAATAATTTATAATTTAAAACTTGACCTATTGTGCCCTTTATCTTCCAATCTATAGAGCCTCAAAATTCAGACAATAGATTATAAAAGGCTTCCCTGAAAGTTTATTGGTAAAATAAAACTCTAATGTTAATTTTTGGGGGCCAAATTAGAAAACTAAATACAGCGAATCTTGAAGGTGATACGGAACCCTTACAATGTGAGTCCAACTCGCACTTGACCAAATTATTTACCATTAACGTAATTAAACTGTATAGAATAAAAAAAGAACTTGTTATGTTAAATAGATTAAGTGTATTTGACAGGTACCCACTTCCAACAAAACATTTTACTGATATAATAATTAGAGTACTCATACTTTTTAAATGCATACTTTTAGAAATTTTATTAGTAACTACTTATATTTTCAAAAAAATAATAATGTTAGTGACTATTCTGAGAAAGAAACTTGTACAATTTACTAATATTTTGGGGTTTAGAAGTTGTACTTTGTAAAATTATTTTGTTGCATTATAAAACGAAATTCTAGAAGTAAATGTTCATTATGTCATCCTATGGAAGATATTTCCAAATGCAGTGATTATAATTATATTATGTACTAGGACAAAAATTTATAGTTAACTTTTCAAATTGTATAAAGGTAAGGAGAATGGCCGCAAATCCGCGTTGTAATGTTTGGTCATGACAATTTATGGAAGTAAATATAAAATAATCCAACGTTTTATAAAAACACAATAATAAAAAATGTATAAATGTTTGTTTATAGTAGTAGTGAGAAGGAGCTCCATCCTGTTGGAAATGCAATTGCTCTACATGTAGTAGAGGATCATTTTCTATTATCAATTTATTAATTTCATTTTCCAATATATTGTGATAAATTTCACCATTTAAATTACCAAGAATAAACAGGGGTCCAATTAGATGATTTCCCAAAATCCCTTCCCAAACGTTTAGTTTTACCAGTTGTTGACTATGAGCTTCTCGAAATAAACGAGCATTTGTATCGCTCCAAAATCCAGAGTTATGTCGGTTAACCTCCCCATGAAGTGAAATAGTGCACTCATCCGAAAAGCAAACAGTGTACAAGAAATTCCGGTTTTCCATCACACGCTGGGTCATAATTTCGCAAAACTCTTGCCTTCCATCCCAATCATCCTCATTCAATTCATGAAGTAATTTAATTTTGTACGGATGGAATTAGTACTTTTGCAAAATTCTTAAAACGTTAGTTTTGCTAATACCGGAAGCTGCAGAGATTTGCTGGACAGACTGCGTGTTTGGTATAAGTTGGACATGGCCCAATGTAGCCACAGCTACCCCTTGCTCATTTACAATTCGAATGGGACCTCTTTTTTTATTCATTACTGAGCCCGTCTCAACACATTTTAAAATCAACTCACTCCAATACGTACGAGGGTGAATCAAATATGAACCGGATTTTTGTTTTAAAAATTTTATTGGTACGAGCAATACAAATTTTAATACATATCATTTTTCTACATAGTCTCCTCTCTTATGTATACATTTTTCCCACCGAACCGGAAGTTTTTTAACACCTTTCTCAAAGAATGAAACTGGTCATGTCGATAACCAATTGCGCACAAAGGTTTCTACACCTTCGTTGTCCTCAAAGTGGTGGCCTCCCAGTTCTTCTTTAAGTGGCCCAAACATGTGGTAGTCACATGGCGACAAATCAGGACTGTAAGGCGGGTGTTCAAGGGTTTCCCAATGCATTTTGTTCAATTTTCCTTTAGTCAATGCAACTGTATGTGGCCGAGCGTTGTCATGTAACAGAATCACACTTCGGATAGACATATCCCGCCTTTTTTGCCGATAGACAAGTTTCACTTGTTGGAGTAGTTCACAGTAATACTCAGCATTAATTGTACAGCAGTACGCCTTCAATCAGCTCACGAATTGCGTAGATATTCGCCTCATTGATGCTTGTCGTGGGACGGCGTGCATGAGGCTCATTTTCTACTGTCTCTCGGCCATCTAAAAACTTTTTGTGCCAGTCGTACACTTGGGTCCTTGAAAGTATTTCATTGCCAAACTGTGCAGATAGTCGACGCAAAATTTCAGACGGTCTAACGCCCTCCCGCGCCAAAAATTTGATAACAACACGTTGCGCAACAGACGTATGCACCTCTTGCTCTGACATGATGCTACTAACAGCGCATCGACTACGCCTCGCCAAACCGACGAACTCCCCTCTTCTTAACATCCCTACCTAACATATATCGACACGTCACGCCACTCGAATCACTTACAGGGCGAGAAACAGAAAAGTCCGGTTCATATTTGATTCACCCTCGTATTTATGACAAACGTTACGTTCGGGATGGTTTTGGTTAAAAATCCTTGCAGCAGATCGAGCATAATTTTGATTTTGGAAATAATTTTAATACTAGGTTACATGAGTAGGAATTGCAATAAAATGTTTTATTATGACGGTATAGTCCGTAAAATGGACTTTCAAATGCTATACAACAACACCTATTTTCCATATCTCAAATCTCAAGGTCATTGAAGTGGCCTGTTTATGTTGAATGCGCGCAAGCGCTAATTCACCTCAAAAAATTTCACCCTCGAAACAAAAATCGACTTGTTTTTTTCTTATTGAAATAGTTTTGAAAATAACCAAGATATTCGAGGTGGCTCGTTTGAGATGGAATATCCTGAATATGTAAAATAGTGGCACATGTTAATAGTGGATATGTTGTCATCATTATACTTAAACTAGGTACAAGTAAATTTTTTTAACTGGATATTTTTCTACTAATAGTATAACTTGATTTTGAAATAACTAGGGCCCAGGAAATAAATCAGTAAATTTTCATCGTATCTTCAATAACACTCTACATATGTAATATTTCATGTTTGCAAGAAAATATTAAATTTTCAGTTTACATAAATGTAAAACTTAGAGTAGCTATTTTCACTTGAGTAATACTCATGCCAAGAGTTGTATCTTTAAAGTAAAGGGTTTGGCCGACATTTTTCTTACATCCTGTATGCTGTAGGTAAAAACATGAGATCTAGCAAAATTAAAATTCCGAGAATAATCCATTGAAGTTAAAATAAGTAGAAAACTACTTCCCGCGCCGGAAACCAAATAGGAAGAAATGCGAAAAAAATCAACAGCTTTTACGAGGTGCCATTGAAACTTATTAAGAGTCGATGTTTACACAGATGCCTGAATCGCAATACGTGGCTGCTTTACTGAAAAACAACGAAAAAACACGGTTTATTGGCGCGCGCTTAGTCGAATATTATTGACAGGAAATTAGTTTTCGGATATTTAAAAATATATCGCAAGTATGTGAAAAGATGTTTAGGGAGTTTGAACTGAACTGGCTTGTCGACTGATTTACTAGGATAATAAAATAACATTAACCTTTTGAAAATTCAAGTAATTACATTTCTATCTCAACTAAATATTATTTTCAAAAATGTATACCAGACATCGGATTCTGCATATCCCTACCAATATTATAAATATGAATGTAAGTTGCTTAAAACCCTAGTCTTGAAGCTGAAGACATGAAGAGCGTTATTGCTTTTCACGTCAACGGCACTGGTTATACCCTGCCCAAGAGGGTATCTAAAAAAATATTTGTGTGTGTTCGGTAAGAAACATAAGAAATTTGCTGTAGAAATTTTAGAAAAATACTTGCCTGAATATTAAATTAATATTATTTTGATGTTTTTAGCTCTTTGTGCATATTTGCAAGTATATGATGTCACATTGTTAGTACATATAATCTGATGTCTAGGGATTAGTGATTACTCTCTAATTCTTTAATATGTGGGGGCTCTCTCCCCGGATGGTTAGAGCACAAAACAATGACATGACTAGTTCCTATAAATTTTCGCTAATGGGCTCTCCCCTAGCAAGTTTCGAGCCCCCAAAGTAAGCTCCTAAATAAATTTGTAATAACTTTTACGATATTCGGTGTACATTAATTATTTTTCAAAATGATTCATTAGACAAGATTTCTTAAAACAAACGGAGGATAAACATTTGGCATATATAGTTTGCAATGGACTACCTTTAACACAATAGCGTAAATTTTTTACCCCCTTTACCACAGTAAAAAAAAAATTTTTAGAATGCTCGAACCTTGAACAAAAAACATAAAAGCTTTTTTATTGTTTAATGGGGTATTTATTAATAATTTCGTTTGTTGGTTCAACTTAAGCTCATTCTGCACCAGTCAAAGTGACATAAAATTTAACAGCAAAACGCTTACGTCATCAGGTAAATCAAGGTCGTAACAGACCCTTTTTTTTTGGGGGAGGGGAGTTGGTACATTTTTTTTTTGAGGTTGATCGATTGATTTTTATTCATGCACTTCCGGTATCCTAAAAATTTAATTAAATATAAATGTTGTTTTTCTGAAAGCAAATGTTATTTCGAATTTTTATCAACAAATACCAAAATTTTGGGTGAATATCATAGGAGTTAAATGTTTTGGTAATATTCTGAATAGTAATGACGCGATCATAATGCTTTCAATGGAAAGGTTGTAGAGAATCAGAAAATCTCCTAATGGGTTTTCACAAATCTTGATCGCATTATTACTCAAAGAACAGGAATAACAGGTAAAAAGTACTACTTGTCTGTCACAGTAGATCTTGCAGATTTGCAGTTTTAATTATTTCCACGATCGTTCAAAATATATAGAAAATATATTTTGAAAACTCAAAAAACCTTGTACATCTTGAATTTGCGTTACAGTGCCATAAAATGTACTGCCTCTGATTCTTAGCTTTAACGAGCGACCGTTACTTCTTCTCAGATGTCTTGATGGTGGAACGATTTCTGATTCTTTGCATTTTTTTCATTGACAGCATTGCGGACCTTTCAGTACTTTATTACTTTTCATAAAACATGCAAAAAAAAACCTCTGTCACTCAACCGATTTGCTTCATTTTTATTTTGTTTAGTAGTTACAGACGACCTTCAGTGCAGAATGCTAAAATTAATTTATAATATTGGTTTAATAATTAAATAATAAAATAATAAAAAAATCATTATTTACATGAATACTGTCAATGCCAAACAGTGCCGCCAGATTGCTTCTAGAGAAAATCATAAGGTTGACTCCAATGTGAAAGACAAACTAAATTAAAAGTAAAACTAAAAGTTTTGGCCCTTCGCTAAAGTTAGCCTTCATAGTCATGCTATTGAAATAGAACCAACGAAAAATTATAATACATAATAATCGCCTTGTATTGGGCGCTCGCATGTTTGCAGTTTGCAACTTTCTTTGCATTGTAAATATGGTTTGTCAACTAAAATCAGAATTATGTTGCACCTCATCAATTTATTTCTGATATCTTCTTTATTTTAACCTTATACTTTTAATTTAGAGTCCTTTTATTTTTGTCGGGTAACTTTCATATATGTTTGACTAAGATCACAGAAAATTGTGAAATTATGCACAAATTCAGGATAAATAGGTAGATCTGACAACACTGAATGCTTAGCCATCTGCCGGAAATTTGATTTAAATTTTGACATTTCATTATTTTTGTAGCGATTAGGTTGAAAGTTTTCAATTCAGTAAGACAACATGTCAAAGTATTTTCAAGGTTTCAATTTCCATTTACAGAAAAAAAAATAATTAACAGTATGTGATTTCTATTTCTTTATATCTTCTACATAAAAAAGAAATCGTCATGAGCTCGGTACTACGTTGGTAAGTACATTTTTTATATTGAAAATCATAATTAATGTTTTCTGACAATCTTATTGTTAATTAATTTTACATTACATGGTCCCATTGCTGCAAAGTTCTGACTGTTAAAAACATTTTAAAGACTTGTTTGAATATATTAGGTTAAGTTATTATTTATTCTAGAGTAAAATATATATTTTTTACATAGATATTACCTTTGAAATCGTACACTGCTGGCTTTCAAATTTACATCCTAAATGTCCAAAAAAATTTAAAATCCAAAACGCTCTACACGACAACAGAAAACACTGCGTAATTATATATGCCAGGTTGGTTTTCAAATGATAAACAGGACAGTGGCTGGGTAAGACTCTTTCAGACCAAGTGATGACCATCTTTTACTATATTTAGAGTTGCCTATAGTTCAATAGGAAAATATTTAGTGTTGTAAATTATAGATCAGTATCGATTTTTCAGACACGTAGTATTAACTTTCGTTAATATATATATATATATATATATATATATATATATATATTATAATATAATTTTCACAATATTCCGAAGGTGTTGTGCAACAAATCATCAATCATCAATCAGCGGATAATGGAAATGTCATTAAATATTAGAGTTTTCATTGAGTTGTTTGTCATCTCTATTTTTAAAATCGGAAACCGAAAATTTTAGGTTCGAAAAAAAAATCGCGCCTATAATTAGATCGAACATGTTGCATAGACATATTTATGTAAAAATAATCCAATATACAATTATGTACATAAATAAAAAAATATTTCCTGAATTATTTCTATAAATGTAATCCAAATGAAATAATAGGGATAGCAAAGGCCTGGCCTACTTTTCTAATTTCGCCTCAACTCTATATTTGATACAGACAAAATAACATCAATAATGTTCAACTCATAATATTCATGAATTTGGGTCGAATTTCGACCACTGGGCGACAGCTAGATTAAATAATTTAATGAAGTAATGATATACCTAAGCGAAATGCTGTTGTATTTTAAACCCCAAAATGACTTCTATTTTGCTCTATAGACTGATGGTGTATTCCAGTATTGTGCAGTCCCTTGCTCTAATAATTATAGATTTGTGGATTCTCCACAAGTTGCAATATTGGCTTCTAACATGAAAATTATTCCTCTCTAATAGGTTTTCCCTCCACTAAAATTCTACTCTTACTTTATTAACCGACTTCAAAAATGAGGTTATCAATTTGGTTGTATTCTTTAGATTTTTGCAATATGCAGTGAATATTTTTACGGTTGAGTTACTATAGTCCTTTTTTTTGCTTATATGTTACTGTAACATGATATTTTGGCATTTTTATTTGGCAGAATTACTGTTGTTCTCCTTAGTGTTTCTTGATTTTGTTTGTTTCATAATAAGACGTTTCCTAATATATCAATTAGTATAAAATTGTTGAAATCCAAAAATACTACATAATGTAAGTAATTTCGAAAAGATTGTTGAGGAGGTCTTGAATTATTTTGTCTATTCATGACAAATTGTCAGTTTCAAATTTTTTGACAAACAATAAATTCAAAATCAAAGCGAAAATTTTTTAGAAAAAAACCTCGAAAACAACACTAAACGATTGACAACGACTCCAGACTCGGAGTTGAAATGTCTCCATACACAGATAAGTATTACACAATATACAATACATTACTTATATACAGGAATACTGGTTGATCATTTTATAGACATCTCTTTCTCTCAGAAAAACTGTGAGGAAGAATCTCTGTACAGACAACCAGTAATCCGGGCAATTTTACGAAATTGCCTTACTACACTTTGTTCTACATATACAATTTTTTGAATACTTATCTGTTACAGGAAAAAAATTGGAGGAGAGAAAACCCATGAATAGACAAAATACTACATAATGTCTTAAATGTATTGTCAAGATGAATTTATCTCAGAAAAAATGAAACAGAAACTTATAATTTTATGGTCAGAGAAAAAGAAAATAATACGGAAACGGTATCAAAAGTGTTTAGTTAAAATTAATAGTATATTACAAACCGATTTCATTCAGATTAACGTGAAAATGATTGTTATTAGTCGAAATACTTTCCTTTTAGTATCTTAATAATATTTTTTCCAATGTAGCCCGCAGCAATAAATGAAATTTTTTCACCGACTTCCTTAAAAATATCGTTCAGCTGTCAAAACTTGAATATTATCTATCAATAAAACTCAGTTTCCTAGCTCTGCCAAACATTTATAACTATTACGTATTTATGTTACTATAAATAAATTTTGGCAAGGATATTTTTTCATTCCATGATGTTTGAAATACATAAACCAGTTGCGTAAGTCAGTGGACCAGTAGGTTTATTTGATTTGGAGAATTTACGTGAACTTGGCTCTTGTTTTTGCGTAAATCGACATTCGGCTATCAATAGAAATCGTAAGATCTTTGAAGTTATAAATTTATTCACACGTTTATTGGTCGTATTTCATTTGTAATAAAATTAAGAGATATCTAAATAATATTAAATTGTTAAGTTATTTCGAAATAAATACTGAGAAACACCTTGTTTATTTTATGGTTAATATTTCTCTTCGTTTTGAGACACAAAGGCTGTAAAAGATTACTAAAAGGATAGTATAATTTGAGAAAAAAATGTAAAGGTGTCAAAATTCCATTTTCTTTTTATATTTTTCCATCTAAAAAAATAAATGATTGAACATTCTCGGAGGAAAAGAAAGTCCATCAGATTAGTGCTTCACACAAGAGCGAGATTTTTCGTTTTGGAAAATATTCTGGGCGATACCAAGACCACATACAGTGCAACCAGAGAGTCTTGTTTTTGGTCTCGTTAATTTTTTTTATGAAGTTTTTATTAAACAAATAGAAAACAAAATATTTCACAATATATAAAATCTGGTGACCATGTGTAAAATATTTTAGTGTAAATTTAAAAAAGACTCAATAACCAAGTATGATTTCTCTTGACTTGTTAAGGCTTCTTATAGTAACGTATCACGTATCATAAATATATATCCCCGCAGATTTTTATATTTTAAGTTTGAATATATTTTTTTAAAACATCGATGGGTTACCTGAGTCTCCGTTGAGTATATACTATTAAAAGGGTTTGTTTAGCTCGAAATTTTCTACCTGGAAGATCCTCTTATTTACAGCAGACATACAGTGAACTTTTCTTATATACGTCTGATCCCATTATAAATTCAATAGTTAAGGGACAACTTTTGTCTCACTATGTAGATCTGGAGAATTTTTTTGTTTTTTCTTGTATTTTTTGCAGTAAAGATGTGAAGAATTGTTGCATACATCTGTCGAAGTATATATCCAAGTATTTGGTAACAAACTTAGATGTAAAAAAACGTTTCAAGTATTCTGTAGAGATAAAATTTATGTTAAACTGAGTGACCCAAAAATGACAAAAACAGGTACATCATTGAAAGTTGATGTGATGCAAGCGTTATTTTGTTTAAATCCTTGGTCATCGAGTAATTTAAAAGATATAATTAAGAGTTGGTAAAATAAAAACATTTATGTACTTGTTAAAATATTTTTGTATAATAGCGTAATAAATATAGCTTTAATAAATTAGTTATTATTAATTATTATTTAGTTTATATAATATTTATTATCATTATATACAATTAAGAGAGTCGAGAAGAGACAACTGGTAACGAGACGAGATCGAGACTAATTTTTTTAAGAATTGACCAGACCGAGAGGAGATTTTTGATACTCTCGCCTAATCTCATCTCGTGTGAAGCCCTAAGATATTGAATTGCTAAAAATGTAACCAGTTGGTAAGATTACAGATACGCGAAGAAAAAAAAAGATAGTGGGGATGATTAATTAAATATAGTCCTAATTATTGAGTAAACAGTTCCACTAAAGATCAAGAAAAGCCTTTAGCTGACCACAATATTAAATGGTTAACGTTGGAAACTGGGCTATGAACTGATTCTAACAATTTAAAAATGTCTGAAATATGGAGAAGAAATAAAATTGCAGAAGAGGGCGCAATCTTAATATTTCACTAACAACTCGAGAAGAACATTTTTGAATAATTTATGCAATGCGATGAATCGTCACGAAAGATTAGGAAATGCCAAAGGCGTAAAACAAGTCAATATAGTGACCAGTTGAGAAAAAGGAGTGCTTTTGTTAATAACAATTTACCACCTGGTGTGAATTTCCAGTACACCTCATAGAGCACAACATTGTAGGGGCCTCTCCAAGTATTTTAGACCATTGAGTTGAACGAATTCGCAATTTTGGTGTGATGCAGCATTTTGCCAAACACACCTCTAGTTCAATGGAAAACCTCGGCGTTACGAGAGTCATCTAGCAATTAATGTCCTGAACCTTGTTAAAGACATTATCAACTAATAAACTACTTGCTTGAGCACAATACGGGAACTCCAATTTCCGTTAATGAAGGGGCTGGTTCTGTTGGAGAATCATTTAAGAAAGCCATGAGTCAGAGAAATATCATATCTGCCTTTAGGAAATGGGGGATATTTCCATTCAATCGAGAAATATTCAAATACATCGATTTTCGGTTATGTTTTGTAATAGATACTCATATTACGTAAACGTCAGTCCAGAAACTCCTTCATGGAAAGTGATCAACGTAAAGGCTTTAATAAATGTAACACTAATTCGTAACTCCTGAAGATAAGCGTCGTTTTCCTAATGTAAAATAACAAACAACTCGAAGACGTAGAAAGGAACGTCGTATAACACCTAATCACACCCCTGATAAAAATTAAATTGAAGAACGGAAAAAACTCAAATGGGGAACACAGTTAAACCAAAAATAGGAGATAAAAGTGATGAGAATCTAGGCGAGACAATTATGAACCTGAAGTAGACCCTACAGCATTTGGGAACTTGGAAAGTAACCCTTATTTAGGAGACTATTATTAATCAATGTAATTATTGATCATATTACAAATGTTCAGATCAGTTAATACGTCGGATATAGATAGTGGGGAGTAGTGTACATCCCACATCCAACTCAGTGTACCGACCAGACCGTATTAGTGGTCTCATACACATTACCTCATTTCTCTTCTGACCTGACCAAATTGGCCTAACCAACCTCCGAACAGTTAAAAGCCAGAAACCAGCCCTGAGATTTCATCACAATTCATAATGGAACAAGTTTGAGTTTTTTTTTCCAGAAAAAGAATCTTGTTGTAAACTGAAAAAAAAAAAAACTAGTTATTTCATACCAAATATATATATATATATATATATATATATATATATTTGGTAGATTAAAAAAAACAATTTTCACGAGTAGTCCAAGCTTTAAGCACTTTCCCTTAAAGAAAATAATGCGTATGACGTCGATGCGGTAATCCAACTGGCTATGTGCCAACATAAACATTTTCGCACAAATAAGATTGTACATCATTGGGGTTACTTCGTTATTATGTGGTAAGAGTAAAGGAAGTCTTGCAACAGCAATTACGTATGATAATTACTTACTGCATTTAAATCTCTGTTTTTTACTCAGACGAAAGGAAGTTGTAAGCGGAATGAAAGAATTAACTATTTATGTTTGTAACAATAAGGTTGTTTGTTATGAGAAGACTACTTTTTCCAGCATGCTTGTTCGATCAGAAAAATATGGAGGTTAAAAGTACTACAACATCAACAGTTTTGATGATTGAACAGAGAAAAAAAATGCCAAAAATTGTGCTTTGCATTGGGTTCCGATATGTTTCTATGTGTAACTCCAATCTTTATTACTTTTTACAATGTTGCCTTTAATGTAGGACTCATTTTTAAAGTAGTTAACTTCGAATGAAAGAGTTGTTATTTTTATGAAAGCCTTTACAAAATGTACTTTATTTGCTATATTTTATTTTTTTTTTGTTCATTCTATTTGAAAGAATTAATATATAAACCAATACCAGAAATTCTTTAAGGTCAAATATTATAGAAAAAAAGGAGTCGTTTTTTTGGATTGGAAGTTTACTATTTGAAAATTTTGACATTCTGGCCGAATATGAATTTTTCTGTTCCATTTATGAGATAATGATTTTCCTCGAAAATTGTTCACCCTCTATCGTAAATTGAAATGTTACTTACGTCAGAAACACTTTCAGGTTCAGATATTTAATTTCCTTATAAACAATTGTCCTCTACATAATTATTGAATAGAAAAAAAGTTAACTGCGACACTATATATAAACTAAGCATTTCTGGGTACCCAAGCCTCAAACTGAAAATAAGCCATCAGAGGCTTACCTGGATCTTTCTGTTCATTCCCTTTTCGGGTTATTGAGAATCTCCTAAAACAATTGCAGATGAGATGAGTTCAAAGATAAAGTAGATATTCTGTGATAATGGGGTTCAGTTTCATTTTTATACTGAGAAAAATTTCTTATTATTCGAAGTAGAGCCTATAGAATTACAGTTTACGCAAGCCTGGTGGAATCAGTGGGAGGAGAATCCAAGAAACAGATTTTTGGGGGGTATCCGTGTCGATCGGGGTAAACGTTTTTTCTAAAACATGGTAACCCGGTATCAAAGGCAATGGAGATCTTCAACTACTAAATAAAAGAAAGGGGGAACCTTTGTCACAAATTTTGAATACCAAAACAAGTTGGAAATATGTTATATTGACACCATATCTATGTGTATGCTAGAGCGTCTCTAGAAATAGCATGTTTTGGCTTTTAGGTGGTGGTGGTCGACAGATTTTTGGTCTTGAGGGTGGAAATAAGAAATTTTCTGTTAAGAGAGATATAAATATGCATTTATTACAATAGGTGCCTCCCCTGCTCTTGATTCGGCCTTACATCTAAGAAATGTGAAGAAAAGAAGAGAAAATATAGGAAACAGTGATAGATAAGATATAAGGACGCGCAAAAAGTGATTATTGATAGTTTTAGTTTAGACACCAAGTAGGATAGTGAAACTATTTCTGGGAACAGTTGGAATTCAAATTAGCATTTAGTAGATATACATAGACCGTTCAAGAGAATAATACATACATATATATATATATATATATATATATATATATAATATATATAAATAATAATAACTTTTATTTGGATAACTTATAAGGTCCAATAATCAAAGTTAATGACTGTGTAGATAAAGAAGACGGATGTACTTATTCTACAGGGTCGATTTTAAAGATCGTGTGAAATATTTTGATCATAACTTGTATTTATACAATTAACAAAAAAACAACTTCCGTTGATTTAACATTAATACTATTACGACTTTGATTATTTTTTCGATTAAAGTAAAGCCACATAGATTTTATTCGGAAGTAATTCATTCACACGTATAAATTATGAAATTAACTTTCTTTCAAAAACAAATATCATTATTAAATTAGACTATGAAATGTGAACAATTAGTTAAATTAATTTTTTTGCAGTTAAATGAAAATGAAGAAAATTTAAATTCAACATAATTTTGTTACCTTCAGCATTTTGACGGATCCAAAGTTTGGTGTAAAGGACAAAAATGAAAAGTATATCTTTAACCGATTGCTAATGATTAAGGAAGGTTTATGTTATAAAAATTACCTTTTGTATTTGCTGTTTGAAGGTATCTGTAATATTATGCAACTTGTTACTTTAGTGATGAATAATTGAGTTTGTAAAGTAAAGCAAATGAATATTCTGCGACTTTACATGTCGTGCAAATTTGGGTAGAAAAAATTCTTACTTAGGGAGTTTGGTATTGGTTCTCAATCCTTGTTTTGTGTTCAATTCTGTTTAACTCTTTGCTGATGAATTCTGCGGGATGAATTGTTACTAGCAAAGACTTTATATAGTTGTTTCCTTTATTGAATTTGTTGGCATCAGACAGTTGGTCTTTGCTCTATCATATAATGACTGAGTATTTAATAACATGACTCGTTAGTGTATTTGGATGATTAGGGTATCTGTTAGTGTGAATTGGTTTATCATAAATATCTCTTTCGAATGAAGAATGCGTTTGTATACACAATTCTAATTTTAGTTGACAAACCATGTTTAGAAACAAATTAAAGTTTCAAACTTGCGAGTACCAAATAAATAATTATTATCATATAATATAATTTTTTATGCGTGAAATCTGAATAGCGTGATAATATGGAATAACTTTGGGAACCGATAAAAATTTGTAACTTTTTTGTTTAACTTAGTTTGTTTTTCGAGTCAATTCATCTTACGATTTTCTCTCCAAGCAATCTGGCGGCACTGTTTGGCATTGACAGTGTGGGCTTAAATTATGAATTTTTTATTTTATTTTATTTAATGAATGAAGCAAGATTATAAAAAAAAACTAAGCATTCTGCACTGAATCTCGCCAATAGCTACTATACAAAACAAAAATAAAGTAAATCGGTTGAGTGACAGAGGAGAAAATGGTACCTAACCGTTTTGCCTTTGTCTATTTATATATAGATATGGTTAAGAAACGTACCATTGAAAACAATGTTGGCTTGTAACGTTTGGATTTTTAAAAATATACAGCTCTTGGTTTGTTTGTGCTGTTATATTTCTAAAAACCACAAAAGGAATAAATGTGTTAAATTAACTTCCAAAAATACACTATATTTATAATTCATAATGGTCTTCTCATAGTGCCTATCTCTTTGGGATCTTGACTATAAGCATGGCTTTCCTGACTTTACTGACTGCTGTCCTGAATAGTCCTCTGATGTTTAAAGAGAACCATTTACGTAAATTACGAAGCTTCTTCCTTGATCTATCCTGTCATAAATCTTTTCTTGTATCATTATTTGTTTTTACAATTATTGTTGTTCATTGCGCACTATGTGGCCTATGTATTCAAGTTTCCGCTGTTTCACATTATCTATAATTTCACAATGTTTACTTATTCGGAGTACCTAATATTTGGACAACCCAGGTGATGTTAAGTATAGGGTCATAACATGATATTTCCGGTAGAAATCATAATAATTTGACATAAACTAAAAATTTCAAAAAAGAGGAAACTAAACTAATTATGAGAAAATGTAGCAAGTCAAATCTTTCAGTTAAGCGTAGAAAAACAATATGTTTGAGTTTTCATTAAGGTTCAGTTCAAGTTAGTTAGTTTTTTGGTGTATCCGTGCACAGGTACAGACATACAAAACAATTCAATCCCACAGATATGATGACGCACTCTATATGTGGTTTGGGTCATTTAATCCCTTTCCGCCCACAGAGTTAATACTTAAAGATAGAGTGCGTGAGGTATGGGAGCCTGTACAAGTGAAATCGTTACGTTGGATAAGAGAGAAATTAGATTGTCTTATGAATATGACTTTTTTTGTAGAAAACAGTGCAATGTTGTCCTAGGTACCACTCTTGACTTAGGTGTTAGTTCCATAGAAGTAATACCGAAAGGAAGATAAAGGAAGCGAGTGACGTATCTGTCTCTGTCTTGGTTGACGTAAAAAAGCCCTAATCAGAAGCGACCTTAGACAGAGTTAGATACGTCCACTTTGTTTTCTGTTTCAATTACCGCGCGTTACATTTTTAAGTATAAAAAAATCAAAAACATTAAAAAAATCGTTAATTTAGTATATTTTTGTTTTTTTGCGATTTGTCTAAAATTCTGATGTGGTGGAGGTAAATTAGCCTCAGAAATGGATTAAGCAACCCAACACACGTATATAATGCGTGCAATTATATTTTATTCATGATCACACATTTTCAGGATAATATGTATGGGTTTGGAGCTTGTATGACATTTAAAACGTATTTATTAAAAAATATATTTAATATTTATATATGTATGCTTCGTGTAGCTTTAACATATCTCAAATTAGGAGTTAACAAAACTTCGCGTGTTAAGTAATTGCAAATTGATTGTGGAGGAGGTCCTTGATTATTGTCTGTACATTGGGATTCTCTCCTCACTTCTTTTTTGTATCACGTAAGTATTTGTCTTTTGGAATGGTGACAAAATGAGTGTAGCTGAGCAGTTTCGACAATTTATAGTTATTCTGGGAGAAAAAAATGTGTATAATATGATTCCTGTGTACTAATTGGTGGAGTCTGGAGTCGTTGACAATAACTTTTGTTATGAGTTATTTCTAAATCCTGGAACTTTTGAAAAAACTTGAATGGGCAGCCTGAAATGCGAGGTTTTTGATAAATGTAAATTACCCGCGTTATTAATTACGATTTGAAGACGATGATCTTGACTGCGAGAAGTGTCAATAAACTGCGGATATGTCAAAGAGTGATAGAAAGACCCATATTAGGCATAAGTCATATCAAAAACAAAATCGTTCGTCTGAAAATAAAAGTATCTGACCTTATTGAGAAAATATCCAGTTCTAGCAAAGCAATCAAAGGAAAGATGGGTTAAACGATTATATTGTACAGGACACTACTCCAGGCAAGACCTCCAGTTGGTCAATCCCCTAAAAGATGGACTGATTATAACAAAAGCAACATTCTGAACAGCCGTTTTCCGTATGAAACAATTCCAAGTTCCGACATCGAAACAAGTTTTATATCCATGATAGACCGTTAAGAAATCTGGTCGGACATGGCAAGGATCGATCCCACCGCCGACCGATGATTCCAACGGTAATTAGGGCTAGTGCTACGATCGTCTAGTAAAGTCACATTGTTTTGAGCCTTTCGACTCTCGGAACTCCAAGAGATATCGTTGCCACCCTTGACTAGAAAGGATACGGCCTTAGAGGCGTTCAGGCATAATCCCACGGATGGTAGCTTCGCACCATCGTCTGCTCGAGCGAGTGCGTGAACCAAATGTTCCTCTCGTACTGAGTAGGATTACTATCGCAATGACGAGTCATCAGTAGGTTAAAACCTGTCTCATGACGGTCTAAACCCAGCTCACGTTCCCTATTAGCGGGTGAACAATCCGATGCTTGACGAATTCTGCTTCGAAATGATAGGAAGAGCCGACATCGAAGGATCGAAAAGCGACGTCGCTAGTAACGCTTGGCCGCCACAAGCTGAAAACTATTCAAGCCAAAAGGAACGATAGGCCGTGCTTTCGCAGTCCCTATGGGTACTGAACATGTGTAATTACCCAAGATTTAGCGTCTGGGGGCCAAGACCCTGACTGCGCGAAGTGCCAACAAACTACGGGTCTGTCATAGAAAGATGAAAAGGGTCATATTCCCGACCACATAAAAAAATTAAGACATTTTTGAAAAAATATCTAGTTCTAAATGGCCAAAGACAAACAGAGGAAAGATGGGTTAAACGGTTATTATGCTGGAGATCAAGCAAAGCTATATTCTAATATCTGGCAGGGATGATAATGGCTAGAAAGGAAAAAAAGGACCGCAATAACTAATGCATGTATTATTTGGCAACGACTCCCGACTTGAAGTTAAAACATCTCCTCTCTACAAGTGAAGGTTTGTTGATCATACAGACGATATTTCTTTATATCATTTTATTTTTAAGACTCTGTAAAAGAAAACTATTAACCGGGACAAATTACAGAAGTTGTCCTTCTACAGTTTTTCTCTATTACAAATTTCAAATACTTATCTGTTACAGAAAAGAAGTGAGGAAAGAAAATTCCAGATAATTAGAAGTAGTCTGTTTACTTAGTATGGATCAAATATCTTTAGTACACTTACCAGTATTGTCGACATACATAACATCCAAATGAACACTTTGATATATGGAAAAAAAATCAACACTTTTTCGATGTTTTCTTTCGTTTGTTCAAAACACAATCCCAGCAACAACAACAATAATATGACTTTACAGTTTCATCACGATATGAATGCATTGTTCACACGCACAAATTTTTCTCACAAAATCCGTTATACCACTATTTATGTATGTACTTTAAAAGTACGCTAGTCTTGATTGCTATAATGATTGTGTATGTGGGTGTGGGAAACATGAAACGAACACGATATTGACAGTAACATTAAAAAATATATTGTCAAGGTTTTTCACAGGAAATTCACAATATGGAAATTTTCAAGGGCCGCGTATACATTGATTGGTACGTGCCGAATTGTTCAAGGTTTATTAAAATTCGTCGCTTGGCATACTCTCTATAATTTCAGAAACAGGTATAAAAGTAAAAAGGGTATCAATGCTTCTTAATAATTTATGAATTAATGTACAGGTAGAATACAAAAATATATCAATAAATACTAGCTTATATACTTTGAATTTTCCTAACATTAGAAATACACTTATTTTGTGATCAAATGAAACTAATTTCTTTGTTTTATTCACATAATATTACGCCCCATCTAATATTAGTTCCTGATATACATGGTGGTCCATCTCAAACGAGCCACATTGAATATCGTGGTTATTTTCAAATCTATTTCAATAAGAAGACACAGGTCGATTTTGTTTCGTGGGGGAATTTTTTTGAGGTGAATTAGCGCTTCAACATAAATAGGCCAATTCAATGACCTTGAGAATTGAAATAGGGAAAATAGGTGTTGTCGTATATCATTTGAAAGCCCTTTTTACGGACTATACCGTCATAATAAAAATTTTTTATTGCAAGTCCTGTTCATGTAACAGAAAACCTAACGGACCTAGTAAAACCGGATTATTAAAATAAAAGTTTTTTCTGCATGGAAAACTATTAAAAAGGAGTTGTTTTACAGTACGCTCTTAAATCATCCTGTTTCAGTGCCGCACCCTGTAATAACACACAATACAAGAAAAACATTAAATGTAAACATTCATTTATTTTACATTATTTTTTGCTGATATTTACAGCAAGCTTGTTTATCTGTCCTGATCTTTATTCGATCATTTGAGGCATTTTACATTTATCAGTCAAGTTATTACTTTACTAATTTGTTGAAAATTTAAAAGATAATTATGATATACACATTGCAAGAACGTGCTGAGCCGGTAAGTCTTTATTACCAAAATCAAAATTATGCTCGATCTGCTGCAAGAGTTTTTAACCAAAACCATCCCGAACGTAACGTTCGTCATAAATACGTATTGGAGTTGATTTTAAAATTTGTTGAGACGGGCTCAGTAATGAATACAAAAAGAGGTCCCATTGGAATTGTAATACGATGAAGGGGTAGCTGTGGCTACATTGGGCCATGTCCAACTTATACGAAACACGCAGTCTGTCCAGCAAATCTCTGCAGCTTCCGGTATTAGCAAAACTAACGTTTTTAGAAATTTGCATAAGTGCAAATTCTACCCGTACAAAATTAAATTACTTCATGAGTTGAATGGGGATGATTGGAATCGAAGGCTAGAGTTTTGCCAAATTATGACCCAGCGTATGATCGAAAACCCAAATTTCTTGTACAATGTTTGCTTTTCGGATGAGTGCACTATTTCACTTCATGGGGAGGTTAACCGACATAACTGTAGATTTTGGAGCGATACAAATCCTCATTTATTTTGAGAAGCTCATAGTCAACATCCGGTAAAACTAAATGTTTGGGCAGGGATTTTGGGAAATCATCTAATTTGAACCCCTGTTTATTCCTGGTAATTTAAATGGTGAAATTTATCACAATATATTGGAAAATGAAATTAATGCATTGACAATAGAAAAAATAGAAAATGATCCTCTACTACATGAAGAGCAACTGCATTTCCAACAAGATGAAGCTCCTCTTCACTACGCCGCACCTATTCGTCAATACTTCAATTTGGAGTACCCTGGTCGCTGGATTGGAAGAAGAGGTCCTATAGAATGGCCTACCCGATCACCTCATCTGAACCCTTTGGATTTTTTTGTGGGGACATGTAAAATCCAAAATTTTTATGACTCAACCTGAGAATTTGGACGAACTGCGTCAACGAATTATAGCGGAGTGTCGTCAGTTAACACCGACTATGCTGAACCATGTCAGGTCAAGGTTGTACTATTGTATGGAAGTCAATTTGAACATTTGTATTGTATTGTAATGTAAACTTGTTTTTTAATACTCTTTTATTATTACATGTACAGAAATTGCAATAAAAAAATTACTACGACGGTATAGTCCGTAAAAAGGGCTTTCAGATGATATTCGACAACACTTATTTTCCCTATCGTAAGCGTAACCCCTAATTCACCTCAAAAAATATCCACCTTGAAACAAAAATCGACCGTTTTTTTTATTGCAACAGTTTTGAAAACAACCAAGATATTCAAGGTCGTTTGAGATGAAATACCCTGTATTTTAAAATTAAGGTGTTTTTAAGTGAAGGGAAAGAAGTGTGCCCTGTTTACATTACGTGATTAGCAAATGTTGAATCTGTTTGTTGTAATCAATAATAGCGGGTAATATTCAGAGAATCTGATACACAAATTTCTTGTTGCCATTCTAATATAAAAGCTATTACAATCCGCACATGTAAGCTTATTAATCCCTGATCTGTGTATATATTTTCTCTGTCTTTAGCCCTAAATAATAATTTGGTAATTGAAATTGTGGTTTAAAAGTGACCTGTATTTCTTGAGATGATAAAATTCTGTCTATTTTGTTACTGAAGTTTCCAAAACAAGATAGAGAAATGTATTTTACTGGGTACTGTTTTATTAACAAGGATAAATACTTTGATAGGTTAGTTGAAGCTGTTTACGTGAAATTAATTTGTTTAAGTTTGAACTAAAGCCATTATAATACAAATTATATGTAATTCTTGTCTGGATAATTTATGACTTAGTGCACTAAAAGATGAATAATGAATGGTGTTGTCTGTAAAGGCAGCTTTTCTGTATATATTAAAGGAAGTTGAATGTATAATCCTGTTTTATTTCTACTGTAAATTTAAATTTAGGGTGCAAAGCTTATAAACTGCCTTAAAGAACCGGTAAAATAAGCTAAGATGTCATCAACGTATCTATGCTAGCAAAATATATGTTCTGTTAGCTAGCTCATTATTGTTCCTCCTAAATTTGACATAAAAACAAGCAAGGGACTCAATGGAGAGCGCATTGTTAAATCTTTGTTTTGAATAATATTTATTATTAAATTGACAATAATTCAGGCCAAGGCAAAACTCAAGGGCGGAAGCTAAAGATGACAGTTATTTAAAATATTTGAAATAAGTGGTAAGCATTCATTTGTTATAATATTCGGAAACATGTTATTAACGTCCAAAGATGCTAAACATATTTTTTACAAATTTAGGTGAGTTGTTTATTGCTTTTGGGGTTTCTATGGAGTATTTAACAGGATATTTATGATTAAAATGTGTTGTTATTCTGTTTTCTGAATTCATTAATAAGTTTGGAAGCTACTATATTTTTGTATGAAACTACTGGACGAATCGGTGTATTACTTGATCTAAACATAACATACAACATGGAACTAACTGAAATGGAATTTAATGAAGATTCGGGAGTGACAAAAAGAGAGAGGCCTACTGTCAATAAAAAACTGACCATGTGCAAAGCAAAGCTTCGCAAAATAAAATACCAATTTCTATAAACAGAAACATCCCTCAGTTCTTTAACACCATCTACCAGTGTATTGTCATTAATTCTTGATGATAGCTAATATGGAGATTTTTATGTTATGTAGGCTCAGATTGCCAAAGAATTTAGATAGAAGAAGTAATTTGAAAATACAACTGCTCGATACGTCAATCCTAACTAGCCCAAAAGAAAAGACAGACATAAAGAAGACAATGTCAAAACAAACACAAAGGGAAAGGAATGTCATATAGAGAAAAGAAACTTTGTATCCCCGAGTCGGAGCCATTCTGCCTATTCTGCACGGAAACATTAAAAAAACTTCAATTTCAAAAATGAGGCTATGAAACATGTACATGGCTATATAGCAACCATATCGAAGAATTCTTTTGTATTTGTATATAAGCAAAAAACATTTAGAATTTCAAATTGTACAAAATTATTATTTGTATCTAGCTAGCATTTTTGAGAGTTTGATGTAATTGTTTAATTGGTAAACTTAATTGTAATAAATCTTAATTTATTGTGAATAAAACATTAATTTTTGAACCCATTTTTTTGTTGATTTTGATATCAGTGATTTAAGAAGATGACAATAACTGCTGTACGATTATAATAATTGCTATTTTGAATAGGGACTTCAGATTACTTACATAAAGTAATTGTTAGCTTTTATACGTTGTTCTTATTCAATTCTACCTTTTCTAAAATAGAGGCAAGATGCTTCATCTTGCCAAATCCTACTAGGGGTTATCTTGGACACTCCGATGTTTAAAATGAAACTCTTAAAATGTCACATAGGATCAATGAATCCATTCTCTCGTAATAAAATTGGGAAAAAAACTTGCTATTTTGATTGACGTACAAGTTTTGAAACTTAACCAAAATATGACGTAGATTTTTAATTGACAACGTTTCTGTCTGATTGAAGTATAAATAAACAATCAGATCACAACGACGATTTTCATATAGGTATGCAAATTTCTATTTTATATACTGTTACTGCTGAACAATACAATATGAAAAGAAGGCACAAAAATCCAAACGACACTAATAAACGTTATCGATCACTTTGATAACTTCACCTGCTGACACTCCACGAAACTCCACTGGCAACCGAAGATGAAAATTCGGAGTTTGCTATAAGAAAAATCGACCGTCGTCACATTTGCATCGGCACACGCAATTTTCCTTTTTATTTTCGTCCGCTACACGAAACGCTGTGCCGTCGATCGTTTTTCAACTGGCACTAAGTAATCCGCTAAACATAAAACAAAATCATTGCCAGTAGGTTCGTTGTTGTACGCGAAAAACAATTTCATTGGCACGAGCGGAAGTCGCGGTTCCCAAGTAGGTTCTTTTACTTCACAGTCTGTTTGTGTAAAGTGCACACAAAAAGTTTCGTACCGAAAGCTAAAAATTGGTGATATAATTAAACGATTATGTTGATGATGTTGCTTACCAGAAGCAGCTGACGTGAAATTTATATTTTATGAAGATTTACTAGTATATTATTCTTATCTACTCCGGGTATTGCTGGAAGTGATTTATTAATTTTTTAATAAGACTTTCCCAAAAAAGTTTAGAGATAGCAGCTAGAAAACTAAAAAATAAAAGAGTCCTAGGACCAGGAAATATACCATCAGGTATAATTAAGGCAACTACGACTTATAATCTCAAGTCCTACTGCACCTATATAAAAAATTAGGGGATAAATATATTCTTTCTGGAATCTGAAAAATGTGCCAAGCTTGTATTGTTAAAGAATGGGGGCGACAAGCCTATGAAGGATTCATTATCGTAGCGACTAGGTTGCCTCTTGGCCGTGGAAGGTAAGCTCTTAGAAGTTCTATAGCTAGTTTCAAAGAACAGAAAAGCTATCAAAAAGACAGTAGGCCTTCAGGGAAAAAAGGCACGCCATTGATGCTAACCGAGGAAAACTTGCCATGTCTCTAGATGTCAAAATAGTGCGGGATGGCATTTGATTCTCGAAGAAATGCGGATCAGAGACATAGCAGAAATTCTTAATGGTGTCCCGCGGAGTTCGATGTTGGGAACAACTCTTTGGAATACCCTGTCTTTTTGATATAAGCCTGCCAACAGGGGAGGAATAGAAAGGATTTGCCGGCGATGTCTTCTTGATTACCATTGCTAACGAAGAAAGTGTTCTCAAGGACATTGCAAATACTTGTACTACTTTGTTACTCAGTGGATGAAATCCAAAGACTTGAATTCGTTCCTGGAAAAACTGGTGCAATTATTCACTTCGTTTTCAAGGTGTCAGAATCGGGACGAGTAAGCAGTTAAAGTATCTGGGAGTGTGGCTCGTCAGTGACGACATCAAAGGCAGAAAAGACAGTCACACAGCACTCACAGAGTCATAAAGTCAAATATAAGAGGTCCTAGATCTTCAAAGCGAAAGATTTTAATGAGCGTACAGTCACATTTGGAAATCGGTTATGACCAAGGTTGTAAAAAAGTTTACTAAATACAGAAGAAAATATAGTCTCAAATACGCAATTCATATAGAACGATATTAGTAGCTACTACTAATAACGACACGAGGCCTAGAAGATGAAGGACAAGAGCAAGCCTCAAGAATCAATCTCTTGAGAATTAGACATAAGGACCCGGAGCTTTCGGAGGTATCTGCAGAAGAGATAGGAAGTAGATAGTTCCCAGTGTAGTACTGCAATGCAAATTACATTATGTTAAACATACTTTATTTTTCTGTCAGAGGTGGCCGACCTCAAGTTTAGATCAAAAAACTTATTAGACAATCTCTTCAAGAGTGAATAACACAGTCAGAACACATACTATTAGCACGATAATTGAATCAAAAGGAAGAGACAAAAGGTAAAAGACCTCACCCCATATGCCCAAACAAAGCGAAAGCTGTTGCGGAGTGTAGGTTCTGGTATACAAACATGGTATTTTTTTAATCAGAAGGAATCTGACACTACGGAACAATTTTTTATATAATATCGATCTCAATAAACCGAGGAATTCATTGTTTTATGTAACTTTTTCATTGTAATTTTAACAATTAATTTTTTTAAAGAAGAGTATCGAAAAAATAAACTTTTTAATTATTTTGATGTTGAGATATAAAGATATAATATACATGTTATTTTCTATCTATCTATTATGTAGCTAATTGCATTAAACTCCTATCTGTTCTCATATGTTGTGTTGCTTTCCTACCCTGTCGGTTGACAAAAGTACAAATAAAGATACCGACATGATGAACAATTTATTAAATACAAAGGCTTGATAAAAATATATGTTATTGCAGATATTGACCATATCTTTCGAAAGCTGAAGAACTTAGCCTTCTATCGGATTTGTCAATTGTTTGTCTCCAATTATAGGTCATTAAAACGGTCTGGCGCCCTTAAAAAATACATTTATTGTTTTTTTATTACTATACCTACTTCCCAAGAAATGTTTGAGATCAGATCAAGATAGATCATTGTCTTAAATATACAGAGGGTTTCTAAAATAGTGTATATAACTCATTAAAATAACTCAAAAGTCCCTATTAACATGTGCCCTAAAACGCATCCTTAGGAAGCCCTTAAAAGGGCTCAAACTTTTCTGTTATTGACAAAACGGTCGAAAATAAATAGAAAAAATGTATTGGTCTTAAGCATCCTATTTAGGTTGGTGAGGCAGGGGGTTTTCGGTTCTTATTTTTTTATTTAATTTTTTTTTACAATTTTCTCTACAGACTTAAGTTATTAGGCCAAACATTCAAAAATCTGTTTACCATGGCAAATAAAAGACTAATATTTTATTGCGAAATAAATTCCGGCATCTAGGAGTTTCAGGAAAATCTAGCCCACAGAGACTCCAAATTGGGAGTAGTACTGTGTGTAACGCCGTTTCCCTGTGATTCCCAGGATAGAAATCACACGAAAAAAAATCGTAGGTTTAATAAAACTTGTGAAAGAAATTACGATACTAACTCTTCGAGATTTTTCAATCCATTGAACGTAAGACACTATATTGTTTCTAGTCGAGAACCTTCATCAGTTGCGCTCCTCTCAACTGATTCAATTCTCGAATAATTATTTATGTATATAGTATATATACATAACTGAATTTAATATTTTATCGCGAAATGAATTCTGGCATCCAGAAGTTTCAGGAAAATCTGGCTCACAGAGACTTCAAATCGGAAGTCATACTGTTTGTAACGCCGTTTCCCTGTGATTCCTAGGATAGAAATCACCCGAAAAAATTCGTAGGTTTACTAAAACCTGTCCAAGAAATTACGATACTAATTTTTCGAGATATTTCAATCCATTGAACGCAAGACAATATATTGTTTCTAGTCGAAAACCTTCATCAGTTGCGCTCCCCTCAATTGATTGAATTCTCGAATAATTATTTATGTATATAGTACATATAACTGAGTTTACTATTTTATAGCGAAATGAATTCCGCCATAAAAAATAGAATTATTCGAGATTTCAATCAGATGAGGGGGCGCAACTCATGAAGATTCTCGACTAGAAACAATATATTGTCTTGCGCTCAATGGATTGAAAAATCTCGTAAATAAAAGACTGCTGTTGCAACAACGCTTGACAGTCAATTGAGCTTTTAATTAGTAAAAGATATAACTTTCTAAGGGTGCGTTTTAGGGTACGCATTAATAGAGATTTTTTGATTTTATATTAAAATAAACACACTTAGGTAATTTTCACTTATATTTATTTCCTATTGACAATTGTTTCATCTGGTTACTGACTTCTCCAGAATACAAAGTAGAACTAAAACTTCAGTTATACTTTTTCACCAAGTAAATACAGAAACTATTATTAGAGATTTTTTGTCTTATTTTAATGGGTTCTATACACAGCAGCAGTTTGGAACCCTATTTTAGAAACATCCTGTATATGGCATTATTAACAAGGTATGCCACAACCAGAAATATACTTCAAAGTTACTTACCAGAGGACTAAAAAGTTCATACGACTTGAAATACTGATATTGATCAAAAAGATACCTAAGTTTTGTTGAACGGTTTATAATAGTTCTTTCAAGTTATATGATATTCATATCCGTAAAGTTAATTGATTAAACGCTATAAAAAAGCGGTACTTCGGCTATAGTTATAGTACTTAAATTTGATATGCTTGTGATACGAACAATGGACGATAGGAACGAATTAAGAAAAATATGCGTATGTGTAGAATCAATCATTGTAAACGTACGCACTCGTATGAATAATTCAGCTTTCGTTATCAGGTGTGAAGTTTCGTAGATTTTAAAAGGCTGTTCAACTATTTGACACATTTAAAAAGTATTAGCGATGCAATCGGTTTCATTTAATAAAATTATTATAGGAGAGTCTTTTCAACTTAGGTTTTGTGTTATTCTTTCTTAAGTAATATTGTGAAATTGTATCTTATGACCAAGGTCCCAGTAAAGTTCATGAATTTTCATTTCTATATGTTATTTTTATGTTCATTTATTCGTACATTTAGGTGTATAGAGGTTTCTCCAATATAAAGCGTATTATATTTAAAAGGAATTTTATAAATTGTTTGTTCAATTTTGAGTGGTGTCTTTTGGTTGTTGTTAATATATTTGATTTTAGTATATTTCTGATTTAAACTGTGGTTTTGATATTGTACTCTTCTGGGCTACTTTATTAGTTTTTCTGAAATACCAGTGTGTTGTTATTGTGAGGGATTAGCTTGTGTTAATATTGACTGGATTTGTATATCTAAAAATAACTGATTTTCTTCTGATGTATTGCCAGACAGGTCCAACAGTCAATTTCAAATTTATATTATTCAGACCTAGAACCGTTCGATACAGATTTTTACTCTCAAGTGTATTATTACCTCAAATAATTAAAAAGTGTAACTAGAATATGCCACAAGTAACCTTCAGAAAAGAGTGCTTTAAAGCTTTTCCAATAATTAACTTTTTCTTTCTAATGTAACCGAACGGAGATTAGTTCAACTAATGACCCATTAAAGGAGGTGTTATCTGGAAGGCTTCTGGAACCTGTTGGTGAAAAGACATGCAA
Source organism: Octodonta nipae (assembly GCA_034190945.1). Classification (NCBI taxonomy): domain Eukaryota; kingdom Metazoa; phylum Arthropoda; class Insecta; order Coleoptera; family Chrysomelidae; genus Octodonta; species Octodonta nipae. The sequence goes on from CM067222.1 coordinate 94,404,681, forward strand.
ATGTGATCAGTTTGTTTCTGCATAGTTAATTAAATTAACGAAAAAGCAATATTGCGTCCATTTTTTATACTGTGGAGCATTATTTCCTTAATATCGCTGTTCTTAAAAAGTCAATATATTCCTAGTTTTTCTAGGTTTTACCTCAAGCCCGTAGCCAGAATCCGTTGACTGGTTTAGCATAGACTTTTTGAAAAGGAATGGATCGATTAGGATAGCAAAAATTATAATTTTATTCAATTATTTCCAGTATTTAAAAATGTATAAAATATAAAATTTATTATTCACGCTCATTATTTCTCTCATGACTTTAATGCATTTTCCCAGCAGGCTTTACATCCAATTTGGAGGAAAAGATCTTTAGATATTTTTTATATTATTCTGAATATATCAAATAACACTAAATTATTGTTATAACATTTTATTTTACCTTGCCAAGATAGGAACCCTTCTAGAAATTATCATCCTCAATAAAAACTAATTCTGCGAATAAACAAAATTTGTAGTAAAAACCGATTCCCTAAACGCACAAGTACGGATAAAACAAGTTCCTGAAATCTCCATCCTGTTCTAGAATAAGATATTATCTACATTAGCACGCCATGATCGTAACTGGAACTTTCAACAGGATAGAAATATTATAAAAAGGCTGCTATACAACAAGAGAGTTCAGTAGATAATAATAGTAAATAATTTGTAGTGAATGTGAGTGAATTATTTCGGTTATTATATGACATAAATATTTAATTTTAGAACCTACAGAAAATTTTATTATTATTTTAATTATCATTTAATGTTGTCAAATTTTAGATTTTTTTTATTGAAAACGGGGTTGTACCTAGATTCATTTAAATCTTTGAACTATACAGATTTTTCTATCACCGTTATAATTATTCCAAAGAAAATGATAGATATAAAAAATATCTTCATTAAAATATTACAATTTTCTGAGTTAAAATTAATATTAACGCATTTTGTTGAGCTGGTGGTGAAATCTTTCCAGAACTGGTAAAGTATATTAGTCACACAAGTTTATTTATGAAAAAAATCTAATCGTAAATTTAACAACTTTAGTGTGATTTAAAATTTTAAACTCGGTATGAAAAATTAACAATAGGGTGCCTATAAAGCTTTTTGAAAAGGGCCTTAAGAAGCTTAAGAACCTTTGCAATACGCTTTTAATATTTATTACTTTACATCCTTCGTTAAGAAGCATTAACCTTACAGAACAAATGTATTCAATTTCTGAAATAAAAAGAAACATGAATTGTTATAAATACTGTACTTCTCATAAGAATTTAGTTTCCAAAATTGGCAAAATTAACATAAATAACAATAACTAATGGGTTCAAACAATTTACCAATAAATAAAGCCGAGAGAGTAAAAAACATCAATCTAGCTACTCTTAACTACTAAAACAAAGTACACTAGGACGTCGAATTGGATCATGACAGTTGTTAAGAATCTTTCCATTAGATCTAAGGAACCATATAGACAATATTGAAAGCTGGTGCGAAAGTGTGTGTTCTGGATTCAATGTGAGTATTGAAAACTTTGCGTCGTACTTTAGCCTTTGTTGAAGAAGCACGATGGTGACAATGATACAAATATTTTCATGCTAGGTATTTGCTCGCCAAATTTTGTCGCATGTATAATCTGTCTGTCTCCACTTAGGAGAGTGTTGATCAGGATGCAGAAATGTCTAATTCCTAAAATTTGAATTTTTTATAGTAATAAATTGTGACTAGGCAATATAATGGTTACAATTTTTTCATGTAATAAGGATCATCAAGCAAATGTCTCGAGTAAATTTTCATTTGTCGGTGATCAATAGAATGTCAAACTTATTAATTTCTGTCGTAAGCTACTAAAAAAAATAACCCAATTAGTTTTAGTTATTTTGTGATTAAATCTGCAAATATCGTTTTAGAAATATCACCTGTTGTTAATTATTCACTCATAGAAAGTGTCATTTAAATATCGATATTTGTTAAGAAAGGTTGGGTACGGGTATATCTTACGAATTATTTTTCCGGTTTTCCGAAATTCATCAAATCCACAGTTTAAAACTCTTCAAGTCATTAAAGCCTGTTTAAAAAAATCGGTGATCACATACATAAGAAATTAATATAGGGTCGAATATAGTATATTCTGTTTTTGAAGGCAGTGGTGTGCATCAGGAAACCTAACGTTTGTCAGTGAGAAGAATTCATTACCACCTTATAAATGAACCTTTTGCAAATTGTAACCAAATCTGAAACTATTATGCAACATAGGTGAAGACTGGAAATATCAAATATCGTATCCTTCGGTGAACTACATCAAATGTCCCAGACTTCTCTACAAGTGATTGGGAAAAATTGAATTTGCTGTAATTTTTTTCCATATTAACTTTGGTTAAAGTTTTGATGATCTTGTAACATAGAATTGACGTCATCTGTACCCTTAACAAATGAGTTGGTTTACTTAAATTAAATCTCTCCAATTCCATGAAAAATTTATCTAGAATTTCTTCCAACAGTTGTTTCTAAAGAAGCTAAGATAGCTTTTACTTAGAATTTGTCTATTCCCCGCAGCGTCGTTATATTACAAATTTACTGCTGCTTCTCATGACCTTCATTTCTAGGCAGATCGTCATTAACTTCTTAACCTTCTCTACAGGTAATCCTAGATGGTGCTGTTTGTAAATGTATTTATCAATATTCTGTCAACTACCGATACATTTTGCAAGAATAAACGATCTTATTGATTAATTTCTATTTTTTTTCTTTCGTGGGGATTAATATTTATTGAGGTATTTTTGGATTAATTGGACCTATTTATTCAAAGTCGGTAGTTTCAAAAACGCGTCTTGATGCAAGGGATGGATTGTTTCGGATCGCTAGTAATTGCTGAAAGCAAACATACCATTAGTCCAGTCACCAGAGAATTTTAAGTGACATAAAATTTAACATTTTTTTATTGACTAGTAAGGTAGATCCTAACAATTATTAACGTTTGTGGTTCTCCGTATGCACCATTATAGCCAAAAACCTTTTTTGGCGGTGTCATATTTAGGGAACTTCAAATATGAATGAAGGCAGTTCAAACTCCATTTTGACTTTGACGTCAGGAAGCCTAGAAAATTTTGTGTATCCCTTTATACAGGGTGTTGTGTAGAAGGTTCGCCAAACAGGAAGAGCGGGTAGGTGGGCTCATGTGCTTATGTAGCATATATAACCTTTGGGTAGCTTACGGTTTTTGTTTTTTTTTAATTTTTTTTTCTTAACCCCCAGATTTTTTCATATCCATACCTTTGTAACTTAAGTTTAATCTAGGATGATTGTTTGCTCTTCTGCAATCAATATTTGACATGAATAATTTGTTGAAAAAATTATGAGTTTACAAATGGCTAGGTTCCATAAAAAATCATTAAGTTAAACACTTGAGATTGTCACTTAAATATTTGTAAATTAAAAAATAATGTGTTAAAAATTTTGTTCAAACTGGAGTCCAACGCATGGATGCAAGTGCAACATCTTATTCTGACTGCTGCTTAGATTTACCGATCTTATTAGATGAACTCCAATTAGGTGAGAGACCAATAAATATTTCAAAACGATGGCTGTCCAGCACATTACAGGCGAACAGTAAGATATTTCGCGGACAATTCATTCCCAAACGCTTGGATTGGGAGAGCTGGCCCTATACTCTGGCCTCCAAGGTAACCAGACTTGACTCCCCTTAATTTTTTTGTATGGGGATGAGCCAACGAGAGAAATAGAAAAAGATGTTGCGCCTTCATTCGTAGCGGTGGAAGCCAGTTTGAAGAAAAATTATAACAAATTATTGCAACTTGTTATATGTTTTATTTTTTGTAGTTCTAACCTTGTAAGTGACATTTTGAATTTTATTATGATAGTAATTACTTCCCAATACATGTGGTATATCGTTGGCAAGAGGCTGAAATATAGAAACTGTTGTAAGTATTCGAAGTTTTCCAATGAGCTTTTTATTTTTTTTTCTGTAATATGATGAAGTGTTTAACTTAATGATTTTTTTATGGAACTTCGTCCTTTGTGGAAGAGCAAAAAAATAAATAGGTTACAAAAGTAGATAAAGATAAAAATAAATTTAAAAAAAGTAAGCTATCCAGATGTTATACGGACTAAAAAGCATATTATTTACGCTAAGGCAAACTAACGTTTGACGGTGAAAAGAATAAAAAGTGTAAAATATGTCGATTGTTTAAATGTGCTTATGAGCATTAATAGCTCAGGTCATTTACGGAGGAAAAGCCTTTTTGGTAACAAAACTAACAGTAGAACAAAACCAACATCAATGTGTTCTAATGATAAAAAATTTTGGTTTTTGGTTTTTAACAAAAAAAAAAAAAAAACGCGAAAAATCGGTAAAATTTAGTTTTTTACCTTTTACACAAAATCCACCAATGGAACCGTGTTTGCTACTATGGACAATGTTGAAGAGAAATGATAAACCTACAAAATGAGCTACTATACGCTCAATTTTGTTAATTGGTTTCTTAGATAAAGAAATCTTTACCCGAAATTCCAAAAAAAATAAATAATCGCTTATATAATTTTTTAATTTATAGCTGAAACATTCTTATTAACTAAAAGGGTAGACCTTCTCATACCCAATTCATGTTCTAAAAATAATTACTGTAGCCCCGGTAGTTTTTGCAAAATTTCAGTCAATCCTATGGAAGACATATTTTTTTGAAAGGCCTTACCGGATGACTATCATTATGAAGAAACCACCCATGGAAAGTAGAAGAGTTTGCAACTACATCCTTATAATAAATAATCTTGATACAAGTTTTAATTTTAAGCAAACACATATTTATATTTCTAGCATAATATGGATTTGTGTAATAAATTTAGCAAAATGGACTACCTAAACTCCATTTAGATAGACACTGATGATAATGATGAAGTAATAATTTTTAATATCCAAAAGAAGTACTTGTTTAAAATTTAAATAAAAAACGGAAATTTGCCTTCTCTATTCACAGATTTTTTAAAACATAGGTAAATAATAGTAGGTTCCTTTGTTTACACTTTGAGTACATTTTATATTTTATTATTATATAAAAATTAAACGCTGATACAAATTGATAATCGTTAATAACAGAAAAAAAAATAGTATTCTTCAATTAGTTAACAACGCAATTTTTATGTTGTTCAATTCAGAGTCCTGATAAGAAATTTTTATTAATAAATACTAATTAATGACAAGTTAAATTTCCTTAGATATATATGTTTTGATCTTTTATTGAAACATATTATTCAAATGGAAAAATAGCTTGCGACAGCTTTCGCATTTTGCATATTATAGCTTTATTCGCGGAACACAATTCTGAACCAATTCGTTATCAATTCAGTTCTACTCAAGAGCGCATGCCTGATTCAGAACTAGTAAAAGATTGTTGTGTGCCGCGAATGCCACTGCAACCAATTCAGTACCTTAGAAACTCATATACCTACTCTTTCATGCTGTCAAATTATATAAATACGTAAGTGTCAATTAAATGAGTCAGTTATAATAAGGAGGACTACGAAGGAGATAGCAAGAATGGAAAACCACAGGAACCCACTACTACGAGAGGCCACAAACTACGACGAAAGCAAGAAACACAGGACGAAGAGACCCAGGATGGCGCTACTGCAGACAGAAGAGGAAGTAACAGGTAACTTGAACTTGAATATCTTAGGGAATGAAATATCTTAGTGAATAAAATATCTTAAGGAATAGCGTAGGGAAAATATTGTAACAGCGTAGGGAAAAGTATATGAAACATGGAAAACAAATTAGGGAAATAAGTATAAAAATATGGACTAGGAGTAAGAAATTTGTAAAAATTTAACTCTGACAATAAAGACATGAAACTGGAAAACTGGAAATGAGTCAGTCTACATTCTGCTACTGCTATTTATAGTAGAGGTTTCAATATTCTGACGAAGCGAAACGATTTGCTTCCACCCTTTCACGATTAATCCAAAAATGAAACTCAAACTGATGATTATTAAATTGTGGCACAATATGTTCAAAATAATCAATTGTTTTTGGAACACTCACAATTTCCAAAAGTTCTTCGAAAACCCCGTCACTTGAAATTAAGTGGTCCATGTCAACAAATATTCTAAACAATTTTAAAGTTCAAACGTAAACGCAGTTAACAATAAGTAAATTTCCCGATGTTGGCAACACAAAATAACAATTTACAATTTGAGTAAAAATTATTCAAACGCGCATGTCAGAACGAGGAATCCTAGCTATAATTCAAGAACTGATAATCTGGTTACGAATCAATAATGAATCGAATTTTCCTTCACCGCAAACACAGAATTGATACTGCCAGTTCAGTAATATCTGTACTGCGAATGCTTTTATTGCAACTGCGCATGCGATCAATAATGAATCGATAACGAATTGTTACCGCGAATAAAGCTTATGATTGCTCCGTCATTATCATTTGTGGCTAAATGGAGTTTAGGTATTCCATTTTGCTAAATTTATTATATAAATCCATATTCTCCAAGAAATATAAATGTGTCTGCTTAAAATTAAAATCTGCATTAAGATTATTTATTATAAGGATATAGTTACACCTTTTTTCGCATGGATTCCTCCAAATAAATTTTAATGGAATTATGCTTTAAATTTTAGAAAAGTGAGATGAGGGATCTCTAGATCAATTCTGTTACTTTCCAACGTTAGTTTATTCATAATGATAGGGTCATCCGGTGAGGTAATATGGCCGTTCAAAAAATATGTCTTCCATAGGATTGACTGAAATTTTGCAAAAACTACCGGGGCTACAGTATTTATTTTTAGAACATAAATTCGGTATGAAAATATCTATCGCTTCAGTTAATAAGAATTTTTCAGCTATAAAATAAAAAAAATATATAAGGGATTATTTATTTGTTTGAATTTTGGATAAAGATTCCATTATCCAAGAAACCAATTAACCAAGTTGAGCTTATAATAGCTCATTTTGTAGGTTTTTCATTTCTCTTTAACATTGCCCATAGTAGGAAACACGGTTTCATAGGTGGATTTTGTGTAAAAGATAAAAAATTAATTGTTACTGTTTTTTTGAGGTTTTTTGGTAAAAAAACAAAAACGAATCGATAAAAAATGTTAAATTTTATGTCAATTAGTCTTGTTTTATCATTAGAACAAGTTGATGTCGATTTTGTTCTACTAATAATTTTGTCACGTATTTTCCTAAATGACCTGGGCTATAAGGATTGCACGATAACCAGATAAAGCATCTTGTTAAGTCAACAGTTTTCACCGATGATTTTTTTTATCGACCAACTTCAGATGTATTATTTGTATTTTGCTGTCTTCTTTGTATATAATTCGAGATTTGTTACGAAATAAAAGGGCGCCACTGGTTTGAATTGCCAAGTGAATTACCCGTGAAACGACAGGTACTGTTATCTTTGTATCTCTTTATAGAAGATATAGCGATATGATCAATACCACAGGTGATTTTTACGTTCACTTATGAATAACAACCATTATTATCAACATAAAGAAGAAAGTAATTGCTAAGGAAACTTGATCTTTAACTATTACCTATCTTAGACATTAGATCTACAATGTAGACGCGGTCGGGGATTGTAAAATAAATCTGCCATGTACGTGTAGTGAAAGATTTCACTCGCGGTTAGAATTACACGTTAAATAATATGGCACTTATACCTGCCTAGCCAACGAATTAAGATCAGATTTGAACAAGAAAAAGATCAACAAAGTGCTGCCATACCCATATTAGATTTGTTGGAATTAAGTAAAAGTAAATTGTACTTTTTTTATCTTTATTTGTAATGACGTAAATTGGAACATGAGTAATAATTATGTGCAAATAACGGTATATTGCACTGCTTTTTACGGTTTCCTTTAGAATGATTAGAAAGTAATTGTTTTTCACATTAATTTTCAAGTCAAATATTGGATTAACGATTTTCTTGCTAAACATTTTGTTTAATACAAATGAGAACATATAAATCCAATATAGAATAAAAATTATGAAAAAGTATATGTGAAAATGGGGCATTAAAAAAATTTAAAAAAATTAATCAACTGAAATTTCGATATTTTTTGAATTTTTAACCGACTTCCAAAAAGGAAGAGGTTATAGATTCGTCGCCTATTTTTTTTTGCTTTTTTTTGTATGTATGTTACCTGATTTCTTCTCCTATGGTGAATCGTTTTGAATGAATATGGTCTTGTTTAATAGAGTATATATATATATCCAGATATGAAACTTCAAATTTTGGAAAAGAATTCTATTGGTAAAGTGATGAAATTTGTGAATGAACACATGCGTGCATGGAAATCGACCAATATCCCTAATATTTTAGTCGATTTTTCGATAACTCCTTATGGATGTGCATAGTTTTTTAACGTTTAATCTATTCAGAAAGATCCCTAGGTGATCTCATATACTTTTCTGCGACGTGTAACTTGCAGTTTTGCAGAAAATCGCCGAAAATTCCAAAATTCTTATCAAAAATTTCACCGATATGACATAACGGACATTCCCTCATAAATATTTTAATTCCAACGTAATAGTGCGGTAATTTTAGGCACTGGAAGTTTTAATTGCGAATTTGAAAATTTTCTATGTACATCTCAAGCATATAGGTGGTAAAGCATAGTATTTTCGGCATCTTAAATCAATGAGTACCAAGATCGTTTTGTTTGTATACCAGGCAAATACCTATTTAAATGCAAATTTTTCCATTTTGCGAAGACGGTGCTTTTGGTTGTCACATTCACCCGGCCTAATAGAAAATAGAAAATTCAGTGACAACACATGTCCAACATTAAACTGCTATTTGGTGCGTTTATGCACAGGGTGTTTAGTTATAGCAAACAAAATCACAAAGTAAAGTAATAGAAGGAGTTGCATTTATATGATGATTGAAATATAGGACGGAGTAGAGTGGTCCATAGGCAGCCGTTTATACAGGATGGTGTGGACTGGACGTTTGGTGGTTTAAAAATGTTGGAAAAAATGTGAAATTAAAATTATATAGGATGATTAAAAAACTGTTATATGATGTGGACATAAGCAAATCATATACAGGATGGTTGAAATATATGCTGCAGTTGAATTATATTTATACAGTGTGATTAAAAAATTATTTCTTTTGTAGCCCATAAAAAGTTGCATAAAGTGTGGAGAGGAATTAATGTTACACAGGGCGATAATATAAAATGTTAAAAATGAAATAATTCATGGGGTAACCCACAAGATTGGTTGGTACATAGGGCGGAGTGGATTTATCTATAGTTATACACAGTTGTCAAAAAAAGTTGAAAAAAGGTTACATGACGTGGTCCATAAGGCATACATATTTTGGGCTTATTAAGTCAACGCGTACTAGTTCATTTTGTTCGTAAACATTTACCTGTCAATTTAAATGAAAATGTATCATTGTGTAATGTTGAGGCTTTCGATGTTACCTGGTTATGTCTATTAAGGTTATACATACAATATAAAAAATAAAGAATGAAAACTACCTAAGTTCAAAAAAAACTAAAAAGTTGAAAATAAAACATTTAAAAAACATATATAACCCACTTCCACCTATAACTAAAAAGCTAAAAATAATTATAACAAAATACAACTCTAGCAAATAAATAACACATTCAATGTTGTTAGTTACCTACGCAGGAAGTAAAAAATGTAAACATTAAAAGGTGCTCATTCTGTACAAATTAATTACCTACCAATCTAGTAAATTTATGAAGTCGGTGCCAAGCAACAATCAAGTTTGATGAAGTAGTAGATAAGTACTCAATGAAGGATTTTAGATTTACTTGGCACCGACTTCAAAATATACTAGATTGGTAGGTAATTAATTTGTACAGAATGAGCACCTTTTAATGTTCACATTTTTTACTTCCTGGATAGGTACCTAACAACATTGAATGTGTTATTTATTTACTAGAGTTGTATTTTGTTATAATTATTTTTAGCTTTTTAGTTATAGGTGGAAGTCGGATATATATTTTTTTTAAATGTTTTTTTTTATGTTCAAATATGTATTGTATACTACTAGAACCCAAAACGTTAAATTGTTTTTTGTCAATTTCGTACTACATTTCAAAATAATTTATACAATCAAATTCGTAGAGGTCCGATGGGGTTACTCAATTCTCCAGTACTTGATAATATTTGCATGTACAAGTTGAAACCCATAATCTAAACTCGTTCACCTTAAAGGCTTTCTGTTGGCTTAGATTGACACTGGTTCAACATTCTATTTAATTAGCTACTTAAACCTGCCGAAAGTAATATATAACGGATAGATATGTTGATGACACCTTTTGCATGTAACTTTCCAGCAGAAATTCACACAATTCCAGTCTAGAACATCCCAATGGTTTAAATCCAAATATCCAGTTCGCTATTGAAATTGTGAAATAGCAGTTTAACTTTTTACTTTCGTGATGCCTTCATAATCAAAACTAACAATGATGGGATATCTCATACTGTCTACAAGAAATCAGTTCTTATAAGTGGATACCAAAATACTTAAACACACCATCGTCGTTATAAAAACGTTAGCCCCTAGACCCTATACCCGCGGACAGCAAAAGTCAGGCACGTATAAGTCCGTAACTAGCAATGGAAGAATGGAACATGTAATCAAATGAGAAACGGACCTTTGCCTGCAGACGTGCTACCGATCGACGCGCGACATACGGTTTGTATAGGATATTTTACAGAAAACAATTAGATATTGTTAGTGGGAATAGAGTAGAGAATACGAGGGCTGCCTTTTATATTTCGGGATTGGACAACCCTAGTGTTGCAATCTGACAACTGACAGCTCTATCGTAAAGTTTGACATTTTTGAGGTTATACGTACTCAGAACGTTTTTACATACGAGCGCTATGTGTTGTTTACAGTAACTTAAAGGATTCATCTCTGCCAAAAAATGGAATTAAATCGTGAACATCTGCGTGCGATTATTTTTTACAACTTTCGACGTGGATTAAAAGTCAGTAGAGTGCATGGATGAACTTAATTTAATTTTTGGCGATGAAACTCCATCAAGGACCACTGTTTATCGATGGTATGGTGAATTCAATCGAGGTCGTAGTTCACTCGGAGATGAATTTCGTGAAGGTGGTGCAAAAACAGTTGTTGTTCCGGAAACCATTGATGCTGTGCGCGAATTGATATTGCAAGATCGTCATGTGACCTATCGTGAGATTGAGTCAACCTTACACATTAGTGGGACCATCATACATTCAATATTGCATAAACATTTGAATGTCAAAAAAAATTGTTCGCGTTGGATCCCACACAATTTGTCAATCGTTCAAAAAAAGGCTCGTGTCGATTGGTAGAAAGAAAAGCTCAAAAAATACGATCGCGGTGCTTCAAAACACGTTTATGACATAGTGACAGGTGATGAATCGTGGATTTACGCGTAAGAGCCCGAAAGTAAACAGCAGTCGACTGTATGGGTGTGTCAAGATGAGCCGAATCCAACAAAAGTTGTTCGCGTACGAAGCACTTCCAAGCAAATGATCGCCTGTTTTTTCGGAAAAACTGGACATGTCGCAACCGTACCACTAGAACACCGCAAAACAGTCAATTCTGAGTGGTACACAACCATTTGTTTGCCAGTTGTCTTCCAAGAAATGAGGAAAACCAACCGCCGAAGACGGATCACTCTTCACCACGACAATGCGAGCTCTCACACATCGGCTCAAACAACTGCATCTTTGACCACTCAAAACATCGATTTGATGAGTCATCCGCCGTATAGTCCTGACTTGTCACCAAATGACTTCTTTTTATTCCCGTACGTAAAAAACAAACTGAGAGGTCAACATTTTTCGATACCTGAAGAAGTGGTTGCTGTGTTCAGAATGCATGTTTTGGAGATACCTCAATCAGAGTGGAAAAGTGCTTCGACAATTGTTCAAACGCATGCAAAAGTGTATAGATCTTCATGGTGAATATTTTGAAAAATAATAAAGCGATTTTCGATGATTAATATTTGTTTTTGTTCTCTAATCCCGAAATATAAAAGGCAGTCCTCGTAGATAAAATTGCCTGGGTCAATAAATCAGACGAAAAATACTTTTTTTACACACATTTTTCCGATTTTCAGAAAAACGGTTTATTTTAGGTCATAAAAAATACGGAATCAAGCTGGAACATCTCTTTGTAGAATACAATTTCAAATATTCAAATTGATTAAACCGTTTTAGAGTAAACAGTGTATAGATTCATTGAAATTTACTGAAGTTTATTCCTTTAATTACTGTTTTATCTGGTTTTCTGGAAAACCGTAAATCTCACGTTATAGAAAATTATATGCTACCTTTCTGCAATATGCGTTAATGCAATGCCGTTTATCTCATCAAAATTGCCCAAGGCGTTTTTGAATAATCACTGAGCATATATAAAAAAACGTACTGACGAATTGATAACCTTCCTCCTTTTTGGAAGTCGGTTAAGAAGAACTTACTTATAAATTCTATACGCCACCAAAAACATACTTATTAAAAAAACTTGCTCCTAGTATATAATAGTCTAGTGGAATCTTTACTGAATTGTGGAATTAGCAGTTGGGATTTTGCTAATAAGACAAATACTTTCATCCATGAATCTCTGTACATATTAAAGATCTTTACATGCATTGTGTTCTCAAATTTAACTCCTATATCACTGATAATGCATTTATTTTGATTTGGTGTGAAGGTTTTTCTTTTAGTTCACTGAACACTTGTGTTTTCTTGCCTAGTTACATTTAAATAAAGGGCAAGAGTTTATGTTTTTTATTATTATGTTTAACGTTTAACAAAGTTTTAAATCTGATAAATATCTGAGATAAGGCGTGTATCTGATAAAGCATCATAGTGTTAAAACTTTACATAATTACCATGTAATTTATAATATTTGAAAAATAAAAATCATTGCGAAATTTATTGTCACTACTTCTGAGGTCTTTATAGGAGAACAACGTCCTTAATCCTTATTTCAGTGACTTGCTTTGAAGAGAAATGTTCTTCATAAATTTTAATAAATCCCAACCAACAACAAAATTCTCTTTCAAACATGCAAATCGTGCCCGTCCTCTTAAATATTGTAATCTTTTCTAGAATTTTTTTACCTAGACAAACTTACACCCAAAACCATTGCCTGGAGCCCCCCTATAGTTTAATCCGACACTGTATATATGTAAGGATTATCTCTTTACTTTACTATTGGTCTCTCACTAACCAAATGAATATTTATAGTTTATTGTGTGTATTCCGAAAATAATCAATTGGACACAACTCTGTGAAATTTTCCCTCGTTTAAATCAGTTTGACGGTAATATAAATACATTAGAAAGCAAAAACGACCAAAGTGACTTATAACTTTCGCAAACATTGCAAAATCTTAAACCTAATTGGGAAGATTTTCTTCAAAACACATGTGTTGATTCTTTAATGTCGAAAACGATGTTAACTGGTATTTATGTCTAATCCACCTGTTCAATTTGAATACTGAGATAACATGTCAGTTAAGAGCAAAGCATTGATTATTAACGACCAAGTCAATCTAAAATGTTGCAAGAATATATGACGTCATATTATATATTATATTAGCAAGATTGATTTCACTTGCATATCGAAGGAGTAACATAACTAAAAAATTAAAAAATAATATCCCACTTCAAAATTAAAGAAAAAACTTGTAAATAATTAACAAAACATAACACTATAAGCAATTATTTATTATTTAACCACAACTAATAGTTATTCTGTACAAATATTGTAAAGGTATGATTCGATTGTTTTTATTATTAATTGAAGTTATTTTGAGCGTACGTACTAAGTACCTACATAAATTAGTATTTTTTGGAAAATGAACTGCACACTTTACTAGATGATCATGACTGCTCGTCAGCACACTGTTCTCAAAGGTCAAGGAAATTTCTCTAAAAAAGATTTGGAAATGGATGGATTGGTCGTGGGTGACCTGCAGCATGGCCAGGTCTCAGTCCTGAACTAAATCCCTTCGATTTTTCATGTTGAGGGTTTATGAAAAATGAGTATACCGTAGAAATAAATAGTGAGAGCAATTATGAAACAGAATAGATGCCTTCAATAATTTAAATTAAACGTTTAAGCTTCATTTTGTGGTGTTTTTATACCGTTTATTTAAATCGCACATACCTGGCTATTTATTTGAGAAACTGATATACAGAAACGCAATTCATAACCGCTATATTAGGTCTAATAATCTTACCATGCCCCATCACTCCACCGCCTTGTTTGAGCGTTCTTTTACTTATCAGGCTGTCCATTTTTTTAATAAGTTTAAGCCCCATTTTGACAGGTCTCTTTTTGCTTTTAGGAGTGAATATAAGAAATTATTTTTGGAACAACAATTTGCTCTTTGACGATTGTAATTAGTTTTAGTTTTAGTATAAGTGGTTGTAAACTGGAAGGTTAAGAGTTAAAGAATAGCTTGTAGCTAATCTTCGCCTCTCCAGTGCAAATTATGATTATAATTTGTTGAATAAAGACGATTTATTATTATTATTATTATTATAATAATTAACAAAAGGAATAGAAATATGTATTCAAGAACTAGGTGACCAAATTGAACACCTTCTGTAGAGGGTTTTTATATTGTTTGAAATGTTTAATATTCATTAAAGGCCTTTTCAAATTAGGAAAAAAATTCAAAGCCTTTAACTTGCGAAAATGCTATCGGACATTGGTGTATAGGAACTCATTTTATTATATTTTTATCCTCTATCGCCTGATGCACTGTCTGACTGTAGTTATTTGTTTTGCAGTTTAATACAGAATTTAACACTAATACTGTGGCAATTTAAACCTGTCAAAGTTCTATATTTGCAGTGATTTCAAATACACCAAACCATAGACTGATGAAACTAAAATCCAGGAGATCATGGTTTATCATTTAGTTGTTCTTGAAGTCACATACCTATTATCTTTTCAAAGGTTTGCTGAAGAAATTGTTTCAAACATATCAAATGTATTGAAAACTTTAACAAAGGCCAAATTCAGTAACTTAAAAGTTCCCAACAAATTTTAGAAGATGAATTAGAGTTGTTTTCTGAATGATAATTGTGGCAAATCACAATTTGACATTAATGTCAAATTATGATTTCGATATTTGTCATTGCCAATCTTCTAAATTTTTTAATTTTTTGTTCAATTTGTATTCATACCATTGAAAACAAGGTCTGCTTTAGACCTTGAAACGTTTGGACTTTTGAAATATACAGCCTTTCAAGTTTATTTGGTAGTTATTCCCAAAGAACTCAGAAAAAATAAATGAATTAAAGATCAAAAAACGATAAAGCGTTTACAGAAACATTTTGTTTTCGTTGCATGGTCGTCACAATCTACCAGTCGTCAGATATTGGCCTTAAAAAAGTTAGCATCAAATATTGACTTTAACAACTGAGGTTCCTCAAAAACTCAATGCTTGGGCTAGGATGATTGGTGACAATATTAGGGCTTCTTTTTTAATGAGGGTAATTGAAATGGGCAGTAATAAATTGAACTTTTACTTAATCAAGTACTTTTTGCAAATGTTATGTGACGATTATGATTTCAACAAGACAGTTGTCCAGCTCATAATGCGAGTAGTGAATAAATATACTATTTCCTGACCGGTTTTTTTTTGAAATTTATTTAATAATGAAAACTCAAGAAGCTGTTTAAAATCTGGCATTTTCATGTCGATGAATCTAAGAACAGGCTGTCAAAATATACTTCTTTGACATGGCAAATTTATGATATTTTCCTTGGTATAATTACTAATACTAGTCTTAAACCGAAAATACGAGGGCTGCCTTTTATATTTCGTGATTAGAGAACAAAAACAAATATAATAAATAAATATAATAAATATTCCCCATGAAGATCTATACACTTTTGCATGCGTTTGAACCAATTGTCGGAGCACTTTTTCCACTCTGATTGAGGTATCTCCAAAACATGCATTCTGAACGCTGCAACCGCTTCTTCAGGTGTCGAAAAACGTTGACCTCTCAGTTTGTTTTTTACGTACGGGAATAAAAAGAAGTCATTTGGTGACAAGTCAGGACTATACGGCGGATGATTCATCAAATCTATGTTTTGAGTGGTCAAAAATGCAGTTGTTTGAGCCGATGTGTGAGAGCTCGCATTGTCGTGGTGAAGAGTGATTCGTCTTCGGCGGTTGGTTTTCCTCATTTCTTGGAAGACAACTGGCAAACAAATGGTTATGTACCACTCAGAATTGACTGTTTTGCGTTGTTCTAGTGGTACGGTTGCGACATGTCCAGTTTTTCCGAAAAAACAGGCGATCATTTGCTTGGAAGTGCTTCGTGCGCGAACAACTTTTGTTGGATTCGGCTCATCTTGAAACACCCATACAGTCGACTGCTGTTTACTTTCGGGCTTATAAGCGTAAATCCACGATTCATCACCTGTCACTATGTCATAAACGTGTTTTGAAGCACCGCGATCGTATTTTTTGAGCTTTTCTTTCGACCAATCGACACGAGCCTTTTTTTTGAACGATTGACAAATTGTGTGGGATCCAACGCGAACAAATTTTTTGACATTCAAATGTTTATGCAATATTGAATGTATGGTCCCACTAATGTTTAAGGTTGACTCAATCTCACAATAGGTCACATGACGATCTTGCGATATCAGTTCGCGCACAGCATCAATGGTTTCCGGAACAACAACTGTTTTTGGACGACCTTCACGAAATTCGTTTGGGAGTGAACTACAACCTCGATTGAATTCACCATACCATCGATAAACAGTGGTCCTTGATGGAGTTTCATCGCCAAAAATTAAATTAAGTTCATCCATGCACTCTTGCTGACTTAATCCATGTCGAAAGTTGTAAAAAATAATCATACGAAAATGTTCACGATTTAATTCTATTTTTTGGGCGAGATGAATCCTTTAAGTTACTGCAAACAACACATAGCGCTCGTATGTCAAAACATCAAAAATATTAAACTTTACGATAGAGCTGTCAGTTGTCAGATTGCAACACTAGGGTTGTCCAATCCCGAAATATAAAAGGCAGCCCTCGACCTTCAAGTGGTGCCCTTGATTTTGAGTAGATTTGAATGTCAGAACTCATCTCTGTCTGCTGTTAGGCGACTTTATCTCTGTTTCCTAGCAACTAGCAAATACCGGTACCTAAATAAAAAGAAGCAAGGTAGTATAGAATTTATCAAAGGACACATGGTCATGGCAGCAGATGATGAATCAGCCATATTAGATAAAACGATTGCTTGAATTTTGGTAATGCACTTTTGCTCATCTTCGCATAAAAGTGGAAATTTTGGTGTTGTGGCAAATATAGTGTTGCTCGAAGCCTAAAATTTTGTATACATAATGGGTCAAAATCAGGCTCTCTTAGTTTTATTTGTATAGGTTAGTTATTAAAGTGAACATAGTTTCAATTTTAATTTTACATTTTAGAATTGTGCATTTTTTTTTTCATAGTTTCTTAACCATTGACAACGGGGTCTGACCTAGACCCCGAAACGTTTGGAGTATACATCAATTTTCCGTGACTTGTGGTGTTACTTCCCAAGAAGTACTTAAACATTGAAAAATATGCCACAAATATCATTTAGAAAACAAATAGTTTCAATTAATATCAAATCATTTCAAAAGTGTTGGTTGCTAGGCAAGACGTTTCAAATCAGTACCTAACTATGTAGGTACTTAGTACGTACGCTTAAAAAAACATCAATTAAGAATCCAGCTGTTAGAACCAACTCACACTAAATAAATTCGAACAACGCAAGTATTTCGTATGTTACAAACTCGGTAGGTAATTAAATTGTACATAAGAAACATATTTTGATGTCAAATTGTGTATTTTATCATTGCCAACTTTTTAATTTTTGAATATTTTTAATTCCATTGTATTGATTTTTAATCTCATTGAAAATGGGGTCTGAAGAAGCTATTCTTCGAGAATTTGCCTAATTGACTCATCGACTTTGTATTTTTCTCCCAGTCACGCCGGTCAGTATATGTATTAAAATTTGGAACTTGCCTTAATGGATGGGGATGGATATCTCTCTAGATAGATACGTTGAGCTTCGAAAGAATTTGATAGAGCCTAGTTGTAGTTATACCGAGTCATTTTTGAAAGCAATTTAAAAAAACGACAACATAATAGGTAGGAAATGAAGAAAAAGACAAATTTTAAATTTATTATTTTGACTGTTGCATTAGTGCATTAATTGTGGTTCATTTGTCTTTTTGCACTCGCAAGGACTGCAATAAAATAAGTGTATCCCAATTTTTTTTATTACTCTTTGGTCCGCTGTTGCATAGTTCTATGTATTGCAGTTTATTCTATGTCAGAGTACGTTTTTGATCCCTATAGCCTTTGGACAAGCACATTTATAACAGCAAATTCTTCTAATAACTAATCTTTTCTTTCAGAAGTATAGAATTATATCGATATACAAATTGATACAGAACTGAACGACCAATTTACTCTCGTTCAGTACTTCGTGGAATGCTTTCTTTAGCTATCCCATAACCACCGTGAACGTCAGCTTGAGTACCTTGGGTAAGTTGGGGCATGGGAGCGCCCCAATCGCGCTGACGACCTTTCCCCCGACAGCAAGCTGACGCTTTTTTTGTTTAAATAATAATATAAACAATCACCAAAACAATTTCAAGTGAGAGGAAATAACTGAATATTTTCTTTTATTTTATCACGTTTGTATCAGCAGCTGAAGGGAATCAATTAAAATAATTTTTTACGGGATTGAGCCAATCCCATGCCCCAACTCAACACCATGGGATAACTAAATAAAGCTTTTCACAACGTATTGGCCGAGGGGAAATGATTGACCTCAAAATGTCACTTGCTCCCGGACTAAAACTGTTCCATACAAATAATCGTTAATACCATTTTTTTGTCAGTTGGCTGTGTTGAAATTCTAATTTGTATGAAAATAACTGCTAACTAAAAACACTTTTATTAACAGTTCGTATAACAAACTCATAACCTTGTACTCCACAACGACTCATCTTAATTGCTCTTATACTAGTCAGTTCTTTGGAGCTCATTATAACAGCAAACTTACTTACTTCAAAACCAATCGTAAAAATATCAAATGTGTAAGTGTACAACTTTTAATGAAGGAAACTCAAAAGTGGGTCAATATTCAAGAGTTACAACGGGAAAAGAATATTAACAGATGTCAGGCAGTAATAAAACTAATATAATGTATGGTCCCATTTAAAGCCAAAGTAAAAAATTATTTTCGGCTGTGTCATTCGCTAACCGATTAATTCAAGCCGTATGTTTAGATCAAACCCAACGGAAGAATAACTGTCATCGTATACGTACTAACAAGTGTTTCTGATGCTATTACATAAGAATATGCGGTTTGCGTTTTACAAACTTTAAAATCCGGATGTATTTCTTAATAATGTCATCCTTTTTCTCCAAATTTATCTGTTTGGATTTAAATTTGTATTTGAGTGTTAGTATGTGGTGACCAACTGATAAAGTTCCTTTATGTACCCAACAACGATAAATATATATGACAGATTTTTTTCTAATTTGAATTTTCTAAACAACCTTCATTGACAATGAAAATCAATAAACTGTAAGAAATAATTTTATTTTTCGTAAATAATCAAACTCTGCCTTGATGAAGAAGGGCACAAAAAACAATAAATATAAATTGATAAACAAAACTCACTAGTAGTACGAGACTCTAGAGACATGTATTAGAAACATATCTTCATTTGAAATAAAAGACTCAAATGCTATAATTATAAATAACATTATAACAAGTGGTAAAGAATAAACACATAGAGCAGCAGTCGATAATAAACTAGGTATTATCAACTTAACAATATATATAAGTAAACTCTCCCGATTGAAAAAGCTGGATATTTGTGAGTATGGAATCTGGGCATCACCCGGTACTCTATAAAACACAAATGAACAGACAGAACAAAAAATTACTGAATATTTCATGAAAATGAAATTGAAAAAGGATATTCAATTAGAAACTGTACCAGACATATTTAACGTAGAAGAAGAAATTGGCGAAGAAAGTGTTTGGACACAACTAAGCAATAACATTAAACAAGCCACTATGGATGCGTTTGCAAAAAACAAGTAGAAGAAACAACAAACACAGGAGTGTTATACAGGGGAAATAAAATGAACGAGACAAAGAATTCTTCCAAACTGCATGTAAATAATACAACATGCAAGAAACAGACCTTTTGTATACTAATATTGAAAAGAATATACACAGATTTTTAGATAACGTTGTTCCGTTCAATCGACAAATTATACAACAAGTAAAAGGTCAACCACACAAGAAAAAAGAATTGCCAAATCCATCGTTTGAATCGTAGTTCAAGTTAAAATACTACAATACCCAAATTTTTGGAATTTTCAGAGCAATTTTTCCAATTTGTCTATCCCTTAAAATTTTACTTGTATTAAGAATATATAAAAAAATGAAACTAGCCCACCCGTAAAGGCCTATTCAGTTTGAATTTTTCTGTTTCCTACAAATTTTAGGAAAAAAAAATGGAGATAATAGCAAAATTGGTTCAGCTTCTCTCCAGTTATATTCAATATGAGATGATGAATCATACCATTTATTTACCTTTGACAATAAATACATATAGCTAATGCTCATCTGGATTAATGTTCCTTTCAAATGGTGACCGATTTTTTCAAATATTTGTAGTAGTTTTGAACATTACTCCCCACATACAAACAAACTCATCAAATTCTCCTTCTAATTCATTATACAGGGTGTCCCAAAAGTCCCGGAACGGCATTTTATCTCGGCGGGATAGAGAGAAAAATGTGTCAAACAAAACTTATCGGATTCGTCCCTGGCTATCGAATTGTTACCTTGAATTTGAGCTTGACCTTGACCTTCAAGGTCATTTCAAGGTCAAGTCGATTTTTTCAAATCAGGGCATAAAAAAAACTGGTTTGACCTCGACATTGCTTATGAAAAGTCAAATCCTAAGCAAGAAAACAATAATTTTTCGGTTCCTACAACTGTCTTTTTAAGAAGTTTATCCCGTCCTGATCGTCAAGGTCAAATGAAAAAAATGGTCACGGCCATATTAGCATCTGAAAATTTCCTCTCTCTTCATGTTCGGCATAAAAAATAGGACTGGCTTGTTTAAAAATGCATTTGACCTTGAACTGATCTCGAAGGTCAACGTCAAGGTCAAATCCATACTATGCATCGCATTGCCGTGGAAAAATCCTAAACCTTAGTTCTTGAAAAAATTTAAACCCATACTTGACGAGCTACGCAACGAAGTTGTTCTTGACCTTGACTTGACCTTTACTGACAACCAGAGGTCATGTTTTCAAAATGGTCAAGGACATATTTGAACGTAAAATTTTCCGATCTTTCCATTTCCGAAGTCAGAAATATGTTGTCCCATTTGAAAAAAAATCGATTTGACCTTGAGAGTCAAGGTCAAGGTCAAATTCAAGGTCACAATTCGATAGCCAGGGACGAATCCTATAAGTTTTGTTTGAAACATTTTTCTCTAAAATGCGTTCCCGCCGAGTTAAAATGCCGTTCCGGGACTTTTGGGACACCCTGTATAGTTGATTTCCGTTTTTGTGATTCTATTCTGATTTCTTGTCACTACAACTCGTATATACTAATAATTTTTCGAAGTTGCTCAGCTATACTTTGATTCTATTATAAATTCAAAAATGTTCCAAAAGCAGAAAAAGAGAAAATCCCAATAAACAGGCAAAAGGTTTTGATATGTCTTTTTGACCATAACTAGTTTCTATATCTACTTTTTTTTTGGTTTCCCTCTAATCTTTCTATTTGTGTTAGTTATATTTTTCTCTAGGTATATGGTTTACTATTTTTTCATACTAAATCCCGGGGACTCATTCATATTTAAATTGTTTGTAGACAGTTTTTATATATTTCCCTTTTATAGTTTTCAAATATTATTTCAACACCGTTGAAAGTTTTCATTAATCTAATCGTCATTAACATTAATTGACAAATATAGATTTGAATTATAGGCAAGGCGTGTTAAACATTTGTAAATATTTGTCCTAAAACTATATTTGAATTATAAACACGTATATTTTCGTAATAAAAATGCAAATGTTAATGACATAATGTATTATTATTTAAGTATATATTGCGACAATTCTGAATCTATAAATGATAATAAATACCATATTCATTATTATTTGAATTTTATTGCCAAATTTAGGATAGTCCGTTATGGACAAAAACAAATTAAAATAGATTTGAATAGTTATTTAGTTTCATTAATGTTTAAAGTTTGATGAACTAAAATAATTGCTAATGACATTATACACATTCGGACAGCACTAATCATTTCTTTTTAACATTATAAGCTTTACTTGTTGTAGCTCACACACTAAATATAGAAACAAATTAAATAACTTGATTTTAAGCTATTTTTAATTGCCGTATCGGTATGACACGATGCAAGTGTATGTTATTTGGATGACAAAAAATTAATTTGGTACCATGGAGCCGATTATGTCCTTGAGCCAGAAGAACAGTGGAACTCCATAATAAATAAATAAAAAAGTGTAAATATCAAAATTGAAGGGATTTGTATCCCGAATAAGACTTTCTTGTCCTCGTTTGCGTGACAGCTCTCGTTTTCGAGATATGACACAAACTTATCTTTTTTGTGAATGTAAATCATAGTTGGCTATGACACCACAAAATCGAACATTTTTAGATACTCGATATAGTTATTCATAAAAATAACGGAGTTATGGATGCTTTTCTCTCTTATTTTCACTTTTAACATAGGTAGTCATGAAAAATATTGTTTTCACATTGACGTTTCCTCATTTGAGAGTAATTCCATTAGTTGTGATGAACTGACAGTCGATATTAACAAGTTTTCGTGATAAAATGGGATATTCTAACGAAGAAAAACTGAATATGGTGGAATGTTGTATCATATGCCATATCAACCTGCTCTATGTACATTTAAGAGGCTTTACGATAGTTTACGCAGATATGGATCTTTTACTAAACCACCAAAGGAACGTAATCAAATTAACGAAGCAGCACAAATAAATGTTTTAGCAATGGTAAATCAAAATCCATCTACATCAACTCGTGAGATTGCGGCAGAAGCTGGCACATCTCAACGAACTGTAGTTAAGGTACTGAAAGCGCACAAGTTCCACCCGTACAAACTTTCAGTTTCTCAAACTTTGCATGTTGGTGACGAACATCGACGTATCCATTAAAGGTGTTATGGTCAGATGAAACTAGATTTACTAACTGCGGTATGTTCAATAGATACAATGAGCATATCTGGGCTAAAGAAAACCCTTTCCATGTAGAACAAAGACGACCCCAAATAAAATTTGGTTTTAATGTTTGGTGTGGTATCATAGGGTCTACTATTTTGGGGCCTCTTATCTATGACGAATCACTTACTGGGGAGCGCTACTGGCATTTCTTGCAATACACTTTTCAAGACATGTTGCATAATTTGAATTTGAGAACTCGTTTAAAAAATTGAGTGCTTCCAACATGATGGAGCATGGTATTACAAGCAATTGAAGAAATTGATAGGCGGTCTGTGAGGAAAGCGGTAATGTCAATCTTAAAAAGATGCAATTTTTGTCTAAATAAC
The DNA here is from genome assembly GCA_034190945.1 of Octodonta nipae. Lineage (NCBI taxonomy): Eukaryota > Metazoa > Arthropoda > Insecta > Coleoptera > Chrysomelidae > Octodonta > Octodonta nipae. The sequence continues at coordinate 94,428,401 of CM067222.1, forward strand.
AATGGTGATATACCTAATGAAAAAATCGTTCAATGTTTTTTGGAATAGTTATTAATAAATCAATTCATGGCTAACTGCGGTAAAAGTGAAAATAAGAGAGAAAAGCATCCATAACTCCGTTATTTTTATTAATAACTATATATAGTATTATATCGTTGAAAAGCTCTAAAAATGGCCGATTTTTTGAGGTGAAAGACAACAATAGTTTCCATTCAAAAAAAGATAAGTTTGTGTCATATCTCGAAAACGAGAACAGGCACGCAAACGACGACATGCCATATTCGGGATACAATTCCCTTCAATTTTGATATTTACATTTTTTTTTATAAAATCAAAAACAAAGGAGATAGAGGGATTTGACTAAATCGACAGAAATTCGTTTTTTCAAAATATCTAGTAAGCCATGGCTTTTTACAAAAATCCGAAAGTAAAACTGCAAATCTTTCCCAATTTAACCATTGATCTATCTCCGCTAGTTTCCGAGATCCCCATACTGATCATAAAAAAAACCCTGTATATTGAGAAATCAAGTTTCAAAATTTTCAGTTAAACCCTGCCTATTTTACTATGGAGGGTAGAGCTACATCAGATACGCTTCCCTGAATGACGTACCACTTAGCTATGAACTGAAATTCTTCGATTATAGTAAGCACCTTATTCGACGAATGTCAGCGAAATGAATATCTAGAAATCAATGCCATCTAACGTCATGCTGAGTATATATTAAGTAAATGAATGCAATTTGATCCCGTCGCCTTGACTCACAAGGGGCTTGATATTGGGATAGCACAGGTGTTTTATTAAAAATATATACAAATAAGTTAATAAAAAATGTTTACTTTGACTATTTTACATTTTACTATTTAAACCATATATCTTAAAAATTATTTGCGGATAAGGGGCATTGTGCCCATATAGGTAATACTTAATGGAGAGTACGTGAGGCTCCCAGAAAGACGTAACGTGCAGTTAGTGCCAATGGAAACTGAGTGGACGTATCTATCTCTGTTTAAGCTCATTTCTGAGTGGCGCTTGATTGCGTTACTTAAGTGACGTTTGGTCATTGCTTGCAGACCTAGAGGGACACAGATACGTCCACTCGGTGTCCTTTATCTGTCATCCGGGGTTACGATTCCCCGTGTGTCACACACTCTACCTTAAACATTATCTCTATGATTGTAAGTCACTTCGTAACGTCATTAAAACAAAAACCGACTTCAAAAGAAAATTAACTAAAAAGCATGAAATAATATATTGCTACAATTAAATACTTTTTATGAAGTCGGTGCCAATTTGAACAGCGAAGTTGCGAAGTATAATTCATCAATGTACCTCACAAAATATTTTCACTTTCGCTTGGCACCGTCTTCATAAAAAGTATTTAATTGTAGCAAAATATTATTTCATGCTTTTTAGTTAATTTTCTTTTGAAGTCGGTTTTTGTTTTTTTTAATGTATTTATTTTACAATTTTCAGTGATGCAATGGCTGTAATTATTAATGATTTATCCTACAGTTGTAACATTCTATTAACATTTTTTTAACCACCCTTCATAACAATATTTGTACTCCGCTATCATTAATTTCCAACTGCTATGAGCTACCTTATATAATTATTTTTTCTTGCTTTTTATTAACCATCCTGTATGATATAATTACATTCGACGTTATATTTTAACTATCTTGCATAGCAAATCTTATCGATCACCTAACATTTTAATAACTATCCTATATAATTTTATTTTTACACCACATATGTATATTTATATGCGTGAAATTAATATGCAAATTCATAAGATTTTACTCATCCAAAAATCGCCCGCCTCGGCAATTTTATCACTTGAAATCTCCAGGTGTAAAAATATAAAGCTAGGAAAATATGAGGTAGGCATTAAATAGTTACTTGTTCCTAACATACAAATACATTTTGTATTGAAAAATGATTACAAGAGCAGTCTCACTCTCAAATCACCCTGTATTGAAAGAATTTTTACAAGACGAATGTCACTCTTACGTAGGTTACCAAATCACCCTGTTATTGAATACCTTTAATCTTGATTGTCGCAAACTGTCAATAACTTTTTAAATTATTTAATTTCTCTGCAAAACGATTTTCCCAAATATGAGACCCTAATCAATCGATTTCTATCCATTGAAACTTCTAAATAAGAAAATTTCATCGAAATCGTTAGAGCCTTTTTTCCAGAACTCAATATATATATATATATATATATATATATATATATATATATATATATAAACAAACCTTGTTCTTATTGTAGTATTAGATTATTTCTATTTGATAACAATTTTATATCTTAACCGAAATGAAGATACTTTAATTTGTAATTAAAAGCCCTCTTTGAAGACAAAACTTGTCTACAGTTAATAAAAATTTACATGGAATGATTACTGTTTATGTTTTAGACCATGTAAAAAATTTGTTTGTGAAGAATAACTTTTTTTTCTTAAAATTATGAATAAAAAGAAATCGTTTGATTTATGAATACACACTGTATATTCACATTAACTGACACTTATTTTGATTTTGATTAATTCATCTTATTTACAATTTACCCCAAGTTCCGAATAGTTAATACCAGTAACTCCATTTAATCTTATAATACCGGCGACTCCAAGACATAGAATATAAGAAAATAGGTAAAAAGTTTACCGCCATTCTATAAGAAACGATAGAAGCTATGTTATTTGAAAAAAATTTCTGACCACTTTCGAGATATCGCGGAACTAATCCAATCTCTTTTCAATTTGTCCCACGTTCCGAATAAAATTTTTCAATTTTTATAATAATACCGGCTCTTTCACCATGGCGTAGAGTATATGAGAATAGGTAAAAATAGTTTTCCCCATTTTCTAAGAAACGGTAAAAGCTATTTTAATGAAAAAAATATGGGCCCACTTCGCTATCCCCCTAAACAGGATCCAGTAAATTGGTCGAAATTCCTCGAGCCGTTTCCGAGTAATCGGTGAACAAACATAAAAAAACATAGATACAGACGAATTGAGAACCTCCTTCTTTTTGAAGTCGGTAAAAAAAACATAGATAGAGACGAATTGGGAACCTCCTTCTTTTTGAAGTCGGTTAAAAAATAGTCTATTACATCATAACTCGTTCAATGTTTATGTCTTAATTATTTAAATATATCCATTTTCAACAAATATAATCTTTAAATCTATGCACACTTTGTAAATTTGTTAGACATTTCATAACAAAAGTAACGTAAGAGCATATAAAAACAGAACCATCATTATATAACTGTACATTATAAAATGGCATGTTCTCAACCATTCTAAACCGTCTAACAATAAGTTTGGTGATGACTATGTAAATTAGCAAGTGCAGTTAATTTTTAATTTGCGTTTCATTTAATGTGTGCCTATCAATTCAGGAAACAAATAATCTGTTCCGTAAGTTTTCAACTCTGCTGGCATGAAAGAAATTCTTGAATAATTACTGCTGGCAGACGAAGTTGAAGAAATTAATTAAATCAACAACGTGGTGAATTAACAGTAAATAGGAAGGAGAATATCAGTCAGGCACCTTGAATACCTTTCATATGAACATCATTTAACATCATCATTGTTTCGTATAGATTCTGACAACTATTATGCCATTATGAAGGAAATTGATAAAGATCACGAAGGAGTGCACAATAGATACCGTGAATATGGACGGTTGAGTGAAGTAGTGAGTTAATTTATTCCTGCAGGATATAAAATGATTTATTGCGCTAAAATAATAATAATAAATAAAAAGCTGGATAGTTTATATTAGTCAATAATTACAAAAGAGATTTAAAATATTAGTTTAAGAATGTTGTCTTAAATAAAACTTTAAAAAAAGTATAACCGACGTCCACCTATAACTAAAAAGCTAAAAATAATTATAACAAAATACAACTCTAGCAAATAAATAACATATTCAGTGTTGTTAAGTACCTACCTAGGAAATAAAAAATGTAAACATTAAAACGTGCTCATTCTGTACAAATTAATTACCTACAAATCTAGTATATTTTTGAAGTCGGTGCCAAGCTAATCTAAAATCCTTCATTGCGTACTTACCTACTACTTCATCAAACTTGATTGTTGCTTGGCACCGACTTCAAAAATATACTAGATTGGTAGGTAATTAATTTGTACAGAATGAGCACCTTTTAATGTTTACATTTTTTACTTCGTAACCTAACAACACTGAATCTGTTATTTATTTGCTAGAGTTGTATTTTGTTATAATTATATTTAGCTTTTTAGTTATAGATGGAAGTCGGTTATATTTTTTTAAAAATGTTTTATTTTCAACTTTTTAGTTTATTTTGAACCCAGCTGGTTTTCATTCGTTATTTTTTATTTTGTATGTATAACCTTAATAGATAGGACCAGGTAACATCGAAAGCCTCAACATTACACAATGATACTTTCTCATTTAAATTGACTGGTAAATGGTAAATGTTTACGAACAAAATGTGCTAGTACGCGTTGACTTAATAAGCCCAAAATATATTTATGCTTTATGAACCACGCCATGTAACCTTTTTTCAACTTTTTTTGACATTTCTGTATAACTATAGATAACTCCACTCCACCCTATGTACCAACCATCCTGTACATTTGCTCGCTGCCTTCTCTAAACTATAGGACGGAGAATCCATCCCATATTTACGGAGTCAAATCCGTCCTATATTTCAACCATAGTATATAACTCCTTGTGGACTACCCCATAAATTATTTCATTTTTAACATTTTATATTATCCTCCTGAGTAACATTAATTCCTCTCCACACTTTATGCAACTTCTAATGGGCTATAAAATAAATAATGTTTTTATAACACTGTGTAAATATAATTCAACTTCAGCATATATTTCAACCACCCTGTATATGATTTGTTTACGTCCATATTATATAACAGTTTTTAATCACTCTATATAATTTTAATTTCACATATTTTCCAACATTTTTATACCACCAAACGTCCACTCCACCCTATATTCCAACCATCCTGTTTGTACCGCTAAACGGCCTTACCTATATTTCAATCATCATATAAATGCAACTTCTTCTATCACTTTACTTTGTGATTTTGTTTGCTATAACTAAACATCCTGTGTATAAACGCACCAAATAGCAGTTTAGAATTTGACATGTGTTGTCACTAAATTTTCTATTAGGCCGAGAGAATGTGACAACCAAAAGCACCCGTCTTCGCAAAATGGAAAAATTTTCATTTAAATAACTATTTGCCTGGTATACAAACAAAACGAGCTTGGTACTCATTTATTTAAGGAGCCGAAAATACTATGCTTTACTACCTATATGCTTGAGATGTACATAGAAAATTTTCAAATTCGCAATTAAAACTTCCAGTGCCTAAAATTCCCACACTATTACGTTGGAATTAAAATATTTATGAGAAAATGTCCGTTATGTCACTTCGATGAAATTTTTGATAAGAATTTTGGAATTTTCGGCGATTTTCTGCAAAACTGCAAGTTGCACGTCGCAGAAAAGTATATGAGATCACCTAGAGATCTTCCTTAATAGATTAAACGTTAAAAAAACTATACACATCCATAAGGAGTTTTCGAAAAATCGACCAATATGTTAGGTATATTGGTCGATTTCCATGCACGCATGGGTTCATTCACAAATTTCATAACTTTACCAATAGAATTCTTTTCCCAAATTTGAAGTTTCACCAATCCGGATATATATTCTATTAAACAAGACCTTATTCATACAAAACGGTTCACCACAGGAGAAGAAATCAGGTAACATACATACAAGAAAAAGTAAAAAAAAAACGCGACGAATTGATAAAATAAAAATGAGTGATAGTTTAAAACTAGCAGATAAAAACACGCGACCCAGCAGAGCAATAAGGGGCGTCATTTTTGAAGAATGCTTGAGCAAGTACAACCTTTTGGGGCAATTTTAAAGATAATATTTTTAAGCAGTGGTATGCTGCAACAATTTTGACAATGTCAAACTGTTTTTCAATACCAGTTTAAAAATTTTCCAGCCACGTTAAACTGGGTTTACAGTAACGCAAACACAGCGGGCTAAGAGAATATTCCTGGAAAATAGCCCTTCTGACTGAAATAAGATCAGTATGTATAGAACAGTTGTATAGAATTAAGGGGGGGAGGCATTGTTATAAAATTCACTTAATATCGCAAAAAATTGCGAAACCTTCTAAATTAATTGTTCCGATAAAAACAAACGGTAAACATAAAAGCCGGCTGAATTAAAAAAAGAAGAGCAACACAGCGGCTATCCTGAAATTTCGATGGAAGTAAAAACGAGTTCGATAAGGTTCTTGAATACGCTCGGACAAATCAGTAATAATCATTGAATTCTGTTGCATTTGGTAGTGGCTTTATTCAGAAAGATTCTCGTAGAACCGATTGACAGCGTCTTCTAAAAATTAACAATACAATTATTTGCTCAATCAACTCAGTTACTCAAATACTGTATTGGAGTAACTAGAAGCGAAAGCAGAAGGCTACGAGAATTATGCGAACCGACCTGAAGAGGGCAGATGTGACTCTGCCGAAACGTCGTCATTTTACCTTCGATCCCGGCAGGGATCAGTTATCAACTACGCGGATGAATTCCCGGAAACTACCTAATACCGAAAACTGAAAAACATATATATATATATATATATATATATATATATATAATTTCTTGACGTAGACTGTCACACAGTTCTGAGATGTGACGTCTTGTCTACTCAGTCGGGGTGCATTCGGTTACTGTTTATGATAGTCTCTCTATTCTGTTAAATAGCTCCTTAGTACTTGGTCACTTGTTCAATATCAGTTGGAAGAAGTCTAAGTTTTCCAAGTAGTATTCTTCCATACTAGCTTATAGTTGGAGGTTGTTTTTCCCGAATCTTGATATATCTCTGTTGAAGAACCTTTTGCCTGTGTACCTTAAAATTAAATAAAGGTACAAAATAATTTAGCTCAATAAATGAGTAACAAATTATAGCAGTGTTTGCTAGTTTAATAAACCTCATTTTGGGGACCTTTCGCGGTAAAATATTCTATTCAATTTTTATAAAGATAATAATGTGAATTATATGTATAAAGATGACAGACAGACGTATACCAAGCCTTTCCTTGGGAGAAATCATACCATTTGATGACAAGATATGCCAAGACGTATTAATGATTCTCGGTGTTTTGTTGATCAAAATTCCACTAATAATGAACCAAAAATAGTTGAATTACAAACTAGAGTAGTCATAATTAACGATTTTATTTTATCAGAACGAAATATAGCACAGAAAATTGTAGTGACACCTTTTTAAAAGCGAAACTAAATCTGTCTACCATGTAGCACTTGGAAGTAAAACAAATTGAATTTAAGCTGCCATATATTTTTAATTGAACAGTATCGTTAACATTTGGAACAAGCAAACAATATTTGGGAATGTTTAGAATGTGTGATGATTTAAATTTTAGAAAAGGTAAAAGTGAATTTTATAGGTCAAATCAAAGTTGTGCAGATGCAATCAAATGAAATATGTATACATACATTTGTAGGTTATATTTATAATTTCTAGACTTCTGGTTTATTTCCACTCTTACAAACGATGATGAATGTATGCAGCAATGATACGGTCCATAATAACAAAATAATTATTTAAGAAATCGGGTGAAACAGTCCATACAAAGATTTACAGCTGAAGATGTTCACTATCACTTTCATTTTATTAGGTTGTAAATATTTGTATTAATATTTCGGAACGTTTTTAAAATAGGTATTAAGTGTTTTACATGCACTCAAAAACTATAGTACTAACTTAAATATGGTAAAAAGTATCTCACGCTCTTTTTACAATAAAATAATTTTATTTTTAGTAAAATACTTTATTCTTATTTTAAACTAATTAAAAATCGTTGAATTATATTCAGTTAGTAGTAAAGTAACCATATTTTCATTGAATCAAAGCGGGACAAATGGGAGGAAAGGAGATTTATAATTTACTCATGAAAGCAGAGTAATAATTGAAAAATATATATTCAATTTCATACATTCATATACTTGTCTATAAATATGCAAAAATGTATTAATTTTGAATTACTGGTAACTATAAAAATGTTTGTAAAAAACAATAATTTGAACATTATGATTTTAAATTAATTTAAATTGTATTTAAAAAAATATGTTTTTCTTTCATATTTTCATTTTTCATGTGAGTGAATATTTTCCAATAGATTAATTAAAATGCCATGCACTTTGTCACATGAGATTTCTTACACCGTGGATTGTACCTTAATACAGATTTTAAAGTTTTCATGTTCAACTGCGTTTTTTGAGTGGTCCATATTTTATCGATACAAAAAACACGTACTGTTGCTGCATTTGTTCTTGCCAAGGGAAGGCAACATTTTCAGACAACAACAAAGATAATTTTCGCAAATATTATTTTTCGGAACATGGTTACTAATATATTCAAAAGATTTGTCCATTCCCATAAAATGTCCTTTGTTAATGTCACCCAATGAAAATTTTTAATATCTTAAAATTATTGAAGATATTCCAAGCAGTTTTTACAAAAATTTCTAACTGATTTTTACAATACACTTAAAATAAGAAATGCAGATATTTTCAAAAAAGTCAGACATTTTGAAAAAATCAACGGGACGCAGTACGGTCCTCCAAAAAGTGGGACTGTCCCGCCAAAATCGGGACGTGTGGTTACTTTAGTGAATAGAATAGCTGTTGTACAAAATCTTAATATTTAAAAAAACATATTTTACTTTCTCGTCCGTCGGCCTATTAAAACGTGTTTTTTAGTTTTTAATTTGTTCAACTATAATATTTCATTTCCATAAATAAGGGTAATATTTACTTTTATTCTATGGATACTATATGGTTACCTTTTAACAGAAAAGTTCTTAAAATTTGTAATGAAGACAAAGTGTAATGGGAGAAATTTCGAAAAAATGCCAGACATTTCTTATCCTGATTATCCTGGACATTAGGACAAAAAATATATAAAATGGGATAGCACCGGGTAATAAGTACAGAATTATTCAAATATATGTGAAAAATATAAACAGAAATAATACGAAATTTATTAATATGAACATATTGGTATTTTTATTTGGGATCTATCTAGAAGGCATAATATGATTTTTCATTTTCAATGTGTTGTGTTAAATTACAAAGTGCAATTATTCGACTGTGCCTAATAGTCTAGTAGGGAAGTGAGTTTGCTGCGAAAAATAGTTCTGATTTAATTAATTTAATCTTATAAAAATGTTAATAATAACAAATAACTAATAAACAAATGGAGTAAAAAGTTAAAAAAAAAACGTTTTTGAGTAGTCTGATAGTAAGTCTTCAAAATTGTATTGAATGATAACAGCTGTAACTTCAATAGTAACAGAGATATAAATATTCTAAGATGAAGATCATGTATTTTCTAATAAACAAATGCGTATAAAAATAAAACCCTTATAGATATGGAGATGATTACAAATAGAATAATTAATTATCTAAAATATTGTCTTAAATGTCCAAGACCATATCATCAATAGTTTAAAAGTTATAGCAATTTAAAAGTTGATAAGATAGGTGCCGGGTTCAACAGTGAGTATATTAAATATTTAAGAATGAAATAAAAAATAAAACAAAATTTTTTAAAATACTTTGATGCACATGGCTGTATTTATTATTATTATATTATTATGTCAATTTAAAATTATTGATAATGGAGTTACAGTTTCGGGAGTCGGGACTTATGAAATTTTCTCCTCTTTTAGAATCTTTTTTCAAAAAGAAGCTCTTTTTAATATTTTTCAAGTTATAACCAAAAAACGGAGACCCTCATTTTCTCTATTCATTTTTTGTTTATAACAATTACAATTTTTCTTGGCAAAAAAATTCAAAAATTCCCACTACTCAGAATTTAATTCTGAATCCAAAAAACCAAACCCCATATTTTTAAAATCATCACAACTATTTTCGCAGCAAACTCACTTCCCTACTAGACTATAACATTGTAGCAATAACAGTTTAAACCGACAGAGCCAAAATTGCTATAAAATGGTACCTCAATAAAGATTTTATAGTGACCAAAGTTGAATATATCTAAAATTTGTATTAATAGTAATAAATAAACATATTTTGTCAGGCATGACATCTTTTTCACTTTCTGTCGATCACGTTCTAATATCAAGAAAAAAAAAGCAAAGTCATTGAAAAGCAACTGATTAGTAATTATATTACAAAAATGGAGAATATACTTTCCATTAAACAATATAGTAAGACAACAATTAGAAAATGCCACACATAAGTGAGAGTATTTTCTCTGCGATGTAACGGTCAGTACAACTGAATAATTTTAGTTTTACTAATTGGCAGAATTGCAGACTCGATGGCCGATTTACCTATCAGATCGAAACGATTTTATGAAGTAAAATTTGCTAATTGCGTTACTGTCACGCTGGCTTCTTCGGTCTTTTAGCATTCGGTGTACCGCTCACGTTCTTTCCAAAAATATTTGAAATTATATTTACAAGAAATAATAACAACCATAAACAAAATTCCTAAAACAGAATTTCAACTTCCTCGGTCTCTAGTTGTAAATTGAACAGGGTAATCTGTTGTTTCCAATCTTATAGACTATGAAAACGTACTTGATCGAACATCTGGCTATAACATAAAAAAAATTACAATTATGTTAAAAAATAAAACAAGCTTTGCGAGCTTCGCACTATCAATGGTGCAACTACATGTGAGAGTTATTACATGGGAATTTTGTCAAAGAAATAGATATACTAATGTAAAGGCTTTGAACAGGTATTAAAAACCTGGGCAGGCACAGATAATATATTCTTCCACATACAGCCATTTCAAGCCCTTATTGTTTTTACAAAATTATGGTCAGATATTTTTTTTGTTATACACCAGTGTTTAGAACAAAATAGAAGGGATACAATTTAACAGCAAGTCGCTTATACCATCACGTCAATACCTAACAGTTTGTACAAAATAATGGATAAGATTTCAATAGCAAATTCGTAGAAGAAAATTATTGAATTAATAAATACCCGCAAAAATATGGATTGTTGGCTTATATTATAAAAAGTGATGAAAAGACCGCAATACCGTCTTGGTCAAGACCTAGATCAATACAATAATACTTTTAGGTGCAAGAGCAAGACCAAAATTGAATGAACAAGGCCAAGACCAAAACCAAGATCAAGACTAAAAAAGGTAGACGCTAACCGAAAGACCAAAACTTATCATTTTCTGTTAATAAATTCAAGAAAAATGTGTAAATATCAATTACAACCAAGATAAAGGTTATAAAATGACACAAGATTAAAAATGTTATAAGCATTAAAATTATTTAACCGATTTCAACAAAGTAGTAAAATTTTTGAAATTTTGTTAGGTATGCTCATCGGTTACTACTCGTAAAAAACGACTTAATCACTTCCGATAATTCAAACTGTACTGTATTAAGGAATATTCCAAAGGCAAATGTAAACTTTTCTGTGAAGAATAATTTACGTAGACAGCCTGGACTGTTGGAAATCATGTTACTACAATTTACAAAAATCGAATATCTGTCTTTTGAAAAAGACGGAGGAGGAAAACCCCAATGTACAGGTAGAATAGGTTTTAAGATACCTGAATTTATGTTTTAATTACTACTTTACTCTTTCCTTTACTATCAACTTACCTTATACCAGTAAATATTTCGCTCTATTAAGAAAAGAAGAGTTGTTGAGAATTAGGTAATGCTGTTAATAAACAAATGGGCAAAACAATCTATACTAATTTTTAAACAGGAAAAATTTGTTTGTAGAGGATAATCTTTGAAATTACTGGTAGATACGAATATTCATATTATATCACTAATGAAAAGTTTACTTTCTCAGAGACTATATCTCATTTTGATAAATGTACTCAATTAATAAATGAGGGTAATGAAGGTTTGCAGTTATATTTTTGGAGTAATATAGACGTGTACATTGGTACATATAGTCTTCCCCTCAAAACAGTAGAAAGAAATTTATTCAATTTGGGAGAATTGAATGTTTAAAAAATAATTTACGTCTGATTAATAGCAAGTGAAAGGTAATGCCTGCTTATCAAACTTTCAGAAACAGTCAGAAAATTATTAAATATTATATAAGATGTTAAAAATATAAAGACTGCCAAAAAATTTAAATACACTATAAATGTCAACTAAAGTTTAAAATTAGTAGGAAATTAAATTTTCTAGAAGAAGATCAAAAGTGAGCAACGAAAAAAATAAAATAAAATAAAATCCAGTAAAAATCGTTTTCAGTTTTTTTTTTTGACTTTGGGGCCATCAGAGCACACATTGTTGCATACAGTTTTAAAATGAAGTGAGAGAAAATTGAAAAAAGTTTATGGGTTAAATAAGTTAAATAAATGGGACAATTTCATACTCATTTACCGAGACTTTATCATTTTAAAGATAAGCAGATTTAGCCCGTCGGTTTGGAGTTTGGGAAATTGCAGAGATAGACCATCATCTGTGTTTTAAGTCAAAGTTCATGTTGGAATTCACGCAGGCCAACTAAACCTTATATTTCTTTGGTAAAATTTAACAGGAAAACCGTTTAACTTGTCTATTTTATTTTCGATTCATCTGTAAGGGTAAATTCGTGTAGAAAAGCTACTTTTTTTTCAGACGTGCTAGAGATAAAAAATTGGCAAAAAAGTTAAATCAGAGACCTAATTCTCTATTATGTTTAGGTTTCGCACGAGGGGAAACTTAAAAAGATCAGTTGTTATAGACGAACCTATATTACAACATCCGGTGTGAAAATTATAATACGCAGTTTATTAAAATAACGTTAGTCATGAGAAAAGTAATTTAAACTTGCATATAATACAAAATGCAATCTATTAAAATAGTGTAATAGTCATATAATGAATCATTATAAAAAAATCCCACAATTAACAAAGGAAATAAATTCAAGAAAAAAACTTACTGTGAACTTTAAATTTCACTTTCCCTATTACATATTTTGTGATGAATATAAACCTGCTAAATGTAAAAGCACTATCGTCATAATTGTCATTTTATTCATTGACCGATCAATGAAATGTTGAAATAAGTTTGATTGACAACAATCAATAAACGATGTCCTAATTCTTACAGTTTCAAGAAGTCGAGGTATTGACATTCGTCACAGTCGACTAAAACTACAAATAAATGTCATTGCGTAAAATTGTAAAAACAATTAAATTAGGACTGTATCTAATACTATTACTGTAAATATCATCTTCTGTGAACTAGATTGTACTAAGAAGCATTTGACACAGTAACGACAAAGAGACAATAAAAAGGTGTACATAATAAAATATCGTATGAGTTCATTATGTACACCTTTTTATTGTAGAAAACGTATTGTGACCCAAGTTGGTCTCCGAAAGTGGTGACGATAATTTCGCATCTAGTCCTGGATTCAGTGTGAGCCATTTGTGATTCATCAAATATCAACTTTATTAAATGCTGCCTTAAGATATTTAAGGACCAATTAACCGTTTTATTAATCTAATTAATTTTTACAAACAAACATTGAATATGTTTTTAGAAATACCATCTGTCGAGAATTATTCAGAGATATATACTGACGTTTCAATATGTATATTTATGAAGAAAGGTTATGTGACACCTAACTGACGTACCTACAAATTCCGTCCGATGTTTTGAAAAAATTAAGTTGCAGGTCATAGGAACTGACTTTAATATAAAACAGTTCAAACTATCCAAATAAGTAAAACCTTTTTCAAATAATCAGTCCCTAAATCTAAAACAAATAGAACTTGCGGCACAGGTAAAATAACGTTTGCTAGTGATAATGATTCGATGCGACTATATGAACCTATTCAACTAGTATTCTAATTTGAAATTATTATGTCACATAACTGAAGAAATATTCTTCACTGTGAACTACACCAAAAGCACCAAACTTCTGTCTACTACTGTATGAGCGATCTTGTAATATACAGTTCTCAGTTCTCGTTTTTCCGCTTGTTGCTACTTGCATCATATATATCATCATCATCATATGCACCTATATTCAACCAATTTTTCATGGTGTAACCTTCCTGGAGAATTGAAAGATTGCAGAGGAATTTGAAGAGCTGTGGAAATGGAGAACTTTAGGTCTTGAGAAGAAACGAAGAAGAAGGAGAGCTTAAGATCTGTGAGAAAGACTGCATTGAAGAGAATTGAAAACAGATTGAAAAATGTTTTTTGACTAACTGAAATGAAGAAGTGCAGGACTGTAAAATTGAAGAACTGAGTAGGAGAACATATTTTTGGCAAGTTTTATCGGGATCTCAAGGTTGAGAAATTGGAATAACTAAACGCGTGAAGAAATTTATTAATGAAGTGAAACGTTGAAGAGCTGAACGGACACACTTAAAGTCTTGGGGGAACAGATGAAGAGCTTAAGGTCTTCTTGGGGGCCGAATTGTCTCGAAGGAGTGAGAATATGAAGAAATTTTACAGGGGATATGAGGCATACCTTACCGCGTGCGGTTGGTAACGGGCAAATGTCGATTTCCTTGATTTTTGCCATTTACATCAGAACTCCAGTTCTTATACTATCCTGTGACATAGAAGGACTTTCCCATTATATAAAGCTAACGACATATCTGCTGTTGACTCAGCAATATTAGCATAGAGCGAACAACGTTTACAGGAAAATATACACAGAAATCAACATGACAAATAAAAAAAAAACAGAAATTTCGATTTCGGACCAGGATATTAAGACCAAAATAATAAATTCGTACAATAAATACAATATATAAGTTCACGAAGAATACACCAGAAACACACAAAATAAGAATTAGGAATATGTACAACCATTATCAGACTTTTCTGGACGATGACAATGCTTCTGGCGGAGACATAAATAGCATAAACTACTGGATATAAAATTCAACTCTTCAGGTAATGAGAGGTTGTATGAAAATTCGTTAATTTTGGTGTTTAGACTTTTGGTTATAAATAAAAGTAAGTTGAATCAAAATTTTCGGAAAATTAGATCTTAACTACATATGAAAACTTCCAGAGCAAGTAACTACTAACAAAGGTTACAGCTTTTGAGTACTGAGAATGTTTACAAACACAAGCAATTTGTGAGAGTCCAACTTCTTATGTTATATCTTTTTATAGTCAACATCTCCTAAACCTACATACGTACTTCTATATGAGTCTTCCATAAGACAGAAAAATAATCACTAACCCTATCGAGCATTTCAATGAGCGTCTTATAAAGTTACAATCAAAAGAAAGGCAAAAAGTAGAAGAATACATTTTTAAACACAAGTCTAACGATTAAATGACACCATATACTCGGTGATAGGGAAACCAAGTGAGATGACTAGAGATTTAATAATCCAACAAAGTTCTTCAAAATCTAACTTGTCATGACAGCACAAAATGCCGTAATTGAGATATAACAAGCTGAATCATCTGATGATACCTAACGAGAAGCCAACATGGTGTGTAACATGTCACCAAAAACCAAGGAATAGAGATCAAATCATTATTAGAAAACGACTGGACCGATTGAGCTTGTTTTAATGTCCGTGCTAGTTAGAGTAAGGATTTTAGGGAAACCAAAATTGGAAAAGCGCCTGCAAAATGTGAGCACATGACAATAATTGACGATTTGATCAATGAATATGCATAACTCTTTTTTAATCTTTTTGTATGTATGTTACCTGATTTCTTCTCCTGTGGTGCACCGTTTTGAATGAATATGGTCTTGTTTAATAGAGTATATATCCGGATTGGTGAAACTTCAAATTTTGGAAAAGAATTCTATTGATAAAGTGATAAAATTTGTGAATGAACACATGCGTGCATGGAAATCGACCAATATCCCTAATATTTTAGTCGATTTTTCGATAACTCCTTATGGATATGTATAGTTTTTTATCGTTTAATCTATTAAGGAAGATCCTTAGGTGATCTCATATACTTTTCTGCGACGTGCAACTTGCAGTTTTGCAGAAAATCGCAGAAAATTCCAAAATTCTTATCAAAAATTTCATCGAAATGACATAACGGACATTTCCTCATAAATATTTTAATTCCAACGTAATAGTGCGGTAATTTTAGGCACTGGAAGTTTTAATTGCGAATTTGAAAATTTTCTATGTACATCTCAAGCATATAGGTAGTAAAGCATAGTATTTTCGGCTCCTTAAATCAATGAGTACCAAGCTCGTTTTGTTTGTATACCAGGTCACATTCTCCCGGCCTAATAGGAAATTCAGTGACAACACATGTCAAACTTTAAACTGCTATTTGGTGGGTTTATAGACAGGGTGTTTAGTTATAGCAAACAAAATCACAAAGTAAAGTGGTAGAAGGAGTTGCATTTATATGAAGATTGAAATATGGGACGGACTAGAATGATAGTGATCCGTAGGCACCCGTATATACAGGATGGTTGGAATATAGGGTGGACTGGACGTTTGGTGGTATAAAAATGTTGGAAAAAATGTGAAATTAAAATTATATAGGGTGATTAAAAAACTGTTATATGATGTGGAGATAAGCAAATCATATACAGGATGGTTGAAATATATGCTGGAGTTGAATTATATTTATACAGTGTGATTAAAAAATTATTTCTTTTATAGCCTATAAGAAGTTGCATAAAGTGTGGAGAGGAATTAATGTTACACAAGAGGATAATATAAAATGTAAAAAATGAACTAATTTATGGGCTAGCCCACAAGGAGTTATATACTATGGTTGAAATATAGGACAGATTTGACTCCGTAAATTTGGGATGGGTTCTACTCCGTCCTATACTTTACAGAAGGCAGCTAACAAATTTATGATTGTCCGTGGGCAGTCGTATGTACAGGATGGTTGGTACATAGGTTGGAGTGGAATTATCTATAGTTATACAGGGTTGTCAAAAAAGTTGAAAAAAAGTTACATGGCGTAGTCTATAAGGCATACATATATTTTGGGCTTATTAAGTCAACGCGTACTAGTACATTTTGTTCGTAAAGATTTACCTGTCAATTTAAATGAGAAAGTATCATTGTGTAATGTTGAGGCTTTCAATGTTACCTGGTTCTCTCTATTAAGGTTATATATACAAAATAAAAATAAAGAATGAAAACTACCTGAGTTCAAAAAAAACTAAAAAGTTGAAAATAAAACATTTAAAAAAATATAACCTACTTCTACCTATAACTAAAAAGCTAAAAATAATTATAACAAAATACAACTCTAGCAAACAAATTCAAACAACATTCAATGTTGTTAGGTACCTACCCAGGAAGTAAAAAATATAAACATTAAATGCTCATTCTGTACAAATTAATTACCTACCAATCTAGTATATTTTGAAGCCGGTGCCAAGCAAATCTAAAATCCTTCATTGCGTACTTATCTACTAATTCATCAAACTTGATTGCTGCTTGGCACCGGCTTCAAAATATACTAGATTGGTAGGTAATTAATTTGTACAGAATGAGCACCTTTTAATGTTTAAAGTGTTTACTTCCTGAGTAGGTACCTAACAACGTTGAATGTGTTATTTATTTGCTAGAGTTGTATTTTGTTATAATTATCTTTAGCTTTTTAGTTATGGGTAGAAGTCGGTTATATATTTTTTAAAAATGTTTTATTTTGTTTTTTTGTTTTTGTACATTTATTCGATTGCGATGATGCTTTGGTTCTTTGTGAGCCTCTGGCGGTTTATTAAATATTTCTTGGCGCAGTCAGCAAAATAGGATGTGATAGCATCTGTGTACGCACCAAAAGGAACAATGAACAAAAATTGTGTTTTCGAAAGCAATGAACAAATTAAAGGAAGAATGGGTAGTCTTGTCTGAAGATGCGCAATGGCAATGGTAGCACATCTGCAGGGACAGCTAGTACAAAATAAATGTATTCTATATAAATAGTCCGACTCTAAAAGTCTAAAAACCAGATAATTAAAGCTACCATGCTGCTAGCCAGGCCTGGAGAAGGTCAATATCGTCACGTTACAAAGATGTATCATGTATACATCTTTTCGTCTTAAAACTACTTCAATTCATATGCGTATGCGTGAGAATTACGTTGATCAATCAATCAAATAAGGCAGTTAATAATTGTAGATGTACATTTGTTACTCCAGATGCATAATAATAGTGCAAATAGGTTAGGAAGGTCTCACTTACTTAGTCAGTTACTCTTAGTTTTAAATTATATTAAATAAAAATATATCTCCCTTATATTCGAAGTATTTATTTACAAAACACTTAGATAATTGAGTTCATGTCCAGGCTTGCATATAGTACAAAATGAAACCTATTAAATTTATAATAAAGAGACAAAACTTACTGCGAACTTTGAATTTTCTATTTCCTTTTCCATCTGTGTGATAATCACAACCAGTCTTAGTTAACTGAAATAGCACTATCATCACTTCACAAGTTACTCGATAAAAGAAAATAAGTATAAATGGGCTTTGGCAACTAAAGCGGCACTATCATCATAATCATCACTTAATTCAGTGTTTGATAAAAGCATCAAATGTCAAAAAAATATTTGATAGAAATCAACTAGTAGAAGATGTCATAATTGTTCCAAGTAGTCGCGTTATTGACATTCGTCACAGTCAACTAAACCTTCGAATGGATTTCTAAAGAGGATGTCATTACATAAAATTTTAATGGTAATTTTGTCTGGACGGTATTTACGACTGCTACTATAAATATCGTCTCCTGTTAACTGGGTTATAACTAAGAATTGAAACTTTTGGTGTTTTCTCTGCTATTATTTTCTTTGTTGTTTGTTTACAATCAGTCTGGTGCCCGTGGCGGTTAATGCGTAAAATAATTAATTATTTTATGACATTAATACAATTCCGTATTGATTGATGCAGAAATGAGTACAAGAAGCATGCAATCTTGTTTACTTGTGTTGGAATTTGTTTGTCCTTAATAAATTAGAGCAACATTTTATATTTCTCCGTCAAAAAATCTTCATGACACGGGTTTGAAAGGGGTGTAATTAAATTTTGGAAAAGTTCAATTACCTTGAAATAAAATGAATTTGGTCAAGTGCGAGGTTTTTCATAACCTACGTAACTTATAGGTTATACTGGGTGTTTCTAAAATAGAACTCATTAAAATAAGCAAAAAGGTCGCTATTAACATGTGCCCTAAAACACACCCTCAGGATGTTAAATGTCCTTAAACGAGCTTATTGACAAAACGGTCGAAAATAAATAGAAATAAATGTATGGATCTTATATAACTTTTTACGTTAAATAACATGTGCTACTCCGTTTTCAACATGCAAGTCATCAGCGTCCTATTTAGGTTGGTGAAGGGTGTTTTCGACCACGATTTTTTTTATTTCAATTTTTTTACCATTTTCTCTAGAGATTTATAAAATCTTAACAATTTTACTTAAAAAATTATGTTTTCCAAATCGATATTTTCAATATTTTTAGATAAATTGAGTGTCAAAATTCAAAATGTCTGTCATTTCCGTGTTTGAATATGATTCCATTTTTTGAGTTGCAATAATGCTGTATATTAAATTTTCCAATCACCACTATAATTAATTAATTACTGCAAAGCTCAATTGACAGTTTATCAATAACTTGAATTGTTAAGCGTTGTGGCAACGTCAGTCTTTTATTTGCCATGGTAAACAGATTTTTTTGTAATTTTTGGCCTAATAACTTAAAGAGCAGAGTAATTTTCAAACTCAATTTAGTAGAAAACCATTCGAAATATCGATTTCGACGAACATAATATTTTCTGTGTAAAATTTAAGAAAATTATAAAAAAATTAAATCAAAAACTAAGAACCGAAAACCCCTTTTACCAACCTAAAGAGAGCGCTTATGATTTGTAGCACATGTTCTTTGACGTAAAACGTTATGTAAGACCCACAATTTTTTTTCTATTTGTTTTTGACTATTTTGTCAAGAACAGAAAAAAAAACAATTTTTTCTAAGCCCTTTTAACGGCATGTAATCCTAATTAATTCTAAGGGTGTCTTTTAGGGCACGTGTTAATAGGGACTTTTTGGCTTATTTTAATGAGTTCTATACACAACAAATCCTATTTTACAAAAACCCAGTATAGGGATATTCTATATTTAAGGCATTATGTTACCCATTTGATTTTGAAATTTGAGAGCCAGTAATTTTCCTTAATATCTTTTAAACTATATATTTACTATATTTCATGATAAACTTGAACAAAACCGTATTATTTTTTTATTAAGTCTCTAATTTGGCCCTTTAACATGACAGTGTTGTTTCGGAGATAAGGGGTAATGCGCAATTGCCCCTATCGCCCCCATCTGTATCAGACCTGGTAATTTTTGGTATACTTTCCTTAATGTCTGCAGACATGTTACATGAGAAGCATTTAATTTTCCAATTTTCCCGCTAAATTAATATTTGGATTACGCCTGGTTTCCCGTAAACTTTAAATAAGCCATATATTTTCAAAATTTTAAGCTCAACAGTTTTGGTGATCAGCAGTAATTTGATCATCCGTAACACTTTCATTTTAATGTTATAAAAAAAACACATATTCGCATTTCTCACTAAATTTCTAATTTTCCCCCCAAACGGTCTCAAGATTTTCTCTTAGGCTTTTCTGTAGGGGAAACCCTATTTTTGTAAAAAATTTCGGTTCAGTATTTTAGAGGCAATGGAGATGATAGTTGATGTTTCGTAAAATTTTTCCCCTAAACTACCCCCAAAATCGAATTTCTCCTAAAAATGCTATGTTCTTATGATTGGATGACCGAATTCTGAGTTGTAACCAAATCTCAACATTTTTACAGTGTGATTTCTTAGAAAATCGGCTGTGATAGGCGGATAGTCACAAACGTGATCATGTCAATTTTTCCGTAAAATGTACGGAACTCTAAAAAAGAATCTGTAACAAATGGACTACTGACGACATACAGATGTTATGGATTTTTTTGAGAGTTTATGATATGACTTTTACTTTAAGTCTATAACACGGGCCTTTAATAATATTGTGGTTCGCTGAAAATGACTAAAGTCGGATGATAAGTAACTCAAATTCATACCCGTAGATGGTGTAATAAAAGTTACACATTTGTAATGTATTAGTTAATAAGTAGAATTTCAATCTGATAAAACAATCAAAGGAAAGCAACTTACTTATGATATGAGTAAAGCAATATCAATCTCGAGCTCGTTTCAATAGTGTCATTTCAACAACCATGAAGTATTTATCTATATTGTTCTAGATGTATTAACCATAAAGTTTGGATCTTAATACTAAATCGTTACTTTTTACACTCAACACCGTTCCAATAGTCAAGCTTTTATCTTCATGGTGTGTATATTTTTAGGTAAACTTAGGTTAATTTCTAATTTATATTAAAAATCAAAATAGATTCAACGTGATATTTATGTAGGATATCTGGAAATTTCAATTGAAACTCATGATTTTAATGCGTTCCAGGATATGTATTTGCAGCTAGATTATTGGTCGAATTTATACTCAATGATTGAACCAAAAGTTTCTTATGCGCTAGATAGGAAGAAACGGTCTCTCGATATTACACCTCTAGATTTTTATTTTTGTGCTAAGATAAAAAATAAAGTTTATAATATAAAAGCTGCAAATCGAGATGAAATGTGCACATAATAAGAAATCATCCCTCAATTTACACAAGTAGCTAGATAGAATAGGAAACAATTGAAAAATCGAACAATAAAATACAGGGGTGAATCATTTGAAAGAGATACATTTAATCATATTTATTTCTATTATGAAAATTATTATTGGGGGTTGGGGTAGCAAACAAAAAAAAGAAGAAATAAACTGAGTGTTTACATCTTTAATGTCACACACTGTATAATTTGCAAATTTAATATAATATTACCCTTTGATGATATACTAATAGCTTTTAATATAATGCCTTAACGAATGAAAAGTACCATTAAAAAGATACCTTGAAAACCTTGAAAACTATCGTCTGAGAACCCATCATATCTTGTTTGTGGAAACTACCCAAACCATTAACAATTATATAAGCAGGATACTGTTTAGACTGATAAAATGAAAACTCGTTATATAACAGACTGTTTTCGTATGTATGGAAAATTATGGCATCTGTTAATTTATTAAAATGGACAATGAAATCTGATTTAAACTCTCAAATTTTCGTTGTTATAAACAGACTTGTTTTTAAAAATGTAAAAAAATGTATCACGAGGAAGAAGAAAGAAGCAATAACTACTGAAATTAAATAGAACAAAGATGATTTTATTAGAAGAATAGATACACTAAAATATGCAAGTTATAAGATGATTCAACCAATTCATAAGCAAACCGGAATCCAAGAAAACAACTTTTAATAAATAAATAACGTAAACATTAAGAAAAAAATTTCAAATGTAAAAAAGTTTCTCAAAATTTGAAAAAAAATTTCACATCATTGAGAGAACTCCAAAGGTCCTGGATCAGATAACGTACGTATGAGCTGATTTAATAGAGTGCCCTAATTCATGATTGCCAGCATTAAGTGTTTTCAATGACGGTCCGTGTGGGGGAGGGGGTAATGACCTCCCAAAATCGATAACAGTCTAAAATTTACGAAAATGAAAACAGTTTTGAAAAACGCGAGACCACCCGAGAAATACCGCTCCTGCTTGCTGTCATATGCTTTAGCCAAGAATCGACATATTTTTTTGGCTATGGGATGTTGAGTTAGCTGTCAACAAGTTTGCATGGGCTGTGATTATTTATTTCTTTAAAATTACATCAAATAATTTCTAATAAATTTAAGTATAGCAATGTTATAAAATGTATACTGTTTTGGTTAATAAATCAAGAGTGTGCGAGTGAAATAAGCGTTTCTAACATTCTCTTGATGACGGCAAGTGCCCTGGACGTTCCAGCATATCAAACACGAACTGAAAACGTAGAAGAACTGAAAGAAATAATCATCTATGACAAAGCATTAGTTTTTTTAGAAGAGACGTGTGGCAGCCAAATTATTTAAAAAATGTTAAATATGAACAAATACAACGGCGAGTGGAAGTAGTTCAGTAGTCACTAATTGAAGTCCACGACGATGCAGAACTAAGAAAGAAGGAGAAAAAAAAACATGAGCAAGTGCAAGGTTATGCTTATAAGTTTTTGTCAGAAGTTCAAGGCCTGGTTCTTGAATTTCTGGACAAAATCAATATAGTATGAGGTCCCAATCTCCATGGTTGTCAGAAATGATTTCATTATTTCAGTAAAATGCTCGATATTAATTGAGCACTGCTGTATACGGAGAAAATGCTGGTAGAGTATGAGGTGAGTTGCAAAAAAACTTTATTCAGTCTTGACGGAACCTGAAACTGAAGCCAAAAATGTATGCCACTATTGCAGACGACAAGAGCTTAATTGCAGCCATAAATGCCATAAATAATTACTGGGTAAATAAAATGACAGAATAAAGTACAGTTTTAAAATTTCAGAGATAGAACTAAGAAGCTATACCGAGCTTAAACTGAGTGTAGTTTTATTTAGTAAGTCGAGATAAAATATTAGTACTTATACAATAACAATTAAGAACAATTTATTAACACAGTCAATGTAAAATTTCACATGAAATCCGAAGGCGGTTTGTACAGGAAGATTCAAACAGGATGTATCCACAAAAAACGTAAAAATTCAAAAACTAGAGAATTAACTTCAGCTTCCATCAAAGGCTCCCGGCAAATATACCACCCTTCAAAACGGGTAATGTTCAAATTAGAAAACAAGGTTTCATAACATCTGAAGACCGAACTAAATAGAGAGAGAGAAAGAGAGAGAGAGAGAGAGAGTCGAAATATCAAGCTTTTTCTATGGTCTAATTGAACCTCTTAGTAGTTCTTGTTAATATGAATGAGATTTAGATGATATCTTTTATCCAGAACCAAAATAAGTACAAATTCAAGTACAGGTCAATGTTAAATTTTAAAACAAAATTCACACTTCTGATTCGCACGTCTATAAGCAGACGCTCTCCGGTGGTTATTCTGTAAACACAACGGATGCAATGGCCACCTTACCAATTGAGGTAGAAATTACATTTCTAGCGCTACTTGCAATAATTATTCAACGTTATTAGTTAGTACAATACAAAATAAATTTAGGTTAAAACATGCGGAATTGCGCCCAAATAAACCTTTTGGATAACGTTTTTGCATATTTCTATGCAAAACAGACATATGATAGCAAACAAGTCTGAATTCCAAGCAAATTTACAAAAAATATATTTTACCTTTGTTCTTTTTAGAGGTCTTCAGTGTGGGCCACAATGTTTTACTCTTTGGCTTCTCACCATTGAAAATATCAATGTCACTAGCGAACTTGGTTTTATTTTTACCTTTAACACCCATATTATTGTTAACATCAATTACACTACCACTTAAAAATGAAGTCAGTCGATTCAGGGGGCCCATCAAAGAAAAAAACGAAACAAAATATGCAATTAAATTGCCATTGAAATTAATTCAACATAATCAAGGGCCTCAAAACGGAACCTTGAGGGACTCCGCGATACTTCACACAAAATAAACAAAAATCGGGATTAAATTAGGAATTACAGTTAATATGAGTTTTCATAATTTCCTTTGCATTATTAAGATTTCACATCGCGCTATTAGTTCACGCACTGCCGAAGAAACCAACGAAACATTTGACGTTGACGGGGTCTCGCGAAAGACTGCCGGCCGCTGATGTAGTCCTTACTCATGGCCTATACTGTCACAACCAACAACTTTCTTCTTGCCGTGAAGAAGTGCTTTCTACACTTGTTGCTCATTCTGCGGCTTTATTGATGGCTTGAACTTCGCTGTTGTGTAGCGTATGGGAAATATGTAATTTTTTTCTAGTTATCCCTACAATAGACGTGCACGTCTATTCGACGTCCGTTCACTGTTTGTTGTTGTCATGATGAAATACTACGATGAGAAAAAATAGAAAAAATTCTGTGGCGTGTATGTTTATCTTATATCACAACGGTTAAGAGTGAATACAAACTCACGGAAATTAACGGCAGACTAGTTGATGCAATTTGGAAGTATAATAGATAATTAACTTTATAAACAATTCCATAGAACATCTGTCTACTGGGAATGACTTGAAATATTTAGCATTTGTTTTATCCCGCATTGAAGTAGTCTAAAACTGAAAAAGTTTTACATTGAATATTCATATTTATGATTATGAGCACCAAGTAAGGGTCTACATTTCCAAATGAGGGTGATAGTTAAAACACTGTAATTTCAGATAAAGGAATCTGTTTTTAGTAAGGGTATCTATTTGTTTTCAGAAACTTGCTACAATTTTTAGGTAAATGACACCACACTTAACCCCTGAATGAATGATTATAATAAATTGTTTAAGAAATGGTACAGCTGGCAGGAGGCATATATATATATATATATATATATATATATATATATATATATATATATATATATTGATGATCAGTATGGGGATTTCGGAAACTAGTGGAGATAGAGCAATGATTAAATTGGGAAAGATTTGCAGTTTTACTGGCCCAATTTAATGACACTTTCGGATTTTTGTAAAAAGTCATGGCTTACTAGATATTTTGAAAAACCGAAATTCTGTCGATTTAGTCAAATCCCTCTAGCTCTTTGATTTTATAAAAAACTGTAAATATCAAAATTGAAGGGAATTGTATCCCGAATATGATTGTCATGTCCTCGTTTGCGTGACAGTTCTCGTTTTCGAGATATGACACATATGACACATACTTATCTTTTTTTTTGAATGGAAACCATAGTTGACTATGACCTCAAAAAATCGGAGATTTTTAGAGCTTTTCAACGATATAATACTCGATATAGTTATTCATAAAAATAACGGAGATACGGATGCTTTTCTCTCTTATTTTAACTTTTAACGTAGTTAGCTATGAAATAGATTGATTTATTAATAACTATTCCAAAAAACATTGAACGATTTTTTTATTAGGTATATCAGATATAACGAAAAAACTAAATAAGTAGGTACTTACTAAAAACTTAAGAAATTAAAGTACATAATAATGGTTACAATTTATGTTCGATAAATTCACCATTGTTATTTAGACAAAAATTGCATCTTTTTAAGATTGAAATTACCGCTTTCCTCACAGACCGCCTATCAATTTCTTCAATGGCTTGTAATACCGCCTCCCTTAGGTCACCAACTGTCTCATACTTTCTTTTGTATACTTTGTTTTTAGCGCCCCCATAAATAGAAGTCTATAACTGGCAAATCGGGAGACCGGGGTGGCCATTCTCGTGTGCCATTTCTTTCTATCCAAGAGTTTGGATAGATATTATCTAACTGTTGTCTTACTAATAACGAGTTATGAGCAGGTGCTCCATCATGTTGGAACCACTCAATTTCTAAACGAGTTCTCAAATTCAAATTATGCAACATGTCTTGAAAAGTGTATTGCAAGAAATGCAAGTAGCGCTCCCCAGTAAGTGATTCGTCATAGATAAAAGGCCTCAGAATAGTAGATCCTATGATACCACACCACACATTAAAACCAAATTTTATCTGGGGTCGTGTTTGTTCTACATGGAAATGGTTTTCTTTAGCCCAGATATGCTCATTGTGTCTATTGAAATACCGCAGTTAGTAAATCTAGTTTCATCTGACCATAACATCTTTAATGGAAACTGTGGATTGTCAAGGCACATATCTCTAAACCATATACAAAACAAAATACGTCAATGTTCGTCACCAGCATGCAAAGTTTGAGAAACTGAAAGTTTGTACGGGTGGAACTTGTGCGCTTTCAGTACCTTAACTACAGTTCGTTGAGATGTTCCAGCTTTTGCCGCAATCTCACGAGTTGATGTAGATAAATTTTGATTTACCATTGCCAAAACATTTATTTGTGCTGCTTCGTTAATTTGATTACGTTCCTTTGGTGGTTTAGTAAAAGATCCATATCTGCGTAAACTATCGTAAAGCCTCTTAAATGTGCATAGAGCAGGTTGACGAAGATTAAAATATCTAAGACAGTATTCCTCAGCTGCACGAACTATTTTTTTTTGGCACATGATATAACACTCCACCATATTCAGTTTTTCTGCGTTAGAATATTCCATTTTATCACGAAAACTTGTCAATATCGACTGTCAGTTCAGCACTACTAATGGAATTACTCTCAAATGAGGAAACGTCAAAGTGAAAAAAATCTTTTTCATGGCTACCTACGTTAAAAGTGAAAATAAGAGAGAAAATCATCTATCTATAACTCCGTTATTTTTATGAATAACTATATGTAGTATTATATCGTTGAAAAGCCTTAAAAATGTCCGATTTTTTGAGGTCATAGCTAACTATGGTTTCCATTCAAAAAAAGTTAAGTCATATCTCGGAAACGAGGACATGCCAATCATAATCGGGATACAATTCCCTTCAATTTTGATATTTACACTTTTTTATCAAATCAAAAACAAAGGTGCTAGAGGGACTTGACTAAATCGAGAGAATTTCGTTTTTTCAAAATATCTAGTAAGCCATAACTTTTTAAAAAAATCCGAAAGTGTCATTAAATTGGGCCAGTAAAACTGCAAATTTTTCCCAATTTAACCATTGCTCTATCTCCGCTAGTTTCTGAGATCCCCATACTGATCATCAAAAAGAACTCATCCTGTATATATCTTATTGTAAATCCCGGAATATTTAATTTCGATTATATCAGAAAATTATTTCCTATTACCTAAATAACAGAGGAGTAATGTTTTATTGTACCAAGTTCATATGAACTTACATTTTCATTATAAAATTATATTATTGTAATATTCTTTTCAAATACGCCTTTTTAATTGTTGTTCTAGTTCGACCTTTCTAGACTTTAGAGTCTGTACCGCCTGATAATTTGTATCTCCTTTAATTCTTTAAACCAATACTCGCTTATTACAAATAAAATTTAATTTAGGAAAGATATTTAAATGATTGATTCCAATAAGAGCAGAATATTTTATTATAATATGAAAGTAAAACGCGGTTCTACTACAGCACTCGGGGGGAACTAGTAATAAGCAACATGCAAAAACAAATTATATTCCTAAATGGATTTTCTAGTACGCAAATTCACCACCAAGACCCTGATATGGAAAATCATCAAGCTAAAAAAGCTTTGCTGAAAATCGTTTAAGTGATATCTTTTTGTCTATTTGTTCCTCAAGAGATTTGCTACTGCAGTTTAGTCTTAAGCTGCATTAGTCCTGCTTGGTATTAAATTATTAAAATTCATTATTGCTAAATGTTATCCTGATCTTGGGAGCATTTGTTCTTGATAATACATCTGCCTTTATATTAGAAAATGTTTGCGTTGATTTTTGTCTTTGTAGTCACCTCCTAGAGATTCATTACGGTTCATAACCTTCTTTAATAACTTGTGTTTTAAGCCACATATTTCACAGAACCCTTTCAAGAACGTTTCCATTAGTTCATGTTACATAGTCCTTAATGTCCGTGTGAACATTAAAAAAACCATTTAACCTGACCAGTTCCAAAAATGTACTCAACAAAGATCATTGACACTGTTTAAAAAAGTGAGAATGATTCTTACGCATGGTATTGCGTAATTTGCGGACGATTATTTTGATGTTATCGACCCTGGTGGTCGATTATCTGTTAAAGTAGAAAGCTTTTTTTCAACTGTATACGTGCTAACCAGTTTAATTACTAATTTTTATTTTTGTATATAACCTTAATATAACAGTACATTCAGATCAAGCAACGATTTCTATTTTTTTACACCATTTGGGTTTTTTGGACCATTTTGAACATAAATTTCAGATGAAGTAGTCAGAAGTCAGAATCTAATAGAAATTTAATCATATACCTGGTAGATGTAATCTATTATATCTTCGTTTTTTTTTTAGTTTATTTTCAGATATCATACATAATATGTAAAATGATTATGTATAATTTAATATCCAGAATTTTATGAATTGCCACTCTTTTTAAATATTACTAAAATATTAACTATCAGTGTACAATAACAAATAGCTATTGGAGAAAAGTCATTTTAGGTTTTTATCATTGTTTCAAATTATATTTGTTTGATTACTAAAGACAAATTAAAAATGAGTTTAATAACTGCAGAGAAATAAGTATATTGAAGTTAAACTCAAAATCACATCAGAATATATGATAAATGAATAGTAACTAGAGATTGGGTTATTATCCATAACTGCCTTGCTTATTATTTCGCTGTTTCTGCCTTAGATGTAATGGCGGCACTTCACTTGGTGTAGCGTATTCGTATATTTGCTATATTTGTCCAAAAACGGCGATGTGTGGAGAGGTTATTCGCTATTTTTGCTTTATTTGAACAAATACGTCGAATACCGCTAAAAGCAAATAGGACTTACCATCCACTTGTCGGTTTTCAATACACATCAAAGGAGTCAAATAAGCCAAATATTTGCTTTAGCCGTCCACACTTGGTTCATACAGTTGCAAGCGGCGCTTCGATCGTGAACAACTAGTTTTGTTTTTAATGGCAAAGTAAGTAGTGTTTGTGACAAAATGGAGTGGTCGAACAATAACATCATGAAGTTTCTCGAGTTGTACCAAATGCATCCTTTCATTTGGGACCCCAAACATACCAGCCACAAAAATAAAAATAAAATAAATGATGCATGGATAGATATCCAAAACAATATGTGACAAAATTACGAAAAAAAAATTATTTTCATCATTTTCAAACATTTTTTATGAAAAATAAAAATTTTCTGTTCAAGAAACAATCTATTTCTATATTTCAAGCCTTAATGACAAAATTAAGAAAATTTTCTTTTCAAATATTTTTTTGATGTATATATCAAAAATAAATATCTTCCGTATAGTTACGGTACAAAAAATAATTTATTACCAAATTTCAACCCATAAGAACCACCCTTAATGACAAAATTACCAGCATTTTTATTTTCAAAAAACGATTTTCAAAATACACTGACTACAGCCTAGTAAACACTTGCTTGGTTTGCTCATTTTTTCCTCATCTGCTACTGCTTGAATATATTAAATTGTGTAAATGACGTCCATTTTATAACGATAACTAATTTTAAAGCTATCGTAAAAATACAAATGCTACAATTTGCAGGGAATTGTACCAGCTACAACTCCTATGAATTTCAATATTTTTTAATGCGTTGTTTTCGAGATTTTTTTAGATTAAAGTGCTTGAAAAACATGGTTTCCACTCTCGACTGCTACCTTCTAAGCGTGATATTGTTGACTATGGAAATAAAAAAACGAAATATTCTTCGGGAAGAATGCTAAATTTTTACTCTCTAACTTTTTTTGTATTTCTTTTATTTGTCATATTATTATCAAAAAACTGCAATTTTTTGCATCCTAAATCAATGAAACTGTCAGGATATTTTATACGCGTCTTAATAAAGTAAATTGTAGAAGGATAGCAGTTACTTCAAAATCCAGTAAATATATCAGTTTTATCACGGTATTAAAAAAAATCAATTAGCTGCTTTTTGGACCATAACTCCCTGAATTATTATTCCAATGGCTTAAAATCAATATTATTTTGAAGATTGACCTTCAACCAGCCGTACCTTAATATGTATTGCCCCTACATAAATAACAAAAAATAAACTTCTCCTTTTCTTATAAGCTTCGTTTTCTTTAAGATAATTTTTTGTAGGACGTCAATTTTTCCACTTATTCGAGAAAAACTGCCGAAAAAACGTGTTTTTTGGAAGAAAAATGAATCAAAAAGTACTGTTTTTTCGAAAAATGATTACAGAGAACTTTTTACTTAGAGTTCATCCTTCTATCGATTTCAGCAGTTATTTTTACAATTTTAATTTTCATCCCCTGGAAGGAGTGGCTTTCACCCCTTGGGAAAGATCACACAATTTCAGATACTGGAAAAAAAATCCCAGAGAAATTCGCCAGTCACTGTACTAAATAAAAATGTTACGTATATCCCAAAAATGCACTTACCATATATAGCAATAACATTTGGACATGCGCCAAGCTTAGTTTAGATTAGAATTACATTCATTCATA
Source organism: Octodonta nipae (assembly GCA_034190945.1). Taxonomy (NCBI): domain Eukaryota; kingdom Metazoa; phylum Arthropoda; class Insecta; order Coleoptera; family Chrysomelidae; genus Octodonta; species Octodonta nipae. The sequence goes on from CM067222.1 coordinate 94,459,521, forward strand.
ATTAACCGACTTCCAAAAAGGAGGAGGTTATCAATTCGTCGCGTATTTTTTTTGTATGTATGTTACCTGATTTCTTCTCCTGTGGTGAACCGTTTTGGATGAATATGGTCTTGTTTAATAGAGTATATATCCGGATTGGTGAAACTTCAAATCTTGGAAAAGAATTCTATTAGTAAAGCTATGAAATTTGTGATTGAACACATGCGTGCATGGAAATCGACCAATATCCCTAACATATTGGTCGATTTTTCGAAAACTCCTTATGTATGTGTATAGTTTTTTATTTCCTATTAAGGAATATCCCTAGGTGATCTCATATACTTTTCTGCGACGTGCAACTTGCAGTTTTGCAGAACATCGGCGAAAATTCCAAAATTCTTATCAAAAATTACATCCAAATGACTTAAGGGACATTTCCTCATAAATATTTTAATTCCAACGTAATAGCGCCGGAATTTTAGACACTGGAAGTTTTAATTGCGAATTTGAAAGTAAAGCATAGTATTTTCGGCTCCTTAAATCAATGAGTACCAAGCTCGATTTGTTTGTATACCAGGCAAATATCTATTTAAATGCAAATTTTTCCATTTTGCGAATACGGTGCTTTTTGTTGTCACATTCTCCCGGCCTAATAGAAAATTCAGTGACAACACATGTCAAACTCTAACATGCTAATTGGTGCGTTTATACACAGGGTGTTTAGTTATAGCAAACAAAATCACAAAGTAAAGTGATAGAAGGAGTTGCATTTATATGATGACTGAAATATATGACGGAGAATGGTTGGAATATAGGGTGGAGTGGACGTTTGGTAGTTGGAAAAAATGTGTAATTAAAATTATATAGGGTAATTAAAAAACTGTTATATGATGTGGACGTAAACAAATCATATACAGGATGGTTGAAATATATGCTGGAGTTAAATTATATTTATACAGTGTGATTAAAAAAATATTTATTATATAGCCCATAAGAAGTTGCATAAAGTTTGGAGAGGAATTAATGTTACACCGGGCGATAATATAAAATGTTAAAAATTAAATAATTTATGAGGTAGCCCAGAAGAAGTTATATACTATGGTCGAAATATAGGACGAATTTGACTCCGTAGATATGGGATGGATTCCTTCGTCCTATAGTTTACAGAAGGCAACTAACAAATTTATGCTTGTCCGGGGGTAGTCGTGTGTACAGGTTGGTTAGTACATAGGGCAGAGTGGAATTATCTATAGTTGTACAGAGTTGTCAAAAAAAAGTTGAAAAAAGGTTAAATGGCGTGGTCCATAAGGCATAAATATATTTTGGGCTTATTAAGTCAACGCGTACTACATTTTGTTGGTAAACATTTACCTGTTAATTTAAATGAAAATGTATCAATGTGCAATGTTGAGACTTTTGATGTCACCTGGTTCTATATATTAAGGTTATACATACAAAATAAAAAATAAAGAATGAAAACTACTTGAGTTCAGAAAAACTAAAAAGTTGAAGATAAGACATTTAAAAAAATATATAACCGACTTCCACCTATAACTAAAAAGCTATAAATAATTATAACAATATACAACTCTAGCAAATAAATAACACATTTAATGTTGTTAGGTACCTACCCAGGAAGTAAAAAAATGTAAACATTAAAAGGTGCTCATTCTGTACAAATTAATTACCTACAAATCTAACATATTTTTGAAGTCGGTGCCAAGCAACAATCAAGTTTGATGAAGTGGTAGATAAGTACGCAATGAAGGATTTTAGATTTGCTTGGCACCGACTTCAAAAATATACTAAATTGGTAGGTAATTAATTTGTACAGAATGAGCACCTTTTAATGTTTACATTTTTTTACTTCTTGGGTAGGTACCTAACAACATTGAATGTGTTATTTATTTGCTAGAGTTGTATATTGTTATAATTATTTCTAGCTTTTTAGTGATAGGTGGAAGTCGGTTATATATTTTTTTTTTAAATGTTTTATTGTAGAGTAAACTCAGATAAACTGTTATACTATTGAGCCAACGAAGTAGAAGCGAACAGTGAACTTTATATTCGTGGCAGCGATTTATGAAAATGAATAAAACAATTTCGGGGAAATAATAAAAATCATAAATTGAGGCATCTGAACAAGAAGAAGGTATTGATTCATCCAACCCACTTAAACATTGGCTTTCTCCTTTTTAAGCTCCAAATGGTTTAATTTTCGTCTAATGAGGTCGCAATGTTTAGTTTGCGAATCAAAGAGGTTGGACCAGAGTTGGACTTGAGCAATGACGACGAATAAAAGTAATGTTGTAGGTATTTCTAAATTTGACTTATCAACAAAATCATCTCACGTTCGTCCGGTTAAAGTTATCAAATTATGTACTAGGATATTACCATAATTTTATTTTCCTATTCTTTGTCTAGAACTAATTCATCAAACGGCATTTCCTTGTAGCTGTTATTTTAATGAATGACGTAACGTAAGATGACGGATCATTCAAAACAAGAATATGCAAATGAAGAGAAAGAACCCATTATTCCAAATAATATCTGGTTCCGAAAATCTAATTTCGGTTAGTGATTTCGACACAACCAGATTCACAATCGTAAAATGGTAGTAGGTTGACTCGTTATGTCACATCAGAACATATTTTAGCGAAATGTTGAGTTCATCAGCATTTTATGGAACTTAAACGAATTTATTAGTACATGAAAATGAGGTTCCTAATTGAATAATCCCACAATTCATCGATGTTATCTCGAATGCCCCTTAAGAAGACAAACGACCGTTTGTTTGGCTTAACACGATTTAAAACGCGTTTCAGTTGGAAGTGTTGAAAGAATTCGCGTTTGGTTTGAATTTTCACGTGGTTACGACACATATATGTGTGGATTGTATGCAATTTTGGTGTACAATGGGAAACTGTTTTCACGTTTTTAGTTGATCTGACAATAATCAATATGCATTGAATGGTGAAAGTAGAGACGAATATGTAGGTACAAGCACTTGCGTTTTGCATGATATGTAAATTAGATTTGACTTTCTGTCTGTACTTGAGCTTTTATATGACATTTAAGTTGACATAGGAAAAATTTGTTGATTCCAGATATACAGGTAGCACAAAAAATTGTAAAGAACATGTAGATCATGTATTAGAGTGAAACAGCTTTCAAGTTGGAAGAACTTGAAAGAGTTTGGAATAAGATAGCGCATTCGCCAAAAATACGATCAATACGATCGTTTATTTCAGTAATCCCATTAACGTCATAGGGAAAACCTAGGAAAAACCTTCTGAACTATCCCGATACTGGGTTGTTGAAAAGGAGATGGCCATTACTAATTTCTTCCTTAATTGTCGGTAATCAAATATGATTGAATTCTACAGAAGTAGAAGCGATACAATCGTCTTCATTGAAAAGAATTAACCTAGACTCTTTCATTTTTCAAACAAATCACTTGACTTACTTATTTCCAATAGGCTCAGAAAGTTTGACAGATTTAAAGTGAGTAGTTTTGGAAAAAGTCGAGCCTTTAGTGATTATTGTATTTTTGTAATTTTGCAAAAAATTGTCTTTTTTCAAAATAACTTAAAACTATGAAAGATAAATTTTATAAAGTTTTGTTTTTTTAATATATGTTTTTTTTGTAGGATAAAAATTAAGTTAGATATGACCGTTTAAAGTTTGTACATGTTCGTAAATAGTATCCTACCCTGTCAGCTCAAGCCCTTTCAAAAATTAGGGTTAAATACATTTTCAATTTACATAAGCTCTTAGCTTATAAAAAAACCCTACAAATTGGTGATTTGTGAAGTGGTAGCAATTAATTTCAACTGGGATGGTATTTAGGGGGTAATTTGTAATTTTTTTTTTCAAAAAACAAAAAAAAGCTATCTTATTTATGTCATAACTTGCTTAATTTTTAAGCTAGAGACTGTTTTAACAAACCAAATTAAAGTATTTATAAAGTTTTCCCGAAAAATGCATTGTTTTTCAATTATTTCACTATAAACCTTTCATTTTTTGTTTTGATAAATTAAAATAAATTTCAACAAGCTATAACTCCGTTTGTATTGATTCTACAGATACCATAAAACCAAGATTTTGTTTTTTTATAAGCTACATTTTTGATCTAAATATTTTTTTTAAAGTGCATATTTTTAAAGTTATTTACGATAAACCGTATGGAAAAATGTTTTTTTTCTTTGGTTAAAAAATCGATACTTTCAGTTTTTCACCCCCGAGAAGCAGTAGCATCCCCCTCCCCCTGGGAAAGAAGCAAGCCCCGGCACAGGGTCAACTTTGAAGAAGAGAGTATGTAGAAATTAAATCCTAATGTTGAGGAAAATCGGTGCTGCTTGGACAAATTACCCAGTATAACCGTTTTTTGCCTTCATTGACTGGACTAATTAACATATGTCCGCAAACGCTTCGTTACTAATGTACAAGTTGTTGAAATCTACAGATTTTTTAAGTTTTTTTCTCCTGACTACTAAAGTTTTAGAGATATTTAGTTCACTTTTGGAGGATTAATGCCTCTATGAAGTCTTCATAATAAGATCACAGTAACGGTCATGAAAATCTACAGGGTGGTACTTTTTCTGGGGTAAATTGTTCTTTCGGCTCCTACAACTTTTTTTAGTACGCCCCTAGCAATTGACATAAATTGAATTTGCAATCTTGGGTTTTTTTCGTATCTGCCACTGTTTTTGTGTAAAAAAATTATCAATTTCATGTGTACCGTAAGAATAAACAATCCATCTGTGATGCAATATGCTATTTTTATTTCAATATCAGTAAAAAAAAACAAGTTTATCTAACTTTGAAAACGAAGAGATCAAATTTAGTGCACAAAATGGCCACCTTCAGTCACTACACAGAAGGATAGACGTAGACACATAGCTTTTCGTATTCTGTTGAAAATCCTGAGCAAATCTTGAATAAACAATTGAATTGAAACAATAATGTGGTTCCATAAGTCTTCTATGCCTTGAACAGTAGTTCCATTATAAACCAACGTTTTTAAAAGTCCCCCAATTTGAAAAGTTTATCGGTTTTAAAGCAGATGAACGAGCTGGGCACAACTGAGGTCCACCTCGACCTATCCAGCGATCTGGATATGTTGCATTCAAATAATGACGTGCTCTCATACTAAAATGGGCAGCAGTGCATAAACCACATTCCCGCTCTAACACCTAAAGGAATCGGATCAAACAGAACTGGAAACTATTCATTCGTATACAGAAAATTTTCTGAATTTCCCCCTCCACTGTTCAAGGTATTAAAACCTAAATGCTGAAGAGCTCCGGAAAACATCTTGCCAAACCACATTTGCTAAGTTACTAGAAGAGGAACATTTTCAAGTTATATAATATATAGAAACCATGAGGTAGCTATAGTTACGTCAACGCTATTCTAAAATTGAGTGTATCTCAAATTTTTGAAATTACTGATCAACCACCTAGAGGTAACAATTAGAAATAAAAAAAAATAAACTAAATGGGTATGCAGAATATTTTTTCCCAGTCTATGGCAAGTAAAACAGAACAAATATTCCGTCAAATTGGAACTGTTAAAGCCCTTCCTAACCTAGGAGATCATTTTGGTACGACCGTACAATTTCCCTCACTATTGCTAATTCTGCTTTTTCCGAACTCAAAAGTTTCAGAAGGGAATTAGCTTGGGTAGAGGGTAGCCTACTAAACAACGGTTACAGTGAACGAGAGATTCACAATTCTATTTCTCGTCACCAAAATCCCTTTCCTACGACAAAATTGTTACCTAGAAAATCACTAGCATGTTTGCCATATAACAGTAAGGTCACGGATAGGATTAGGAAGCTTCTCCATAAGCACGAGATAAAAACAGTCTACAAACCACTATCCAAAATTTCGCAAATGTTACCCTCTCCAAGGGATAAACAAAATCCTCTTTCATCCAAGGGAGGGTGTTTATTCCATTCCAGTCCATGCTCGTGTGGGACAGTATGCATCGGTGAAACAGGTCGATATTTAAACACCCGTCTATGTGAGTATAAACCGTGTTTGAAAACAGGCCTGCTATCAAACTCTGCCGCAGCTGAACATCATGACGAAAGGACCACCAAGTCCTTTTCGACAGCTCCTCAGTTGTGACCAAATCTCTGTATTATTTCACCGTGAGGCCGTTGAAATTGCAAAAAATTTCAAGAATTTCAACCGAGACAAAGGTTTTGAACTTTCGAACATCTGGCAACCCTGCATCAATATTTCAACAGAAATCGCATCAACAAAATAAATCACTTACTAATAAAAATTCGAGGAAGCTATTCAAATATATATATATATATATATATATATATATATATATATATATATATATGTAAATTAGCAGTCAGTGTATTGAACCTAATAGATGTCGGTGACATCTACCGTCTAGTGAGTAATTATAACATATACCATACTCTTGACAGATGGTTCGAGTGTTTTGTATAAAAACACATAAGTAAATATATATACAGATATATATCCACATATTTAGAACTATATCATTCAACGTATACATATACGCGAAAACCTACGTTCTCTTTCCCTCATTATTGTTTAGAGAACTAATAAATGCCTTACAAAACTTTCTCATCGAAAAGGGAAATTTACTCAAAATATAGACGTAGTTTCCAAATTTATTGTTGTTTGGGGTAGTAAATTGCAACTAAACTATTTTATATTTCCTCAAAATTAACGGTGGGTTTGTAGTCCAAAATGGCACTGATGCATTATAATTCTGTTCTAAAAGCAGAATATCTTTAGTAGATATGTTGGATTGTCACTTTAACAAGTCTTAAATTCCTTTACTGTGTGGAAATGGGAACCTAATGATATGTCTGTCTATTAACTGTTCTACACTGTTTCTTTAGTGAGTAGTATCACGAATTGTGTAAATCTTGAGAACTCGCATGTCAAGAAACAATAATTATTTTAATTTAGCCAAGTAAAAATTCACGCTCGACTGAGGATAAATCTCCGATGTAATTGGGACAATTTCCTCCGATAAAATCAATAAGCAGTAATTATCACTTCACGAGCTAAACGAAACGATACGCGTTACAAACCTGATAATTTAGTAATTAAACGGCATCGGCACTTCAAATAAAACAGGAAAGCAAAAGAGACACATAGCAGTCTGCAGCCGGACGGTCGGAGGGAAGAGCGACGCCACTAGACGTTTTACTTTCACAATGTATAAAAATTTGTTGCCGTAAAGTTGATACAAATTTATGCACATACGATCTGCGTACATGCAAAGTAATAAGAATAGGTTTCTAAGTTGGATCTGAAAGTAAAATCGCGTTAACGAGAATTGTGATCGAAATACTAGTTTGGTTTTTATGGTAATGTCGTTATTCTCTTTCTCTGAAAAGATTAATGCATTGGCAGGCTTCGTAATGTTTAAACATTTATGAAGTGAAGAGAAATGTCTCCTAGGAAGAAGTAAGGCACACTTGCGAAATTTCGTTCCTGAAGTTACTTTCGTCCCCATCTGTTTTTCTTTTATTTAATAGTCCAGTCAATGACCATTTTCTCCGGTAATTTGTCCAAGCAGCATCGATTTTCCTAAAAATTTGGATTTGAGTACTGCTTCAAAGTTGATCCTGTGCCGGGGGTTGCTTTTTTCTCGGGAGCATGCTACCCCTTCCCGGGGGTGAAAAATATTATATGAAAAAAAAGTTCGGGAATGAATAAATTAACTAATTGTAAGCAACTTTTGTTTTTTCTGAAAGTCAATTTCTTTTGAGTTAATCGCAAGTGAAATTATCCATTTTCAACAAAAAAAACATGTTCTCCTACGGTTTTTCGTACATAATTTTAAAAATATTCACTTTAATAAAAAAAACATTTGAATCAAAAATATAGCTTATAAAAAAATTTAAAAATGTTGGGTTTGTGGTTTCTGTAGAACCAATACAAACGAGGTTATAGATTGTTGAAATTTTGATTTTATTTGTCAGCAAAAATTGAAAGCTTTATCGTGAAATAACTGAAAAACAATGCAGTTTTCGGGAAAAATTTATAAATATATTTTTAAAGTGCTTAAAAAATCTTTTTAAAGAAATATAATCTAGCATGCACATTGAACGAGTTCTGACATAAATAAAGTTGAAATTAATTGCTACCACCTCACAAATCACTTGACTTATTTATTTTGAATAGGCTTAGAAAATTTAACCGGTTTAAAGTAAATAGTTTTGAAAAAAGTCGAGTCGCAAGAGAATATTACACTTTTGTAATTTTGCAAAAATACTCTTTTTTCAAAATAACTTAAAAACTATGAGAGATAGGCAAAAATTTGTAGAGTACAAATTTGTAGGTATTTTGTTTTTTTTTAAGTTATGTTTTTTTTGTAGGATGAAAATTAAGTTAGATATGACCGTTTAAAGTTTGTACATGTTCGTAAATAGTACTAGTGGCCACTCTTTCAGCTCAAGCCCTTTAAAAATTAAGGGTTAAATACATTTTCAATTTATATGGGCTTATAGCTTATAAAAAACCTACAAATTGGTGATTTGTGAAGTGGTTGCAATTAATTTCAACTGGGGTGGTATTTAGGAGGTAATTTGTAAATTTTTTTGTCAAAAAACAAAAAACCAATATTATTTATGTTATAACTCGCTTAATTTTCATGGTAGAGACATTTATAGATGGTTAGGACACATTGCTAGAATGCCCAACAAACTATGGGTAAAAAGAATACTGTTTGGAAATAAGGGAGTAAAAAGAAGAAGAGGAAAACCTAGGAAAAATGGCTAGAGGAAGTGGTAAAGGATCTGGAAGAAGTAGGAATCAGGCACTGGAAGAAGCAGGCGTTGGACCGAAATAAGTGGAAACGAAGAGTGAAAGAGCTTTAGGGACAGTCAGCGGAAAAAATAGGAGGACTTTAACCGGAACAGCCGCGTAATGCTGATCCAAAATGAAGCGCAAAGTACAGAAATACCTACTCTTCCCAAGCAAAGCTCTTCGTAGATATTGTCATAGAAGTAAATAATAAATTTATTGTATTTGTCGAATAGTCATACAAATTATTAATATTAATTTGACATCAGAAACGATGAATAATTGATTAAATCTTTATCTAGATTAAAGACTGTTCAAGATGGTGTTTTACACAACATTCAATTATTCTGTTACTATAGAAAACATAAATTAAATCTTTAACTGGTTTACTCGCAGAATAAAAAAACACATTAGCTTGCTTTGAAGACGCGAGATGTAAGACCGACATCTAGGATTTTCAAGAGGAATGACACCTCGAAGAGAGTACATTAGCTTGCTGTTTCAAACTATCTTCAGAAATTAACGTACCTATTAACAACATTTTAGACCGTGAAATTCGTTAAAGCTAGAAAGACATATAGTCTAGAGATTTCTTAGAGGTAAATAAAAATAAATAAATAAAAAAATATGATAATTGTTAGATAGTACAGTCATTATAATATAGGTATTCACTCTGTATGAGCTACAAATTCATGGCAATATATAAAGTGTCTATATATTTCAGTTAATAGCGCTCTTCTCAGATAAAAGGTAGATCTGATCTTTATTTCTACGATATAAACAATTCATTCATATTTTCATTTTCAAAAATAATTAGCTTACCTTTGTTTGTTGTTAGTTTCTTATCTTTCGGTGTAAATAGAGGTCTTTTTATTTTCGGATTAACTGCCGGTGAAGGTAGTCTATTCGTATTTTTCTTGTCTGCAATAAAATATACAGAATAGTAATTACAACATCATTGATATTTATGTTTAAATTAATTAGCACTTTTTGCATAGTGAAATGTAAAACATGAACATTTTAAAATTGTCCTTTTATTCAAAATTCAGCAATCAAAAATACTAATTTGTTTGCCAGGTGAAGTTCTCTTAAGATGAAACATTTTATTGGAGTTAATATTAAATTGTTGCTCATACTGTATAAAACTTGGTTTGCTAATATTATTTAGGCTTTTTGAACCAACTTCAAATAGAAGGAGGTGTTGTCAATTTCTCTGTGTCTATGTCTTTTTTATTTTACTCGATTCCGGCTGAAGGAATTTGGATCGTTTAAACTAGATTCTGTTAAGGGAGATTGTGAAGTTATCCCACATTTTTTTCAGAAAACCGGGAAATACTTTCTAACAGACTTTCTTATATAGTATACTTTTGTGTAGGCGCCAGTATCAATAAAAAAGGGATTGTCTCTGTTTAGAACCTGGAGTGTAATAAATTGAGAATAGATTGGAATTAAATCAACATAAATGTCAGTTAATCAACTTCAAGATGAAGGTTCTCAATTGGTCTCTATATACAGTGTGTCCTCATAAGCTGAATTTAAAAGGAAAACTTCATAAAAAGATTTGCATGGTCAGAAACGTATACTGTAATCATTACATGTCACTATTTCAAGTGAATAGGAGGTTTGTCAACAAATATGAATTTTGCTTGCAAGTGAAGTACCTTTATTTTTGTTAATCTCTAAAAGTGTTCTCAAACAGAAGTAATTAGAAGTAAAAACTGCATCTAATTATGCCATTGCACTAAAAACTGCGTGAAAAATATTTATGAAACTTTTCGAACTATATACTGGGTTTCACAAAACATATCAACTTTGTATAAAAGTAAGATAACTTTATTTTTAGGGTTCCGTATATACAATATAATGACCCGATCAGGAGTACATATCGCAAAAGAAGAAATTTTGATTTTAGGGGTACTTATGGGGGGAAAAACTAAAAAAATCGACCGTTCCCCCCCTGATCTCAGAAACTACTGAACGTAAAATTTGGAAAAAAACAGGAAATATAGACAGTGCCCGAACTTTACAGGAAAAATAAGGAGAAACCATTAATATTAATTTTGGAGGGCAAATTATAGAATTAAATGAAAATGAAAGGTCTCATTCTGAGGAACACAAATATATTTTTTTTTTATTTAAAAAAAATAATTTAAAAGATATTAACGAAAATATACCAAAATTTACCCATTCCTCCCCTTATCTTCGAAACTATAAAACGTAAAGTTTTGAAAAAAAAATAGATGTATAGAGTTTGACCTGAACTTTACTGGAAAAATAAGGAGAAATCTCTACTTTTAATTTTGGAGGGCAAATTACAGAATTAAATGGAAAATATAAAATTATAATTGTTTCTAACGCATCATGTTATATATCAAATGAAAGGGCTCATTATAACCAATACAAATATGTTTTCTTAAATTTTTTTAAAATAAATATTTTAAAATATATTAAAAAAAATATTAAAAAAATTATCCATTTCCCTCTTTATTTCCCAAACTATAAGGCCTATTTTTTTTGTTTACAGGAAAAATACGAAGAAATCCCTAATATTAATATTGGGGGCCAAATTATAGAATGAAACGGAAAATAAAAAAATATTTTTTTAATGCATCATGCAAATATCAAATGAAGGGCCTCATTATGAGGAATACAAATATATATTTTTCAAATTTTTAAAATTAATTATTTACAAGATATTAACATAAAGATATAAAAAATTCTCATTTCTCGCTTTATTTCCGGAACCATACTACCTAAAATTTTGAAAATAATTAGGGGTACTGGGGCTCACTTGAAATTTATAAGGAAAATTATTAGAAAATCTTCATAGTAATTTTAAGGACAAATTATTCAATTAAATGGAAAATAAACATTCAATTTTCAAACGCATCATGTAATATATCAAATAAAAGCCTCATTATCTGAATTACAAATATATCATATTTTTAAATCATTTGTTTAAAAAATATTAGCAAAGATATTAAACATCGACTTGATTCCCATTTTAGAAACTACACTATTTAAATTTTTAAAATATATTTTATTTGTATTTTTAAATAATTTGAATAACCGATTTAATAATTTATAATTTAAAACTTGACCTATTTTGCCCTTTATCTTCCAATCTATAGAGCCTCAAAATTCAGACAGTAGATTATAAAAGGCTTCCCTGAAAGTTTATTAGTAAAATAAAACTCTAATGTTCATTTTTGGGGGCCAAATTAGAAAATTAAATACATATGTATTCTTATAAAAATCAAGCGAATTTTGAAGGTGGTCGGAACCCTTAGTATGCGAGTCCAACCCGCACTTGACCAAATTATTTTATCTCAAGTTGTTATCAAACAAAGTTTATGAGAATTGAAAACTGCATCTAATATGCGGTATGAATAAAAATTGTAGTGGATGTAATTGGAATAATTGGATAATTAAGACATAGATAAGTTGAAAAAATTCAAATCGTCTAGAATACCGTTGGACCACCAAAATGGACTCGTATTCAAAATTTTCTTAATACATATAAATATTTAGAAAACAAACAAAAAAGGAACTTAACTAAGGTCGTCGGTGCCAAGTTAAAGTGAACATAATTAGGAAAGTACATTAACAAGTTGTACTTTGCAACTTTGTTGTTTAACTTGGCACCGACTTCAGGAAAAGTATGTAATTGTTGTAGGAAAAATTATTTTTTAGTTCTTAGTTAACTTTCTTTTTTATTTATTAATGTTTGTAGTCTGTATTCATAAATACAAATTATATTTTAATATAAATATGTTTTTATTTCTTAATTATGTATGATGATAATAAATAAATATCTTTCTCCAAATGTTGAAAATATACTTTAATAATTTACCTGTGTATAAATTACAAATTTACTACAGCTGCTATGCAACCAACAGTACAGTGTAGCGTTCATATATTTGCCGAACAAACAGTTTTACCTGCTGTTTTGTTTGTAAAATAAATTGTATCTTTGACAAAGTCTTTGATTTAATTTACGATCCGTTCTTAGGAAAGCGTAGTAATTGAACAGAATCAGTTTTCCAATTCATTTCTCATTAATAGCTATTGTTATAGTGGGGTCCTTTTAAATTGTTATCTAAATACGTTTTTGGTGAATTCGTGAAACATTGTCACAACTATTTAAACACAATCGTTTTGGGATTAATAAACTGTTCTTCGGGACTATTTACATTTGGAATAATAAAAAATCATATTTGAATGAAATTGACATTTATCTAAACGATCGTTCAATAGTCTTAGACACACAGTAATGTTTATTAATGCATATTACGCAAATACCTAAAAACACATTTTCTATTATAAGAGCATTTGTTCATTCAGCAGTTATCCAAGTGAAATGAAACTTTGACGTTAACTGACCAATGGTACATAATTTCTAAAAATATTAAATTAACTTTATGTTCACGCATTGGATATTTGTTTGTATTATTAGTTGGGTTTAAAAGTTCAAAAGTGTGTTAATACTTGGTATGTTGGTAAAAATATGAGTGAGGGCTCTTAGCAGTTGGAATATTGATGACTAAAACTGCACTGGACCTCTCTTCCCGATCACTGGTGCTTCGTTACGTGGAAAAGTATTTATTTTAGTTAGTGACTAATGTGTATTAAATGCACATTTTAAGAGAACCAAAAACCTGACCCCCCCCCTCGAAAAGATAAAAGCAGCTATTTGCCAAACCCATATCAAAAACTTTCCTATTCTAAGACCTTAGATGCAATGCATTTTTTTGTATAATGTGGTTAATTTCCCTATCCAGGAGACATTTTCGAATTTTGGGTTTAAAGATTTAATTTTAAGCAATTAGTCATATTTTTCATAAAAATATATTTTATTTTTATACATTTATATTTTTCCTGGAAATTTAGAAACAAAAATATAAATTTGGCAGTCGTAATCAGTCCATCATGAAGAAATCATCAATCAACCACAAAAAAATGGCTAATCCCTTGAAGACAAATAGGAGTGATTGGGTAGGTTCGAGTCCCTGAAATAAGGCCGTTACAATTTGTTTTTTATTTAATTAATAATCTAGTAAATTATGACAAAAAATGAATGCTTTCATTTTGGGACAAATGTTTAATTTTAACAGAAATTTTATTTAAAGTTTCGTATTGAAAATCGAAAAGAAGAAATAGTATTAAGTTTAAAGAAACATAATTATTGATCATCACATTTTCTTATAAAGAGAGATTTTCTCAAACTATTTTTACTTTTTTTAGATTGGTGAAATAAGTACTAATGAATTATAGAGAGTGTTTTAAAAAATATGGGCCAACACTTATAATAAAAAAATCACCTGTGTTCAGAAATGTTTAGTTTTCAAGATACACGGACCGGTTATGGTGCAAAATATCTCTTTAAAGGAAATATATGAAATTGTTGAGGTAATTAATAAACAAATGGAAAGTGTACGTGCAACGGATTCACAGTTCAGGAAAGGGGAAACGCAAGCTGCCGAGATAAACATAGAGATAAGACAATTTTACAATGGCCCTTCAATAATATGAAAAGGAGTTTTCGTAAATCTGAAAGACTGAAATCAATACTGGTGAATATGAAAAGTTTGTGAACGTCCGAAATGAAAACATTGATGATGAAATTTTAATGTATCATCGGGCTGGCTAGAAGAATATAAAATCAGTCATGCCATCAAATTCAGAAACATAGCAAAAACCTATTCAACGTAGATGAAACGGACCTCTTTGATCGTTGCTTACCACATAAAAGCTTGTAAGGGAGTAAAGTGTGTCGTGGTATGATACAATTTGAACACTTACCAGTAGAATGGGCACACAATATGAATGTTTGGATGATCTTGGACACTAGAGAACAAAATTAAATTATTTGCTTCCTCAATCATTCAGAGACTACTTATATATGAATTACATATTTAATTTGCAGGGGTTGTTTTTGTAACCTTTTGGGAACAATGTAAGTAAGTACTTGATATCACTTTTTTACAAATTTTGCTGCTAATTGTCGGGCAACTCCAATAAACGGACAAAAATTTGTATTTATTACGACCGGTATTATGGGACTTTTTATTGTATTCTTTTTCCTTTTTGTGATTCTTTTTGCAATTGTTTTTATGTATTATTATTCTGCCAGTAATTTGCCACAAATAAAATTGATTTGTAAATCATTTTTAAGATAGTTCGTGTGCCATTTTAAAACTTTAACACATCTAGTTGGCATCGTTAAGTATTCCACAAGTCCTCATTACTAGCAACAGCAGGAATTAACACCATTTTGAGCTTGTGCACTACACTGTTTAAATAACATAATTAACGGGATCTAATGCTGGCAAAGGTGGATTTGCTTATTCTACACTTTACGATTATGCATTTTAATGCATTTTAATGCTTTGCAATATTTCTGCATTAATCTAGGATGGCGAATAGTAGGGTATCTACGTGGGTAGGTAAGTTATCACGATTGAATTGAAACGGCATTATTCCTGCCGTTTGATGTTCGACCGCAGTCCGCTAAGGCAGGTGATACTCACCTGCAGAGCCCGCGGTAAAAAGATAAATATCGTAACAAATCTGTTGGTATTCCTTTTCTATGCAGGCTTATTAGGAACAATATCGAGGTTAACAAACAGTGGCGTATATGGTATAGCAGTATCAGTTCTCTTTCGACTTGAAACATTTTGTAAACTGCTTTAAAAGGGTTTGATATTTGTTTAACAAGACTGTTTTGGAAAGTGTATCAGGTATAATATCAGTGAAGGACATAAATACAAAGAAAGGAAGATGACATTACAATTGACGATCTATGCACATTTAAGAAGCTTAACCTAACTTATATGAAATTAACTACTATCTCTTGTTCACATGCATTAAGACAAAAATAATTTGGTCAAGTGTGAGTTGGAATCGCGTACTAAGGGTTCCGTACCACCTTCAAGATTCTAATATTCCAGTTTCAGACAAGCAGGGAATGAGTGGATTTTCTTATATTTACTCTAATATATTTTAAAAGAAGCGTTTTAAATTTATAAAAAATATACACTTATATTTTCCACATATAGACTTTTTATTTTATCTGCTTCATGATTCGCTTGATTTTTATAAAAATATATATTTAATTTTCTAATTACACTTTCAAAATTAACATTAGAGTTTTATTTTACTAATAAACTTTCAGGGTAGCTTTTTATAATATACTGTCTGAATTCTATGCTCTGTAGATTGGAAGATAAAGGGGAAAATAGCTAAAGTTTTAAATAATAAATTATTAAATCTGTTATTTAAAAATACAAATTACATATATTTTTCAAATGATTTAAAAATATGATATTGTTAAAATTTTAGATCAACCAAGTGACATTAGTTTCGAAATGTTTGTTTTTAAAGTGGGAATTAAGTCGATGTTTAAAATTTTTGTTAATATATTTTAAACAAATGATTTAAAAATATGATATATTTGGAATTCACATAATGAGCCTTTTATTTGATATATTACATGAGGTATTTGAAAATTGAATTTTTATTTTCCATTTAATTCTATAATTTATCCCCAAAATTAATATTGGGGTTTTCTACTAATTTTTCTTATAAATTTCAAGTAAGCCTAAGTACCCCTAATTATTCACAAAATTTTATGTAGTATGGTTTCAGAAATAAAGCGGGAAAAGAGAATTTTTTATATCTTTTTGTTAATATCTTGTAAACAAGTAATTTTAAAAATATGAAAAATATATATTTGTATTCCTCATAATGAGTTATTTCATTTGATGTATTGCATGATGCGTTAAAAATATTTTTTATTTTTCGCTGAATTCTATAATTTGGACCCCAATATGAATATTAAAAATTGTAGATTGAAGAAAAAAGGGGGGAATGAATAATTTTTTAAAATATTTGTGTTAAAATATTTTAAAATATTCATTTTAAAAATATGAAAAAAATATATTTCGCCATACTGAGTCCTTTGATTTAATATATTATGATGTGTTAGAAACAATTTTAATTTTATATTTTCCATTTAATTCTGTAATTTGCCCCCCAAAACAGTAGAGGTTTCTCCTCATTATTCCGGTAAAATTCAGGTATATATCTGTAATTTCAAAATTTTACTTTGTATAGTTTCAGAGATGAGAGGGGGGGCGATTTTTTTAGTTTTCCCCCCAGAAGTACCCCTAAAATCAAAATTTCTTCATTTACGATATGTACTCGTCATCGGGTCACCAAACTATACACTGATACAAAATTTCAACCTTTTCCTTCCAGTAGTTTAGGACAAAATTGCTGTGATATAAGAGAGTTATTGACAAATGAACAATATTACATAGACTATTGTGAACAATAGTCAATTTTTAAAAATGAATTGATTTCAAATAATTAAAAATAAAAGTAGTTACAAACATCCTGCGGAATCACATATTTCGAAAAAAATAACTAATTGATAACCTCATTTTTCGAAGTCGTTTAAAAACCAAAAATATTATCAACTTATTAAGTTATAAGATTCAGTTTTTAAAATGAAAATAAATTTTTAACAGACTTCAAAAATTAAGGAGTTTCGTAATTCTATATCGATGTGGTTTTACTGTTTGAAATGTCGTGAGACATACAGTTTTTCAGAAAATTGGAATGTTATTATACGTTATATTTTGGCGGAAAAAAAGGATTATTCGAATGCAATTATTGTTATTGGAATTCTAGGAAGAAATTATTGAAAATAGGTCAAATTAAATCAAAACAAATGGTCATTAATCGATTTAAAGGATAAATGTTCGCAATACGTCTGTCAAGTTTGAATTAAATGGAAATCTTATTATTATTAATTAAATGTAAAACTTATAAACAAAATACTTAAAAAATAAATAAAAAGGGGTAGCGTGTGATACCCAAAGAGGTTAATACTGTAGAGCACGTGAAGTAGGGAAATTCATGTAATATCAATAGAAAGAGAGAGAGAATAAGCGTGTCGTTCCTGATTGGTCAGTGTCAGTGGTGACGCCTACTATTGGTAGGGTAGAGACATAGCAAGCGCTCCCTGATATTGTTTTTCTCTTTCTATTGTTATTACACTGCCACTTACAGTAACGCCCATACCTAATTCATTCTACGTATAATAGCTCTATGGTGATACCATGTTTAAAAGAGATTTCAATTCTCTATTTATCAATATAGAACTTTTTGATTTTTCGACGTTGGTAACAAGGAAAATCAATTTTCAATTGTTTAATTTGTAAATATCCTTAATGGCATAGAAAGACATAAAGTTTGAAGTAATTAACAATATTTACAATAATTAGAGCCTAAAACTTATGCCCAAACTGGACACTGTTCATTCTGGAGAAAAAATTACAGGTTGTTGAAATTTTTGCTACATCTCTGCACTGCTTGGATTAATTCCTTTTCTAGTAGATTTATGATTTTAAATACCCCACAAAAATAATCCATTCAATTACGCCAACTCTACAGATCCTTCGATGCGTAAAAACTTGATCCATCTTGATAAAACCATATGTTTGTATTAAGGTGGGGTTGAAAGTATCGGGCAAATTTGGTCTTAATATAGATATTAAACATTTTGTACAAGATCCAAGTAAGTTGCCCCAGTGAATGCCTCCTTAAAAAAATATGCTCCAATCATTTTATTCTTTATTTTGTCAGTCAAAAAGTTCACTTCAATACCTAAAATTTTACTTCTTGATTGTTCTAGGTTGGATAATCATAGGAGAAATCTATTTGCAATTAATTCACAAAATTCTAATGCACGATCAGAATTATCCTCATTTAGTTTATAAACCAGTTTAATTATGTATGGATGTTATCTCTTTTCCCAAATTTCTCAATAGAGATGCTTTACTTTCATCATTATCACCAGCTACTATATTGTAGGTTTTTCCCAAAATTTAATTTTAAATTATTCAATTTATTTTCCTCTTTCAATTTTAATTTCGGAGGTTTGGAAGATCTTTGACAGATCCAATTTGATGGCCAGGATACTTCTGAATAAAGAATTAATATTCTGCATACTTCACAATGAGTTTTTGTTTAATCACCCACTTTAATTAATATTATTTTTTCAATTATTTGAATCTCAGAGAAGCTTATTTAAAAAATTAAATTAATGATTTTAAATACTTCTTAAATGTCAGAAAAATATCAGATTTTAATTTCTTGGTAAAAAGATAACTAAGAGAGTAGTAGTGCGTTACTAGTATTTGACTCGAGAGCTACTTGTTTGTACAA
Organism: Octodonta nipae; assembly: GCA_034190945.1. Classification (NCBI taxonomy): domain Eukaryota; kingdom Metazoa; phylum Arthropoda; class Insecta; order Coleoptera; family Chrysomelidae; genus Octodonta; species Octodonta nipae. The sequence goes on from CM067222.1 coordinate 94,478,543, forward strand.
AATAAAATTAGTTTTTTCTTGAATATCAACTTTCGAAAATTAGAAAGTCCTATATAGCTGCCTAGAGAACTGAGAACCCTTTTAAACGCGTTGTCAAATGCTACACCTTTTCATTAATTTATTATTTTTTGGGTAGATATTACCCCTAGCGGTTGAAGGGGCAGATAAATAATTTTATTCAAAGAGTGGAGTTTCATATATAAAAATTGACCTGTTTCAGGATTTTTAATTTACACTACTTTAGGACCTCACTGTATATAAATATATAATAATATTTTCGTCAGAGGGGTACGCGTTCAAAAACTTTGGAGATCACCGCCGTATGAGGGCTGCCTTTTATATTTCGGGATTGGACAACCCTAGTGTTGCAATCTGACAACTGACAGCTCTATCGTGAAGTTTGACATTTTTGAGGTTATACGTACTCAGAACGTTTTGACATACGAGCGCTATGTGTTGTTTACAGTAACTTAAAGGATTCATCTCGGCCAAAAAATGGAATTAAATCGTGAACATTTTCGTGCGATTATTTTTTACAACTTTCGACGTGGATTAAGTCAGCAAGAGTGCATGGATGAACTTAATTTCATTTTTGGCGATAAGACTCCATCAAGAACCACTGTTTATCGATGGTATGGTGAATTCAATCCAGGTCGTAGTTCACTCCAAGACGAATTTCGTGAAAGTCGTCCAAAAACAGTTGTTGTTCCGGAAACCATTGATACTGTGCGCGAACTGATATTGCAAGATCGTCATGTGACCTATCGTGTGATTGTGTCAACCTTACATATTAGTGGGACCAGCATACATTCAATATTGCATGAACATTCGAATGTCAAAAAAATTTGTTCGCGTTGGATCCCACACAATTTGTCAATCGTTCAAAAAAAGTCTCGTGTCGATTGGTCGAAAGAAAAACTCAAAAAATACGATAGCGGTGCTTCAAAACACGTTTATGACATAGTCACAGGTGATGAATCGTGGATTTACGCGTATGAGCCCGAAAGTAAACAGCAGTCGACTGTATGGGTGTTTCAAGATGAGCCGAATCCAACAAAAGTTGTTTGCGCACGAAGCCCTTCCAAGCAAATGATCGCATGTTTTTTCGGAAAAACTGGACATGTCACAACCGTACCACTAGAACAACGCAGAACAGTCAATTCTGAGTGGTACACAACCAGTTGTTTGCCAGTTGAGGAAAACCAACCGCCGAAGACGGATCACTCTTCACCACGACAATGCGAGCTCTCACACATCGGCTCAAACAACTGCATTTTTGACCACTCAACGAAATTTCTTCTTTTTATTCCCGTACGTAAAAAACAAACTGAGAGGTCAACGTTTTTCGACACCTGAAGAAGCGGTTGCTGCGTTCAGAATGCATGTTTTGGACATACCTCATTCAGAGTGGAGAAAGTGCTTCGACAATTGGTTCAAACGCATGCAAAAGTGTATATATCTTCATGGGGAATATTTTGAAAACCAATAAAGCGATTTTCGATGATTAATATTTGTTTTTGTTCTCTGATCCCGAAATATAAAAGGCAGCCCTCGTATTCTATTCAAAGAGTTGCAGTCGTCTGCATGACCAATTATAAATATGCATATCTCTTGCTTTCTTTATGCTGTCTTACTATGTCTTTTGTTGTGTTGGTATTGTTATAAATTCTGAAGACTTCCTTCTTTGATTTTGAGCTATGACTATAACAGAAAAACTTTTATATCAATCTGTTCTGTATAATTAGCCAATTTTTCATTACTAATTTGACAATTGACAAGTTCAGTGATTTAAGTATTACAATTCATCGTAAATTACTTTTTCTTTTTAAAACGTGATCCAATATCAAAGACCATCTGATCGGCTTGAGAATATTGTACTTGGTGTATTACATTACGAAGTAAATTGCAATAATGCTTCGCAAATTAACTTTCCGCTGTTTTGTTGAGCTCCATTTATCGTGTATTAGAATACTGACGTAAATGTAAGATTGCCTGCGATTATAATACCTGCTGGCAGTTCCGGAATTTCACACTCACTTAACCGGTCAGTGACATTTTTAATATTCCATTCAAACAAAACAGAACATATTGGGATCGCCTATTAATTATTTAGGAACAGTTTGGTAACATTAGAAACAAAAGAGAAGTTTATAGTTCTGAGAAAAAGTCCCTTTAGTCACTATTGCAAATTTCTCCAGACGAATTCTTTGGTTTCGTACTGCTCGTTTTTTAGTAATAGTCTAGGAAATTTAAAAAATAGACGATAAAATTAATAATAAAACAGAACCAACAGCGTCCACGGACAAAATATAGGACTAAGGATCAACATTTTGGATCTATGCGTTCTTTTAAACAATAAACATCATAAAAAATAGGTAATTGTAATTTTTCTCTATATTATAAGTGAATTAGTAAGTCATCTTTAGTATTCTTCACAAAACTGTTCAAAAATAATGACATATATAAAATTTAAAAGTTCAACTGAACCACTACAGGACAGTACGTTTCTGAGTGAATTCTCAAAACTAAGGAACCTAAATTGGAAAATTTAGCGGAAATAACTTCGATAACTGAAACTTTGAAAAGGTTCCTTATTAATTACTCTCTTAAAATATTGTCATTATTTATTTAGGGAATTCATCTGATAAAAGTACAAGAGTTTGCGGGTCACGAGCTCCCAAATATTTTAAAACACATGTAATTAGAAGTTCCTGATGAAACAAATTTTGGTCTAGCAAATTATTTTCTAAAGGTTCAGTTTGTTCTTTAACGACATTTACATTATGGATTTGCAATTTGCCTCTGGTACAACATCTTCCGTAAAACTGTGTATTATAGGCAGGCTTATTTGATAACAACATAATTGTGCCAGTTGTCTTAACTGATAAAAATAAATGTTCATGAAAATACGTGTTGAATTTTGTTTCCAAAATGTCTCGATTTATTAACAGTTTATATTTCTGTATATAGTATAAACAAAAAGATAAATAATTTTAATTGTTTAATTTATGAAAATATAAAATCTTAGTTAATGAACAGTGCTTTTGAACTATTTCAAAAATTAACCATATATAGATAATCAATATTTTTTCTGGATGGGTTACATAAGTAGTCCCTCTGGAATAGTAGTTTTTAACTGACTTCCAAAAAGGATGAAGTGACCAATTCGTAGGCATACTTTTGTAAGTGTGTCCAGCAGCGATTACTCAAAACGGCTTAAGCAATTTTGAAAATTTAAACTAAATTGTTTCAAGAATTATTAAGGAAAAGTACCATATAATTTTCTATAATGTGAGATTTAGCGTTTTTCAGAAAATCTGAAAAGACAGGTATTAAGGAATTGCAGTTCAATAAATCTTCACTGATTTCTCTAAAGCGGCTCAATTATTTCAATATTTTATATTGCACTCTATAAGGATATATTCTGGTAAGGTAAATTATACAGTTTTTCAGAAAACCGAAACAAGTGTTCGTAACACTTTTCATTCAAATTCATTTGAAGTCTGTCCTTGTTTAAAAATAAATTATAAATTGTAATTTATTAAGATACATTTTTCTATAACGAGAAATAATTTATTTTTTAGAATAAAAATAAAGACGGAATTCTGTAAAAGTCAAAGTAAATATTACATAAATATATTTCCAAATTGAATGTCAAGATACATCAGAAAATAGTTATTAAGTGCACAGGGTATTTAATACAAGATATTGAAACATGTATTTTATGTTTTTCGTATATCTTAATTATACAGGGTGGGTTTTTTTTGATGATCAGTATGGGGTTCTCGGAAACTAGCGGAGATAGAGCAATGGTTACATTGGGAAAGATTTGCAGTTTTACTGTCCCAATTTAATGACACTTTCGGATTTTTGTAAAAAGTCATGGCTTACTAGATATTTTGAAAAAACGAAATTCTGTCGATTTAGTCAAATCCCTCTGGCTCCTTTGTTTTTGATTTAAAAAAAAACGGGTAAATATCAAAATTGAAGGGAATTGTATCCCGAATATGGTTGTCATGTCCTCGTTTGCATGACAGCTCTCGTTTTCGAGATATGACACAAACTTATCTTTTTTGAATGGAAACCATAGTTGGATATGACCTCAACGATATAATACTCGATATAGTTATTCATAAAAATAAGTGAGTTATGGATGCTTTTCTTTCTTATTTTCACTTTTAACGTAGTTAGCCATGAAATAGATTGATTTATTAATGACTATTCCAAAAAACATTGACAATTTTTTTATTAGGTATATCAGATATAACGAAAAAACTAAATAAGTAAGTAGGTACTTACTAAAAACTTAAGAAATTAAACTACATAATAATGGTTACAATTTATGTTCGAAAAGTCCACCATTGTTATTTAGACAAAAATTGCATCTTTTTAAGATTGACATATCGCTTTCCTCACAGACCGCCTATTAATTTCTTCAATTGCTTGTAATACCGCCTCCCTTAGGTCACCAACTGTTTCATACTTTCTTTTGTATACTTTGTTTTTTATCGCACCCCATAAATAGAAGTCTATAAATGCCAAATCAAGAGACCGGGGTGGCCATTCGCGTGGGCCATTTCTCCCTATCCAAGAGTTTGGATAGATATTATCTAAGTGTTGTCTTATTAATAACGAGTTATGAGCAGGTGCTCCATCATGTTGGAACCACTCAATTTCTAAACGAGTTCTCAAATTCAAATAATGCAACATGTCTTGAAAAGTGTATTGCAAGAAATGCAAGTAGCGCTCCCCAGTAAGTGATTCGTCATAGATAAAAGACCCCAGAATAGTAGACCCTATGATACCACACCAAACATAAAAACCAAATTTTTTCTGGGGTCGTCCTTGTTCTACATGGAAAGGGTTTTCTTTAGCCCAGATATGCTCATTGTGTCTATGGAACATACCGCAGTTAGTAAATCTAGTTACATCTGACTGTAATACCTTTAATGGAAATTGTGGATTGTCAAGGCACATGTCTCTAAACCATGTACAAAACAAAATAGGTCAATGTTCGTCACCAGCATGCAAAGTTTGATAAATTGCAAGTTTGTACGGGTGTAACTTGTGCGCTTTCAGTACCTTAACTACAGTTCGTTGAGATGTGCCCGCTTCTGCCGCAATCTCACGAATTGATGTAGATGGATTTTGATTTACTATTGCCAAAACAATTTTTTGTGCTGTTTCGTTAATTTGATTACGTTCCTTTGGTGGTTTAGTAAAAGATCCATATCTGCGTAAACTATCGTAAAGCCTCTTAAATGTACATAGAGCATGTTGACGATGATTAAAATATCTATGAAAGTATTCCTCAGCTGCACGAACTGAATTTTTATGGCATATGATATAACATTCCACCATATTCAGTTTTTCTTCGTTAGAATATTCCTTTTTATCACTAAAACTTGTCAATGTCGGCTGTCAGTTCAGCACTACTAATAGAATTACTCTCAAATGAGGAAAAGTCAAAGTGAAAACAATCTTTTTCATGGTTACCTACGTTAAAAGTGAAAATAAGAGAGAAAAGCATCTATCTATAACTCCGTTATTTTTTATGAATAACTATATGGAGTATTATATCGTTGAAAAGCTCTAAAAATGTCCGATTTTTTGAGGTCATAGCCAACTATGGTTTCCATTCAAAAAAAGATAAATTTGTGTCATATCTCGAAAACGAGAGCTGTCACGCAAACGAGGAATTGACAATCATATTCGGGATACAATTCCCTTCAATTTTGATATGTACACTATTTTTATAAAATCAAAAACAAAGGACATAGAGGGATTTGACTAAATCGACAGAATTTCGTTTTTTCAAAATATCTAGTAAGTCATGACTTTTTACAAAAACCCGAAAGTGTCATTAAATTGGACCAGTAAAACTGCATATCTCGAAATTTGAACAAACTGAGAAGAGGAGTGTATGAGGCAATTTTTCTTTTTTCAAAGGTTATTTTCTAAATGATAACAAGTTCTTTAAAAAAATACCATTTCGATAATTTAAATTATAAACTTGTAAAAGTTGTTTTTTCTTTAGTTTAAATTATCTCAGCAAAATATTAGAGATGAACTAATAATTACTTGTTGTGTACGTTTTTCAATCCTCTACAATAGTGACATATTCCGAGCAAAAAATATACTGACTTTTTGAGGTTTTTGTCACATTGTATCCATAGAACACGTCGGTGTTGGTTTCGTTTTGCTATTAATTTTATCACAAAAAGTCCTGTTTTTCTGTAGATGACCTTATAGTGTACCTAGATAAATAATTTTTGAGCTTACTTTCGAGATTGTTGGCTGGCGGTTGACTTCTTACAGGCAACTTATTGGCCGTCAGAACTTGAGTTACTTGGACGACATCGGCTCGTTTTTTCGCTGTTCCTGCAACAATTAATACCAAGTTCAACAAAAAAATATATTACAAAGAAATTAATGTGTGAATTAAATCATTTAGAAAGTCTTATTATTAATTACGAATTTTTTGCCGGATTATTGTAAATGACAAAAAGCCAGTCACTAATCTAAGACAAAGAATAGAAAACGACATATTTGTTAAAAATTAGGGTCAAATACTGGTAGAAAAAATATTTTATAACTTAGTAACACATATACTTTTTTTTTCTGAATGATAATTGTGACATGTCTGGTTTTTATTTTTTCTGAGTTCTTTGTGAGTAACACCAAATAAACTTGAAAGTCTGTATATTTCAAAAGTACAAACGTTTCAAGGTCTAAATCAGACCTCGTCTTCAATGGTATTAATACAAATTAAAGAAAAAATTAAAAAATTAAGAGGATTCTTAATGACTATGACAAATATCGTAATCCCAATTTGACATTAATTTTTGACAATAAAACTGATGCAACTATGTGAATTTACTGCAAATTTGGTATATACAGGGTAGCACAAAAAATTTAAAGATCATGTGAAATAACAAAGCTTCTTTCAAATTGGAAGAATTTGAAAGAGTTATCTTTAGAATTACATGTGGTGTTCCTAGGTACGACTTTATTATTCGCCAAAAATGAGCTCAAAGAAATTCTGATGTTCCAGAGATCTCATTAAAGTCATAAGAAAAAACCTAGGAAAAATCTTATGAACTATCCAGATACACGGTTGTTCAAAAGGATGTTACCATTATTAATTTCATCCTTGTTTATTGACAACCAGGAACGGCAACATTCTGTAGAAGTACCTAGCTATACAATCGCTTTCATTTAATAAAATTAAAGCAGACTCTTTCAGCTTTCGTTTTGTGTGGTGTTCTTCTTTGTGTAATATGGTTAAATTTTGAAATTGTATGTTATGACCAAGGTTCCAGGCATGTTCACAAATTTTTGACTTTTCGAATTGTCGATTCTTTATATAATTTTTGTGTTCATTTATTCGAAAATTTATAGGCTTAGAGGTTTCTCCAATAAAAAAATTGTTACATTCGCAAGGAATCTTATAAATGCAGTTTTTTGAGTTTTGGGTTACGTTATTTGGTTTAGTTTTTGATAAAATTGATTCGAGTGTATTTCTCTTGTTTTGAATGTTGTTTTAATATTAAATTTGTTTCCCACTCATTTCAGTCTTTCTGAATGGCCCTGTATGTATGGTATGGTTGTTGTAGTAATGTGCAAGGGCATTAGTATTGTTTGGAGTAGCTTGATATTCAATGTTAGTTATTGGTTTGTGTTCAATTTTATCTAACTCTTTATTAATGAACTTTTTAGGATAATTGTTAATACATTTTTGATAATTTTTCTTTATTTAATTTATCCATATCAGTACAGTTAATTTTTGCTCTCTCATATAAAGATTTACTGATGCCTTTTTTACGGTATTTGGGTGATTAGAGTTAAAATTGAGATATTTACATCAGTTTTATTGTCAAAAATTAATGTCAAATTGTGATTACCGTATTTGTCATTGCGAATCCTCTTAGTTTTGTAATTTTTTCTTTAATTTGTGTTAATATCATTGAAAACGAGGCTTGATTTAGACCTTGAAATGTTTGGACTTTTGAAATATACATACTTTCAAGTTTATGTGGTGTTATTCCCTTATACTGTTTTTAATTCTATAATAGGGGAGGTTAAAATCAGTTTATGACCGAAATATCTCCATAAATATAGTACTTATATATTAACAAAGTAATACACCGGACCCAAAAATAAGACATTTTGGGATACAAAATTTAACAGCAATTCACTTATATCATCCTTCTATTAGCAGTTTATAGGAAATAAAATATAATATTGTAATAGCAAATTCCTAGGAGTAAATTAGTTAAATAATAGAAGGCCGCAAAAATGTGGATTAATTTTGTCTTTTGCTCATATTATGAAAAGTAATGAATGGATCGTAATTAAAAAAACCTACAAAATAGAATTGTTTTGTTCGTATTTGTGTAAAGTGATGAAGCGATTATAACGTCGTGAATGGAAAAGTTGTAAAGAATCCGAAATGCTTCCTATTGAACATTTATAAGTCCTGATTGGGCATTTTTCACCGAGGCAAACTAGCCAAAGCGGTAAAAATTGGATTTTTTTCTTAAATCTTAATCCTTTTCGGATTAAAACTGGGACATTAATATCCCTCATAATGATAGTTTATGATATTTATTGTTTCTGTGAAATATGCTCAGATCATGATTTATAAATACTTGAAAAGATTTTCTAATGCTCTAAAACATTTCTATTCACGGCGTTATGATGTACAGGGTGCTGTACAAATAAATAAAAAAATCTTGTAATTTTTTCCAAAACAGGGTGACAATTATAACTTTTGAAGTAAATTGGAACAACAATCCTAGAGATATACTAACAAAATGAAAGGTACCAAACCCACAATCTTTGAATACTTTTATTATTTACTAGTTTTGAATAATTTACTAGTTTAGAATAATAAAATTATTCAAAGATTGTGGGTTTGGAACCGTTTATTTTCCTAGTATCATTATATCCAGGACTCCGCATATACCGGTAGTCCAGACTATCTTAAAGAGAGTTTGTACAGCTATGTTGTTTCTTGTAGGGAATAACAAACCCTTCAAGTCCCTTGTTATACTAATTAATGCTGAAACAAACTTTTTAGTTGTTGTTGCGGATGCAAATCAAGGTTACTCACTGCATGGATAATTACAGAATTTGTAGAAGTTATAATTAATCGTTATTTCATTACATTAATTATCATTATAATTACTGTTATTGAAACAACTCTATAAATACATATCTTTGAATTAATAACAGTGACTGCATATTATTTTTACATAATGAATATGCAACACGATCCACAATTATGTCTTACCTCGTTTGCCGAAAGATCCAAACCTTTCTCGTTTCTCAATCCTCTCTGATGAGGATCTCGTTAGTTTTTCCTTGGACGGATGTTGACCCATGTTTGTTATTTCTTTCTTGTTTTAGCCATAATATTCTTCAATTTTATTGAATAGTTCCTCCACTGCTATCGCACAACCACAATTTTAGATAATACTTCCATTTCAGTTTCTATACACTTCGTCACTCACTCAAATGTCTTTTGATTTATTATAAGAATTGCTTGCTAATATCAAAAACATAAAGAGTTAAAATAACGCAAGTAGTATTAAGAAGGTTTGGAAAGTTTTTGGAAAATTAAAATCAGCCCTTTAATCCAATATTTTAAATAGTTCAAAAAGGAAAGTATTTAACCAATACATCCGTTCTGCCTTACCACAGGGTGCATAGACATTGATAAGGACTACAAACAAAATAAGATGGAACGATCAATATTGGCAATCACTAATCGGTATCAAATTCCTAAAAGAATGCATTCCACGCAAGACTGAAATAGGTTGGCAATAGGAGGCCAATAACAGAAACCTTTAGAAGTACACAATATAAATTGAAAGACTTTCTGTAAATTTACCCAAAATAAGAAGAATAGAAAAAAAAGTTCAACATGAACAGTGTTAATTATGAATATTTCTTGAATATAATCAGTATTATTCTTGGGACATCATCGATTTTACATAAATATCCAGAAATAAGTATTGCAACATTTAATTTTTCGTCTCTTAAATATTTTAGATAGCATTACAACTTTGTATTGGTTTCTTCAGAATTAGCAGACACAAAGAATAATCACGCAGTAAACAGTAATAGAACAAAATACTTTGTTTTGAAAACTGTGTTAGTGATGAAGATATATTCACTAAAAATGCCATCTTGTAAGTGTCCGAATGGTTTATCGCTATATAAGGTCTTTTGGGACTGCAGCATTATCGACCCCATCTTGTGCTACCTCTGACCACTGAGCATCGAGGGCAACGACTACACTGATGCCGAGAACGACAACATTGGAAAATGGAATGGCATCAGATGATGAATCTCGCTTCTGCTTGGGTGGACATGATGAGCGAAGAAGGGTTAGACCACGTCGAGGAGAAAGAAGTCAACCAACAATAGGCGTTAAGATATGGGGTGCTATTGCACATGTAAGTAGGTCACCCTTAGTCTTTGATCGAGACAACAAGACAGGGCAACTTTATCTTTAGAAAGTAGTGGAGCCGTATGTATTCCCTTACATTATTCTGCTCATGGATCCCATATTTCAACAAGGTAATGGTTGGCCTCATGTTGTTCGAGTTAGTTTAAAATTTTTTGAAGAGACCCATTTGAATCTGTTGCCATGGCCGCCTAGATCGCCGACCTTTGGCCCATGGAACATGTTTGGGATATGATAGGTACGAGACTCGGAAATTTACCCCAGCCCTCACGGACTTTGGAGGTTCTAAGACATGAAAAACAGGTAGCTTGGGATAGTATTCCTCGAGAAGAAATAAACCATCTTATTGCATCAATGCCTAGACGTGTTGGGGAGTGTAGAGATAACTGCGGTGGACAAACACATTAACAAATTTAATAATAATAAAAATGTAAGCTTCTTGGAATTTTTTATTCAAATCATTTACTGTAGCATCCATGTTTTACTAAAACTTTAATAAATTTAAACATCTGCTTCTGGGTGTTGCGTTTTCTTTGTCAGTGAGTATATTTATTTGTATACTATATACAGAGTTTTGCAAACAAGGTGGTACGTTAAGGGTTTTAGGAAAACTAAACATGTGAGAAATTTGAAAATTTCGTTTTGGCCGTTACAAAAAATGCAATTATTAACTGAAATAATTTACATTGTTGCCCATTGAAATTGATTATAACTTTGTTAGTCCATATTTAATGCTATATTTTTTAGGAAGAATTCGTATAAATTGAAAATTTTAAGGGAATTTTTATAAATAAGTATGTGTACGACGAGTAGTTTCTGAGATAATTTTATTTATCCAACTTCAAATTTTCAGATCTCCAAAGCAATTCAAAATAAAAATGTCATAAATTCCAAAAATAAACTTCGCTAATTTCAAATAATAATAATTAAATTTTTTCAAAAGAACTATTTCTTTAACTGAACATTTTGACAGTTACCGAAATAGTTGACAGTTGAAATTATTATTGCGCAAGAGAGAACATCCCCAAAACATGAATTTTGAAATCTCTAACATGTTTAGTATTTCTAAAAGGCTTAACATTGAAGAGTTTTTTAATTACAAATAAAAAAAATCATCTAAAATTTTGTTGGTGAGAAATTTAGTGTGCGTGCATAAATTGTTTATATTTTCATCACAGCGATTTAAGACTTTTACAACGGTCGTTCTCTGGAACTATATATATATATATTTTTATTTTCATATAAATTTATTATGGGATAATAAATTTATTGTATTAATGATTAGTTTTGTAAAAATTATTCCTTAAACAACTACAAATGTTTATTGTGAGTTCATTATTGTTACCAATTTTTAAAAGAAGAGCAGCAGTCATTTGGGACTGAACGATGGAAGAGAAAGCTTCTTACGAATTATTAACTTGCCAAGTTGCAGCTCATATCCGATGAATTATAAATGCGTCAAAAATTAACAAAAGGTGTAATATATCGCAAAGAGACAGTGGCGGATCCAGGATTTTACCATGGGGGGAGGGGGGTTTGGATTTTTAATTACATTCACTTTTTAATTTAAATCTCATTACGTGGTAGAGTAAATCAATTAAATCTATTTAACCCTCATTAAATCTAATGCATAATTTATTTATTTATTCTCTTTACAAACACCAAATAGGTACTTACATGTGAAGGATTAAACAGTACACAAGTATTTGATAATGTCACAGACATGCCAATATCATGAAGGGATTGCATCCTGATGCAGCAATAATATGCGCCTAAGCTCACCAAATTTGATGTTAAATAGGTCAGGAACTATGTTATTGGACAGCATATCATTGCAGACACTGAGTAGATAAGTGAAGGGCGAAGGGCTTCCGTTGTTAATGTAGAAGAGATTAGATGAGAGTAGTCTTAAGCTAATTTTGGGGACCCTAAACTTAACGCTATTGATCAAGCCACAATCGAAATATTTTCTGTTATTTAGAATGTTATATATAAAGATAACAGCATGGGTCTTTCTCCTCGTACTCAAAGAACAGAGATCGAAGGTTGCCAACATTGATCTATAAGATACCATCAAGGGATATATGCCATTCTCTTTGATATAGAGATAGCGCAGAAAACGTTTTTGAACTTTTTCAATTTCGTTACTTTGGGTGTAACAATTTGGTGACCAAATGTTAGAGGCATACTCAAGGTGAGGCCTCACCATAGATGTATAAAGTCGTATGGTTGTTTTTACACTCAAATTTTGGCTATTACGTATGACAAATCCAAGAACTTTGTATGCCTTGTTTATCAGATAGCTGAAATGGGTATTGAATTTGAAGTTATCTTGGAAGACTATAATGATGAGTATTCATTTTTACTAACATATCTCTTTTTCAAACATCAGTAAAATAAAAACAACGATCTCCAGGGGGGGTTGAATCCGACCCCCTCCCCCCCCCCGTAAATCCGCCACTGCAAAGAGATCACTATTTTCTTATGTGTTAAGTTAAGTTAAGAAGCTTTCGCTTGAATAAATTTTGTAATTTTGTGTAAATTGTAAATACAGTTATTTATTAGCTTAATATGTAAAATCTACTTACATTTTTTCCTTTTTAGGAAATCAAAAGTGTGTTTACCAAATCTTTATTTATCAAACTAATTCCTATTTCAGTGGAAATATCTAGGCGTCTTCCCAACATTAGGAACTTTTATGACAGCCTGTTCGTTCTTTAAGTACATTGAAAGACTTTTATGCCAGCCGTCAAATATTTGTTTTAAAATTAGTGTTGTGTATATGATTGTTAAATAGCTTCTCGTGGGATCTAGTCTTCCTAAAATCTGAGATAATGAAGTAGTAGGTGTTTACTAAATGTAGTGAAATATTGGAGTTTCGGGTCATTCACTTATTATCTGTGAGAAAATTTCAGTTTGACTATCACGGAACTCTATTAATTAGTGATCCACATTATTGCCACATTAATGAATAAAGATACATTCTCAAATAGATTTATTACCCAGAAAATGAATGAATATAGTAAACGATATTGTAAGTATGGGTTTTTGATTCTTGAAACCATCAAGTAGTTTTTAGTATTGTATTCTTCAACAAACGAAATTTACTAAATCTGATTGAAATTCACCCCTTAATTCTGAAAAGTTGATTTATATTAGCTATGGTATTTTGGACCAACTGTTATAGTATAGTAAATGTTACAGGCATAATATGGTTTCCTGGCTCATAAACATTTTACTACCGAACTATATCGTCTAGAGTAGCATGCTGGCCGAACTTTGGATGAATCAGTTTCCAAAAATAAATTTATTAGTATTATTACATCATCATCATAATCAGCTACAATTTACCATGAAGAAGTCCTTCTTTACATATAAGATCCTTATTTTTTCTATAGCTTTTTGGGGCTAGGATGCGGTAAGTTATTTTATTGAGTCCATAACCCCATCTTATATTAGGGCATTATCTTGGGTTTTTTTAAGATATCTGGGTCCTACTGTCCTGTTGTCATACTAAACGTTTTACCGATTAACATTCATGAGTTTTGCTTTGTAGGTGACATCTATATTCTGGGTCTTGTTGGATACTGAGTTTATTCATCTCTTTAGGTTTCCGGGAAATTTCGATTTTCAGTTTCTGTTTTTTTTTTCAACCATATGCCGGTATAAGTAAAAGACATCAATCAAATACTACTTTTTTGAGCTGAACCGGCATTCTACACTTAAGTATTGTTGAGTTTCTTTAATATGTGTCTGTACAAGTTTGATATTTCTGATTGTTTCTGGTAGTAGCCAATCTAATATACAGGAGTTTTTTAATGATGAGTATGGGGATCTCGGAAACTAGCGGAGATAGAGCAATGGTTAAATTGGGGAAGATTTGCAGTTTTACAGTTTAATGACACTTTCGGATTTTTGTAAAAAGTCACGGCTTACTAGATATTTTCAAAAAACGAAATTCTGTCGATTTAGTCAAATCCCTCTAGCTCCTTTGTTTTTGATTTTATAAAAAAAGTGTAAATATCAAAATTGAAGGGAATTGTATCCCGAATATGATTGTCATGTCCTCGTTTGCGTGATAGCTCTCGTTTTCGAGATATGAAACAAACTTGGCTATGACCTAAAAAAATCGGACATTTTAAGAGCTTTTCAACGATATAATACTCGATATAGTTATTCATAAAAATAACGGAGTTATGGATGCTTTTCTCTCTTATTTTCACTTTTAACGTAGTTAGCCATGAAATAGATTGATTTATTAATAATTATTCCAAAAAACATTGAACGAGTTTTTTATTAGGTATATCAGCCTATCGATTTTATGAGCAGGTGCTCCATCATGTTGGAACCACTCAATTTCTATACGAGTTCTCAAATTCTAATTATGCAACATGTTTTGAAAAGTGGATTGCAAGAAATGCAAGTAGCGCTCCCCAATAAGTGATTCGTCATAGATAAAAGGCCCCAGAATAGTAGACACTATGATTCCACACCACACATTAAAACCAAATTTTATGTGGGGTCCTCTTTGTTCTACATGGAAAGGGTTTTCTTTAGCCATATATGCTCATTGCGTCTATTGAACATACCGCAGTTAGTAAAACTAGTTTCATCTGACCATAACACCTTTAATGGAAACTGTGGATTGTCAAGGCACATGTCTCTAAACCATGTAAAAAACAAAATACGTCGACGTTCCTCACCAGCATGCAAAGTTTGAAAAACTGAATGTTTGTACGGGTAGAACTTGTGCGCTTTCAATACCTTAACTACAGTTCGTTGAGATGTGCCAGCTTCTGCCGCAATCTCACAACTTGATGTAGATGGATTTTGATTTACCATTGCCAAAACATTTATTTGTGCTGCTTCGTTAATTTGATTAAGTTCCTTTGGTGGTTTACTAAAAGATCCATATCTGCGTAAACTATCGTAAAGCCTCTTAACTGTACATAGAGCAGGTTGACGATGATTAAAATATCTATGAAAGTATTCCTCAGCTGCACGAACTGAATTTTTATGGCACATGATATAACATGCCACCATATTTAGTTTTTCTTCGTTAGAATATTCCATTTTATCACGAACTGGTCAATATCGACTGTCAGTTCAGCATTACTAATGGAATTACTCTCAAATGAGGAAACTTCAAAGTGAAAACAATCTATTTCATGGCTACTTACGTTAAAAGTGAAAATAAGAGAGAAAAGCATCCATAACTCCGTTATGAATAACTATATCGAGTATTATATCATTGAAAAGCTCTAAAAATGTCAGATTTTTTGAGGTCTAGCCAACTATGGTTTCCATTCACAAAAGATAAGTTTGTGTCATATCTCGAAAACGAGAGCTGTCATGCAAACGAGGACATGACAATCATATTCGGGATACAATTCCCTTCATATGGCTTATCAACACCATCTTTATGAGGGGCCTTAATTACTACTTTCTGATATATCTGATATATATGGTTTCTAATGATGGCTCTATTCCTTGGTTGCACAGATACCATCTTTAGAGTATAATATTGGATCATTTGAGTTGAAGTCACTGCAGGAATAGGATTGTTCTTGTGAATGAGTAATCATAAAATCTAGCTAAATTGTCACTGTATTTAAAGACAAACACAAAAAATTGTGCATCTTAACGAATGGTAAAGAAATAATATGTACATAGAAGGATTGAAAATAACTCAAGGATTGGAGTTGAAACGTCTCTACAGCAAATAAGAATACATAATATTCAATACACAGGAAGATTGGTTGAACATGACTCAGACAACCAGTAATCCTGGAAAATTTTTGAAATTGCCTCTACTACACTTAGTCTCCATCATTTGTCTAAATATGGAGTTAAACGTTAAAGAACGCAATCATTTGCTCCAAGGTATATCTGAAAATAAAATTATTCCGGAAAATTTTTAACATGTGCAGCTGTTTAAAATATTAATTATCCCTCTATTGAAATGATATCAGGTTCCAATTTGTGGTCGTTAATATCTAAAACAAGTACATAAACTATTTTTTCGGTTTTAATTTGTCCAAATGGAATTCTATTTTCGGAAAGTTTATTTCGGATTTAGGTTAAACTTGCGCCGTGTCTGCATTTAAGAGCTCTCATATCTACTTCTTTGTCAATGTGTTCCATCTCAATAACCGAAAAGCATGTGAAAATCACCACTTTACTGAAATAAATTTCATTTTATGTTCGTATGGTATTTTTAGACGTTCGAATGAATTTAATCCTTCAAAATTTATGATCTGTGAACATTATGTGGATCAAATTGTATTTACAGGTTAATGTCGTATTTAGATCTACGAAGAGAAATTGTAAACTTCTGTATTAAATTTGGGTATAATGCTGAAAGTTCAGTAAATATTTTCCTACGGAACCGTTAACTGAATAATTATACTTAAAACTGTATACATTAATAATCGAATTATAGTTTATAAATCTAAGAAACACTTTATTATTTCTATTCTGTAATTAAAGTCTAAAATCTAAAAATTGGTTTTTATTTTATTGTACCTACTGTCGAATTGAAAATAATTTCAAAGTTTCAAATAGATGCGACATAGAAGTAAGTTAAAATCTAATTTTCTGACTTTGTTTACATATACACATAGTTTGTTAGTAATATACATACCAGTTCTACGTACAGGTAACTAGTTTGCCTCTGTAGAAACGTTACATGTAAATAACTTACTGTAAATGTATTTTCTGGTAATAAATAAATAAATAATTTTTTTACATGGGAAGTTAATATAAAGCAAGGTCATCTTAATAATGACCATTAATCTACGGTACTCATCTAATAATATAATACTAGCAATGTTTGTATATATATATATATATATATATATATGTAATTGAGTTCTGGAAAACGGTTCTAACGATTTCGATGAAACTTTCCCATTTGAAAGTTTCCATGGATAGATTGGCGAGGGTCTCATCTTTGGGAAAAATCATTTTACAGAGAAATTAAATTATTAAAAAAATTATTGAAAGTTTGACAATCAAGGCGGCTGCTTTGTAATTTCAAGGCGATCAATACAGGGAAATTTGGTAACCTTCGTAAGAGTGAGACTCTAGTTGTAAAAATTCTTTTAATACAGGGTGATTTGGTGACCTATTTGAGACTGAAACTGTTCTTGTAAACACTCTTTCAATAAAAATTGTGTTTGTATGTTGCGAACATGTAACTATATTATGCCTTCGTCATATTTTCCTAGCATTATATTTTTATACCTAGACATTTCAAGATTTCAAAGTGAAAAAATTAGCACGGTAGGCAATTTTTGGATGAGTAAGATCTCATGATTTCGCATATAATATGAATTGGTGGTGTAAAATTATAATTATACAGGGTCTTTCAAAATATGGTAGATGGTCCATAAGAGTTGCTTTGCAGGATATGGTTAAAATATAGCGTCAAATGGAATTATAGTATAGTTAGAAAAAAAGCGAGAAAAAATAATTTTATAGGGTACCCCATAAGCAGTTTGAAATTAATGATAGATGACGTACAGGGCGAAGTAAAAGTATTGTTATGCAGGGTCGCTAAAAAAATGTTAATAGAATGTTATACCTATAGGGTAGCTTATTAGCATTTGCATTTACAGGGTGGTTGTAATATAGGATGTACTGGAATTATAATTATACATGGTGGTTAAAAAAAATTACAATACGTGGCCATATACAAATGCATATATAAGGTAGTTAAAACACATGATGGTGGGAAATTATAGTTATACAGTGTGATATAAAATATTTTATATTAGGTAGCTTGTAAAAAGTTGCATATATAGGATGGAGCGGAATTATAGTTATACAAAGTGTTTACAAAAAAGTTACAATATAAATGAAAGAATTTGGAAAGAAAAGTGTTTGTAGAATGGCCAAAAGCGGTCGCATATACAGGGTTGTTGGAATATGGAATCGAGTGGAAGTGTAAAGTGATTAAAAAAATGTTAGAAAAAAATGTTTGGCTGGGTTTTTCATTAGAAGTTGCACATATAGGGTGGTTGATATATAGGGGCAGGGGTTTGAATTGTAGTAACACCATGTAAATAAGAAATGTAAAAAAATATATTTTGTTAGGGGAGTTTAAATTAGTTTACATAGCAAATGTCCGATTATTTGGATATATGTACGTTTATGATAAAACCTTGAATTTACGAGTGAAGCTCAGTCACCCAGGTACTATAATAATTAACAGAGGATAATTGTCTTTCAGCATTTTGACAGCTTGACTGTTAACCAATCAGATTAAAAGTTGATGGTATTTTGCTTTTGGATTTGCAAATCGGAAAATTGATAGAGGAAGTCATGTGTCATGGAAATCAAGAACTGACAATTTCCTAGCAGATCCTGTTAACATTTTAGTTGGATCAGACTAGAACCTTTTGAAAAGATGTTTTGGAATTCACAATTATGAAATCTCATTTGGGGCCAAAGGGGCCTATGAAGGAATGTTTTCCGACCTATCACTAGGATATGACAAAATGAATATTAACTGAAGATAATAATAACGTGCGAAATGAAAGTCAATACCTCAAAAACCGCGTATAATTGCTCAAAAATTATGTCCCACTGCATTGACTGGACAGTCATCGTCTTTACCTGATTTAGGACCGTGTGATTTCCGGCTATTCCCTAAGTTCAAATCGAAAATCTAATTTATCAAATGCTTTGAAGATGGGAATAAACGTTAGTACCTTAACTTTTGATTACAGCTTGTACATCAAACTATACGGATAGTGTAGCTATTTATTAGTGAAATACTGAGTTTAGTTCTTCCAAAGTTTACCCGGTACATACAAACAAACCATAAAATTTTACCTATATATACGAGTTTCTTCACTGTTGTTTAACCAGTAATTAAAAAAATTATGCTAAAAACTAAACACCAAACCCTTTTTAAGTTGCAGTTTTTGTCTGTCAATGACACGTTTTTCTCACAATATAAGGGGCACACATTTATCGTTTTCTATTAAACTCAATGAACTAGAACCGAACTCAACTACAAAGGGACTAAACGAGGAACATTATCAACAGTTTAAAAAGTAATTAAATTTCTTTAGAGAATATTAATTGCGTACGAAATAATTATCTTAAGATAATGGCTCATCTTGACCTTGTAGTTGGCAGTATCGTAGTCCACAGTAGCAAAAATATGCGGAATATTTTTAAATTAATTTAGATAATTTATCGTTAATTTAAAGAATCGTTTGGCTGTTTATAATCAACTGCAGTAATTGATTTCCATTTTGTTCTTTTATTGGAACATAGAAGGCAGAAATATTTGGTATAGATTCTTAGGTTCCAATTAATATAACAATAAAAAACAACATTTTTGAAAGTTAACAAAAAAACTTAAAACGAAACGTACCTAACTGTTTGGGAAAAGTGTGTAAATCTTTGAAAGTATGGGTGTGGCCTTTGATTGTATGTTGCCGAGTCAAATCAAAGGTAAGACAAAGATAAATCAGTTTCAAATGGGAATGCATGTATTTTCCTACTAAAATTGAAACAGCTGAAAATTTTAGGTTTTGACAATAAATTCTATGAAGCTCATATTCTCGATATACCAAAGATGTAGAAAAACTGAGACTTGGAAATAAGTAGTTCATTATGGCAAAAATTTTTGGATTACCCCTGGATATCTTGTAGAATAAACTTTAACGATACCTTTCAAGGATAAATCAAGGTTAAGTCAACTTTTTATAAGGAAATACATGCTAAGCTATGGTAAAAATATGTCTGTTTTCTGAGATGATATGCATTAGGGCGTATTTTATGATTCAAAAGAAGATCTTTGTCTATTAACACAGCAAAATAAACAGAAACTTCTTCAAATCCCATGTGTAAGAGACAGATGCAGGTTTCATGGTTGGTTTCTCTGGGCAGATCGCATAATGATGTAGGAAGCTTGTCCGAAATCCTCAAGATTGTGAGTTTTCGAGACATAAATCATGTTTTTTTCATCGAAAGAAAGTCAATGGGGATCAGATCTGGCGATCTCGCTGGTAATGCAATAGGATTTCTTCTGCCTATCTACCTATCAGAAAAAAAATAACTCAAAAAATTTCTTTGACGTAATAATGGAGAAATGTTCACTGATGACTTTTTCCATGAGCTTGTGCTCAGTTTGACTGTTACTATCAGACACAGCTTCTAATTGCTTTGAAATTAATAATAATGAGTCTCCTCTAGTGTAGAAGCATATTCGTAGTTATATGTAAGAATTGCAATAAATTCCTTGGATGTAGGATACTCTAAAATATTACAACAAATGGAAAAACAAATTCCTTTAAATTTCCTTCATTTGATATTTATTTCCCGATAATATAATAACCCAATAAATAGTAATTTGAGCTTAATGATGACATTTATATGTTTGAAAATTATTTTGATTTATTTACTTTCTTTACCTCATTTTTGTGTAGGTAAACAAAACGGAAATTTAAAAAAGTTCCTATAGAAAGTTTTTTAAGACCGAACTGTTTCTCGATATAAAAATCTGTTTGGTAAACAATATTTCATTTTTGAGAAATTTGTACTGGCTAAGATATTCGGTTTATCTTTCATTTTGTACTTTGAATTGTGAAGCTATTTTCCTCTCAGAATGAGCTCTGATTAAGTAATCGATTTTCAAAATATAGAATTGAAAACCGAAAGTGGCTGTTTGCTATTTACAACTTAACTTTTTATTGCAAATCGAAGAAATCATAAAATATACATAGTGCTATATAGTCCGTGGGTTCAATTTAAAATTATAAAACTAATATTCACTTTCACTTTTCTAGAACTTTATTTACATTAAAACAGCTGATTCAAATATGACAATAACATTCCCATATAAGCTAGTCGTCGCGGTATAACTGAACTCTCCATCGTGGCTGCTTCCTTTATAAGCCAGCATAGAAAATTCTCGTAAAAATCATCATCATTTTATCTGAAATTTTGAAGAAAAAAACTTTAAAAAAATGTTTTTAATAAAGCGAACTTCAGAGAGACATCTTCTTCTTCTTGTAGTGTGCATCATAACTATTCTCACCTCGGAAGATGCTGCAATGCATGGTTCTGCAGTTATGATATGTTATGATATTAGTTCAAGTCCATACATGGTTCCATCAAGATATTCGTAGTCGTCCAAACCTTCTTCTTCCCTCTTTTCCATGAGGTATCAGTTGCGGGAGGTCATAACATCATCCAATTTTCTTATATGCCTCAAGTATTCCGTTCACTGATAATAATGGTTTTTAGGATTTCCAAATTTTTGTTGTTCGATCTGTCATTTCTAAGATTTAGTCACATTTCGAATACCTCAAGCCTTTCACGTTTATATTCTCTGAATGTCCATGATTGCACTTCGTACAGCAGTACTGGAAATATATAGCTGTAGAGCTATTTTATTTTCATACCTAACATTCAAATCCAGGTTTTTAATGAGACTCCTCATTTTCAGATAAGCAGCTGTCATACGACACTTGATTTACAGACTAGATCTCCCAGATCATTAGTCCACCCCTTTTAAATCACTAGATCATATTTTAGTGGCAAAGGCAACTGGCCCCCTAAAAATATAGTAGGTATGCCTCAGGAATGTTATTCCTTCGCAGCTTCCGTTTAAACCAGTTATTTAGACGTTTTTAGGGTTCCGTATATACAATATACGGATACCCTTATAATATCACTCAGGATTTCTCCCTTTGTCACATCACAGTCATTTTCTCTTAAACTACTGGACGGAAGAGGCTGAAATTTGGTATCAATGAATAGTTTGGTGACTCGATCAGGAGTACATATCGTAAAAGAAAAAAATTTGATTTTAGGGGTACTTCAGGGGGGAAAAACTAAAAAAATCGACAGTCCCCCCCCGATCTCCAAAACTACTAAGACTAAAATTCTGAAAAAAATAGGAAATATAGAACGTCGCCCGAACTTTACAGGAAAAATAAGGAGAAACCATTAATGGTAATTTTGGGGGGCAAATTATAGAATTAAATAAAAATTTAAAAATAAAAAAAATTCAAACCCATCATGTAATATATCAAATGAAAGGTCTCATTCTGAGGAACACAAATATATTTTTTTAATATTAATAAAAAAATATTTAAAAAGATATAAACGAAAATATACCAAAATTTACCCATTATCTCCGAAATTATAAAACGTAAAGTTTTGAAAAAAAATAGATTTATAGGTTCTGATCTGAAATTTACTGGAAAAATAACGAGAAACCTCTACTTTTAATTTTGGGGGGCAAATTACAGAATTAAATGGAAAATATAAAATTAAAATTGTTTCTAACCTATGTTATATATCAAATGAAAGGACTCATTACGACGAAAACAAATATATTTTTTTCATATTTTTAAAATAAATTAATTAAAAGATATTAACAAAAATATTTTAAAAAATTACCTATTCCCCCCCCCTTATCTCCGAAATCATAAGGTGGAAAATTTTGAAAAAAAATGGAGGTATAGCCCCTCAACTGAACTTTACTGGAAAAATAAGGAGAAACCCCTAATATTTATTTTGGGGGGCAAAATATAGAATTAAATGGAAAATTCAAATTAAAATTGATTCTAACCCATCATGTTATATATCAAATGAAAGGGCTCATTATGACGAAAACAAATATATTTTTTTCATATTTTAAAATAAATTAATTAAAAGATATTAACAAAAATATAAAAAAATTTACCCATCCCCCCTATCTCCGAAACCATAAGCTGAAAAATTTTGAAAATACAATGGAGGTATAGTCCTTCACCTGAACTTTACTGGAAAAATAAGGAAAAACCCGTAATATTTTTTTTGGGGGCAAATTATAGAATTAAATGAAAAATATAAAATTAAAATTGTTTCTAACCCAGCATGTTATATATCAAATAAAAGGGCTCATGATGAAGAAAACAAATATATTTTTTCCATATTTATAAAATAAATTAATTAAAAGATATTAACAAAAATATAATAAATTTTACCCATTCCCCCCCTTATCTCCGAAACCATAAGCTGAAAAATTTTGAAAAACTGGAAGTATAGCCCCTCACCTGAACTTTACTGGAAAAATAAGGAGAAATCCCTAATATTCATTTTGGGGGGCAAATTATAGAATTAAATGGAAAATAAAAAATTATAATTGTTTCTAACGGGTCATGTAATATATCAAATCACAGGGCTCATTATGACGAATACAAATATATTTTTTAATTTTTTTAAAATGAATATTTTAAAATATATTAAAAAAATATTTTAAGAAAATTACTCATTCTCCCCGTTATTCCCAAACTCTAAGACCTCATTTTCTTTGTTTATAGGAAAAATATGAAAAAAATCCCTAATTCTATTATTTGGCTCCCAAATAGAATTAAACGGAAAATAAATTATTGGGAAACCCCCATAGTAATTTTAGGGACAAATTATAGAATTAAATGGAAAATAAAGATACAATTTTCAAACGCATCCTGTAATATATCAGATAAAAGGCCAAAATATTAAACATCGACTTAATTCCCACTTTAGAAACTACACATCTATTTAAATTTTGAAAAATATGTTTTATTTATATTTTTAAATAATTTGAATAACAGATTTAATAATTTATAATTTAAACTTTGACCTATTTTACCCTTTTTCTTCCAATCTACTGAGCCTCAAAACTCAGACAGTAGATTATAAAAGGTATTTCTGAAAGTTTATTAGTAAAATAAAAATCTAATGTTACTTTTTGGGGGCAAAATTAGAAATTTAAATACATATGTATTGTGATAAAAATCAAGCAAATCCTAAAGCAGATAAAATAAAAAGTCTATGTGTGGAAAATCAAAGTGTATATTTTTTATAAATTTAAAACGCTTCCTTTAAAAGATATAAGGGTAAGTATAAGAAAATGCACTCATTCCCTGCTTGTCTGAAACTGGAATATTCGAATCTTGAAGGTGGTACGGAACCCTAAGTATGCGAGTCCAACTCGCACTTGACCAAATTATTTTTATTCAAGAGTATAGTTTTTACTATAATCTCGGACTATAGTAAAAATACACCATTTTTTTCCCCAAAATTAAATTTTCCTAGGTACTTCAAAAGTTTGAACTGGAAGTGTACTTTTTTCCAGCAGCTTTGTGATTTTTGTCATAAATTTTGAATATACGTCGTAACTAATGAACACTGGGTTTCAATGAAGATTTTTGTTTTTCCGTATCACTACAGGAATTGAATTTCTCATACTGCATACCAATTTTATTCATACATTAGCAATTGGTTTAGTAAAAAACATTTTTTAGAGATTTATAAGAGGTAGATGGGTAGTTTGTGGCACTCGGTATATCTTCTACTACATTAGCCAGCAAGAACATCTGAAGTTCTTCACACTGCCATTTCCATTACAATTAAGCAGATTAATCTTTGGCCGAAGGCCAACAAATCAATTTCGTACCAGATACGTGCATGGAATATATAAAACGCCAAAGAACGGTTATCTTGATATTTTTAATTTACGAAGTGTTAACTTCCAAAACCTATTTAAAATTTAATAAAGTTGAGTGAACCGATATCGAAGTTAATTAATCCGATCAGGGCATGTCCTAATTATAATAAACCGTATAATGAAGATGTAATTAGTGTACAGTGTGACTATATTAATCTGTATTGCCAAAAAGTGATATCAATATATTATTTTAGAACTAAGTGTTTGTTTTTACGTAATTTTATGAACTTAATTATTTTTGTCATCTCTTAATTGAAGTTTAATGTATGTTATCTATATATAAATAGGCAGAGACAAAACTATTAGGTACCATTTTCTCCTCAGGTTCTCAACCGATTTTCTTCATTTTTGTTTTGTTTAGTAGCTCTTCAGTGCAGAATGCTAATATTAATTTATAATAGTGCTTTATTCATTAAATAAAATATAATAAAAATTCATTATTTACGTCCATTCTGTCAACGCCAAACAATTGGCAGTGCCGCCGCCGCCAGACGGTCAAAACTTAAAACATTGAGTAATTATATATGGAGCGATCGTTAGATATATTCCTAGAGCATGTACTTCTGGAAGTGGCATGCAAGCGTTGTTATTCTTTAGTGGTAAAATAGTCAATATAGTATGATCAGTATTGACTTTTCGGAGGCGTTGAAATAACTTTCATATTAAATATTTGGTTTTTAATGCGAATTTAATTATTTGATTAATATATTATTATCACAACCTTCCCGAAGGTGTTGTGTAAAAAATTGTCAGGCAGCGGTCAATAGAGAATGTATTAAATATTTAAGTTCTCCTAGGGTTGTTGGTCCTCTCTTTTCTTTAATATTCCTGAACTTTGATTGAAATCGCAAATGACGAAAACTTTTAGGTTGCAAAGAACAATCTTCCAATTATTATATCGAATATTTTGCCAGGGCGGTTCCAGCCAAAAATTCATTTGTCAAAAATATTTCGAATACCGATATTTGATTACATTTTTATTTTCTTTTTAAGTCAAGAGATTTGTCAATATGAGTGAACAACTTTGGTCATTACATCTACTTCTCTGATTTCTCCACAACTCTGTTTTTTATAAAAATATACTTTTTACAATTAGATGAAATAGGGTTGAATTTCGACAATTGGGCGACCGTAAGTTTTAATATAAAATTGTATGTCTTCCAAAAAGTGTGATTAACGAAAAAAACATTTGTTATGATATTATAAATACCGACTAAATATGGTTTCCAAAATCTGGTTCGCAGAATGCTTTGAATATAGTTATTAATAGATAGAATTTGAACATTAAATTTTTAATAAATGTTGCTGTTATTTATTTCAATTTAAATTTTCTCTCATTATAATGCCTAAAGAAAAACATATACGTACATAATGTACAAGACAGAACTTGTCTTGAAATAATACTTACTTATCTACATAAAATATAAATAACGAACCAAAAACTATTACATAAAAAATGTCTCAAAAATCAGTGTTAAGTTCTAATTGAAACAGGAATAGATAGAAATCTTTTATCGATTTCAGATAAGGTAAGATTATATGTAAATTTTATAAATCTATTTGTTATTGAAATAATTAATCTGATCATTAATGAAGATCATACAAGAAGTTACTGAAAAGTGTTTAATTGTGTTTATTTTACTCTTATGTAACATGAACCTTTCTTTCAGATTCCTTAACGTCTGCCCAATATAGATAGTAGAGCAATTACAACATTACATTACAACTTTCAGCCTTGTGAAGGTTACTAGATTTAAGGTGATCGGGTTTTCTATTTTTCTTTTTGATAAATAAATTATTAAATGTTTTTATAGACTTATAATCTTGTGGGCTACTTATGTATCCAGTTCGTTTTTGTAATTTGTAGTAATATTGGAGTTATTTCTTGAAGTTATGGGATATAGGTATATCAGTACTTTAGGTTATTATATCCTCTGTTAATATTATTTATCTGTAAGTTATTATACCTTATTGACATGCTACTGTTGTTTAGTCATTCAGTAATATTCCCGAGTATTAAATATTTTGCTAAGTAACTTAATTATTTAGGAATAGTGTTGGCAACACTTGAAGCTGTTTTTCTTGAAGGATTATGTCAAATCCTAAGAACTGTATTTTTCAGACATTAACCAATTTAGTTTCATTTTAAGTTAGTGATTTGTATGGAGATTCACGTATCTGGTTGCTTCAATCCTAATGAACTAAACACTTTTAAAAGAAACCTAATATAAAATTTGCTTATAAGTGTTAATAATTTATTCAGAAAAACGAATGGTAAAATACCTGATGATGTCAAATCTAATGCCACTTACAAGATTGACTGTAGTAATTGCCCTGATACTTACATTGGGCAGACATCATGGGATATGAAAGAAAGAATCACGTTACATAAAAGGGATAAGAGGATTAAATATGAAAATTGTACTATTGTATTTCTTTAGACCATTGGTATTCTCATAATTTTGAAATTCCTCATCTCCTAGCAACTGAATCTATCACGTTGAAACGTAACTTCTTGGAGATAGTCTTCATTACTGGCCAGTGTAATAACATCAATAAAACATATTTACAAAACCTAAATGTAAAGTGTTGCAATTTACTTGAAATCGATAACAAGCCTCCAACTGTTTCTATTTCAACAAATTTTTTTTCAACAAACTCACATTTTTATTACTCAGCAAAGTTTAATTAATTAAGTGTATTTACATTGATAAGTAAGTTAGAAATCAAATAATTTAAATGTTTTTTTAATAATAAATAATAATAATTAAATTGTTTTCTGAATGATATTTGTCGCACCAACTTTGAACAAAAGGAGGTATATTTAAAAAATCCAAACGATATAATTTAAATTTCATTAATTATTTTCTATAAATGGAAAACAGTAATCCAATACTCATTTCTATCCTTTATCTCCGTAACCAGTTTTAAAAGCTTATCTGTTACAAAAGAAAAGTGAGTGGAGAAATTTTCCAGTAATGCAATTTTCAGTGAACAAGTAGAATAATTAAGGCTCTCAACAATAACTTAGAAATTAATAATACTGTAATTAAACACCACCTTAATTATCAATATTTACAATCTCAAATATTTTAAATACCAGTTTCACCGCGATAGATCTTAAATATACCATTAACCACTAACCTCTTCACTAGGTCACAAATAAAGGTCTTCGTCAACCTGTAAGATGAGAGATAATGACGTTCACACGGTCTCATATCCATCTTCAGAATCTAAAATTAAACTGGTGTGTAACTAACTGTTTATCACCGCATTTTTGCTGTCATAAAACGATGCAGATTTAATAAAGACAATAAACTTCATAGCATCATGTCTGTTGTTTCACAAGGCTTTGAACTTTACATTAGCTTGTAAGTGACTTTTTTCAAAATATTAGTGTCATGTAAGGTGATGAGATAATTATAATCGCATCGTTAAGCTGTAAAGGGTGTGTCACGCACTTCAGACACTATTCACATGAATTGTGTGAAGATTTTGCAGACACTAATTGTAAATTATGTTATTTTTTTTGGTCATTTATGATATTTGAAACAACATTCTTTATATTATCCAGGCAGGAAGAATATATCATTATTGAAAGAATGTTTGAGAACCAGGAGAATAGGGTGTGTAGGATAGTGACGCTTTTGGTGACGTTTGCCACGGTTACACTATACCTGTTAACGGAGAAACCGTCTGGACGATTGGTAGTGGTAGAAAGAGTAAAGCTGCCACAAAATGAGCATGGGAAAAGAGTGGCAGTGTGTCGTAGAATGCGAAGCAAAGAGAGAGAGAGAGAGAGGGAGATAGAGAGAGAAAGAGACAGAGCGAAATAGAGAGAGCGCAGCGGATCAAGCCATTTAGCCCAAACATCAAGCCTTGGCCAAGGTGCAGGTACAGGAATCTCAATTATAGGGTGGGCTTGGATGTTTTAGATCATATTTTTGCAGATTTCGAAGTGTAAGGGATAGAGTGAGAGTTTATGGGGGGAGAGAGGCGGGCACTTACATTACGTTTATGAGTGTGAGAAGTTGAATGACTAGGGAAGGTAAACGTAGTAGAGACAATGACGGACGGTAGGGAAAATAGGAGAAAGATAACTGAGTTTGTAACAGATATTGACAAAGGAAAAGAGAAGAAAGACAGTTTGTGCACTATTGTACGTGAAGGAAGGGATGATATAAATAGGCTTTATTTGAGGCCGGGGTTCCCGATGTATATCTTGGCGTGGATGGTTCCGGCTACCTAAAAAGCGGTGTTTTAGTGGGTACTAGGTACACAGTTATATCTATTTTGCCAGGGAAAATGACGCGAGGTAAATACCGTGAACTCCACCCTATCCCAGTAAGTTGTAAATTTTGGTTTTGTATGGTGGTTTAAGGGATCAAAATTCAATTTGGATCTACAGTAGTTTCAATATGAGAAGATTATCAATTGAGAATTGCGGAATTATAAGGATGGAAGTTTAATAACAACGAATATCTATGACATTGGTGTATTCTAGAATACGTGCTTTTATATTTTTTTCATATAGATCATTATTATGTGTACCACTAAGTCCTCGACATCATGCCGCTCAGCTTGATTGGTCTAACGCCAAATCAAACGGCGATGGTGAATGAATGGAATTATGTTGTGTTCTCTGAAGTCCCGATTCTATCTTTAGGTTCAGATTGTCAGCAGATGCCTTAGAATGTGGTAGCAGGTCACACTTACTTTAGATTTACTGCAAGTGGAGAATACACAAGACAATGCACGTTCTCATATAGCAAGAGTTACCAAAAGATTGCTCAGATTTTTTTAGGCATACACCGACTTCAATTTAGTTGATCTCACAAGGTTCTTAGATCATACCTTGAATGAATGAGGGCCTACATTGGGTAGACAAAAGGACATATGAACACCAGGATTAAGGATCACAATATAGCTACTCAAATGGCGAATATAACAAAGTCTGAATTAGCAAATCGCGCATGGTCTAAAAACCACAACCTCTACTGGGACCATGCAAAGATATCCACATAGAGTAGCACTGCTACAGGAGATGTTGATCGGTCCACGTAAGTGATAACGTCTTAGCGAGAATGGCAACTGAAGTGCGAATAGTTCAATATAAACACGACAGATTTTCTAAATTCTACATCATTCTCCTGACGATGACAGTTGCAAAGCTTTCGATACGTTGTAAGATCAACCAGATTGAAGATGATCGAAGTTCAAGGAAATTACGAGAGCATGTTATATTAGCTATTAGCTTCTGATTAATATTACCAAAAGTTTCTTACGAGAACATAACAAGGCCCTGATCCCAAGGCCTACTCTCTTCCCCGATTTGTCCCTATAGGATACGTGTGGAGTTCATTTGGCACTGGACCGTGAAATTTACAAAGTGCTAAATAACGTAATTGATATTTGCCTTCGAATTGAAGAAGCAATGACATAATTTATTAAGGAGATTTTTTTTTGATAACAGATATTTGGAAATAAATCCTTAATAAACAAAACTGGAAATTTATGTTATTATAATTTACTGTTTAACCAGGTGTTAGTGTAAACTGAGTCCAATTATATAAATTGTGTCTTACTTAACAGCTCAGAGTGTCACCATTTAGGATCGTCTCTTAAAGTAGTTGTTTCTCCAGTTTGTCGAAATTATACATTCTATCGACAGGAAATTATGTGAGAAACTAATTGAATTTCATCAGGAAATCATTATGCTTAATATCGAACTTGTGTAACTGTAAATTTTAAGTGACTTCCATGGAAGCATATAAATAAAGAATATATTTATACAATAATGAGTTCCATATGTGGGCATAACGTTTGACATTGAAACTATTTGTTTGTTGTTAGGTCATTTAGCGTGAATACCTTACGTAATGACAACAGATGTATGTAATGTTTTTTTCTATTTATATTTGTTAAGGATATTTCACTGTTTAGATATATATGCTTGAGATATAAAATGCGGATGTTTTCTACCAACTTTCGACAAAATTAGAGGCTTGTTTTGCCTGTTCATTAAGGTTTTCTCTACACATTTTTTCTCTGGCTGAGATAAGTATCTGAAATTGAAATTGAGGAATAAATGTAATAAGGCAATTTCGAAAAATTCTTCCTCGCATATTATGAGAGGAGTTGTTTACTATATGATCAAGCAGTATTCTTGAATATAAATAGTGTTTTGTATATTGTGTCTTTTTTATATTAAATATAACCTTAAATAATAGGTAAATCTTAAGTTAAATCTTTATTTGGTATCTAAATGTACTTTTGTACCTCTAGGAGAAATTTTCACTTTTTAAATAGTTCACAAAAAGTAACAAGTAAACAGTAATTTGCTAGCATTCCAGAAAATCAACATAAAACTCGCAAATTTATTGGATTAAAACTGATAAGTTATTAGAAATAAGTATTTTTCATATGCATGTTGTGAACTTGAGAGGCTTCTCTTTTATATAATGTCAACCATTATGCAATCATATGTAAATAATATGAGGTATGCGATTTAGCATAGAAATCGTAACCAATGCGGTGTGAGAAATATTTGGGATATATTTTCCAGGTTCCTCGAAGTTTCTTTGGACTTCCATCGTCTTGCAGTGGTTGATCTCACAAGGTTTCAATAGCTGTGTATCTGCTATCGTCATTAGGTGAATGATAGGAAATTCAGATTATCCTTCGTATTTATATTATACCCTTAATCAGCGTCCTCGTACCTGGAGGTTGGTTGCCGGTGATGCGTAGCGGCAGAAGCCGAAGAAGAGCTCTCCAAATATTTTTAATTTGGGCGCTGGGCTCTCTAATTATATTTTCGTTCAAGATTATATATGCTGTCTCTATGAATTTTATTTTGTACCAATGCTCTTCCTTGTGAATTGCTCTGGCCTGGTCCCAGTTGATATTATGGTGTTCGGTCCATGCGTGATTATCTAGCCCAGACTTCGTTACCTCCGCCCTTTGAGTAACTGTCCGGTGTTCCTTAATTCTGGTGTCCAGCGGTCGCTTTGTCTCTCCAATGTAAAGTTTGCCACATTCACATGGTATGCTGTATATACAGTTATTTGGTATTGCTGGTGCGTCCGGCCGCGTTCTTGTTATCATGCTCCTCAAGGTGTTGTTGTTTTTGAAGATCATTCTGATTCCATAGCTGTGTGCAATTCTTTTAAGTTTCTCCGACAAGCCTTTAGTATATGGTAATAGTAGAGTTGCTACCGTGGTGGTTTGTCCTAGGTGGTTTGTCCAGCTCTTCAAACGCCTTGGTAATGATCGTTTCCGGATATCTATTCGCCAAAAGGTCTTCTCTAAATTTCACTTGTTCTTCTTTGAGGGCTTCTGGTGTGCTGCAGATATTTTTGGGTCTATGGATTAGTGTTTTGATCATGCCAGTTTTCGTTGCTGTTGGGTGGTTGGAATTGTTGTGAAGGTATAATCCTGTATTAGTGGCCTTCCTGTAGACTGTTGTTTAGATTCCGGTCCTAGTCCTTTGACACTTTACATCAAGGAATGGTAGGCACCCACTCTCTTCCATCTTCATGGTGAATCTAATGGATGGTTGGGATTGGTTCAGGTGCTCCAGGAATGCCTGTAGTTCTGCATCTCAATGTTGCCAAATAATAAAGGTGTCATCGTCATACTTCAACCATAGCTTAGGCTGTTTCTTGTAACTCCCCAGTGCATGTTCTTCAAACCATATCATGTAGATGTTAGCGATAGTTGGTGATAACGGGGAGTCCATAAGCAATCCATCTTCCTGCATGAAGAACCGGTCCTCCTCCTGAAAGTAGCAGTTCTTGAGGCAACCTTCAAGCAAGTCCATGATTGAGTCTATTGGCAGCTTCGTTCTCTCCATCAGGGTTTCCTCTTCAGTAAGTTTCTTTCTCAGTATGTTGAGAGATTCGTCTAGTGGTATGTTCGTGAAAAGGCTTTCAACGTCTAAACTTAATAAGTCATGTTCTGGCCCAAGTTCCATGGATCCGATGATTTCGGCAAGTGTTTTGAGTCCTTGACGTGCGATGATGTTTTGCCCTCCAAAGGTTGGATGATTGGTAAAAGGAATTTCGACAGTGCTGCTGTTGGTGAGTTGCGCGAACTTGTAATCGGTCTGAGAGGTACTCCAGCCTTGTGTATCTTGGGTAGTCCATAAAGATGTGGTGGTTTGCTGTGATGTGGCGTCAATTTTCTCCTTGTCTCGGGTAGAATGTATTCAGCATGATCTCTGAGAGAACGTTTTCCGTTCTATTCTGGATGTTGTATCAGTAGACAGTGGCCTGGTATTTTCCCTTCAACAGTACTTCGTCGAAATAACTGTATATATAGCATTCCATGTGAATGTGGCAAACTTTACATTGGAGAGACAAAGCGACCGCTGGACACCAGGATTAAGGAACACCGCACAGCTACTCAAAAGGCGAAGTCTGGACTAGCTAATCACGCATGGACCGAACAGCATAATATCAACTGGGGCCAGGCCAGAGCAATTTACAAGGAAGAGCATTGGTACAAAAGAAAATTCATAGAGACAGCATATATAATCTCGAACGAAAATATAATTAGCGAGCCCAGCATGCAAATTAAAAATATTTGGAGAGCTCTTTTTCCGCATCTGCCGCTACTCATCACCGGCAAGCAACCTCCAGGTACGAGTACGCTGATTGGCCAGATAAGACCCAATGACCATGACCGGTTAAGGGTATAATATAAATACGAGGGATAATCTGAATTTCCTATCATTCACCTGATGACGAGAGCAGATACACTGCTATTGAAACGTTGTGAGATCAACCACTTCAAGACGATGGAAGTCCAAGGAAACGTCGAGGAACGAGTTACATTGTCTACCAACTTCAGACTAACATATTTTCCAGGATTTTCGGGGAAACTAGTATAGAGTGGTTCCGAATCTGGAGCCGTTCCATGTAATTGCTGTTATCTCGTAACTTTTGTAGAGCACATATCTGTAAAAAAACATGTAAAACATTAAGGTCCTATGAATTTATATTGAGAAACTGCCGAGACTTTACTAATATTCCCGCATTGAAGACATTATTTTTTGGGTATGTTCGTTCTAAAGTTGAATATGCAAGTATTATTTAGCATCCATATTATGATATTTATAGCAAACGTGTTGAAAAGTTCCAAAGAAAATTTATGAAATATTTGGTTCTCAAAAGTGATGGATTATATCCAGAAAGGAATATACCTAATGAAGAGTTATGTGAACGTTGCCTTCTTTGCAATTAAGGAATCATTGTGCATCTGTTGTATTCTTGTTTAAATTAGTAAATAATATGCTAGAGTGTTCGGAATTGTTAAATCAAATTAATTTTAATGTTTCACCCAAGGAAACACCTAGCGCTAAGGCCACCAAGAGCCAGACCAACTATTTTGTTGAAATCACCAGTTTATGTTAAGTGCAAATAATTTTAATAACATATGCAATTATTGTGATATTTTTACATGTACCGTGAATCAAATAGTTAGTAGCGCAATGTTGTATATCTAAAATGTCCTGTAAATGGGAGAATGTTGGACAATAAAGCATTTATTTATATTTATTTATTGAAACTCCTAGGTTAGAATGTCATGAAAAAACTTACCGATATGTAACAAATACATAAATAAGTGTTCGAGGGGACCTTCTCTTATGGTAAGCGCAGCTGATGAAGGTTCCCTGACCAGAAACAATATATATTGTATATATCGTCTTTCGTACAAAAGAATGACACCTTGAATTTCGAAGAGTATATATTTTCTACATACACATTATTTAAATGTAAATGTAATGAAAATTTGAAGCAAATTATAATACTTATCATTTTTGGGGAATTTATGTAAATTAACAATATTAACTCCTAACAGGACATTTATAGTTTTCTGAAGCTTATTTGTGGTATTTCTAATTTCTTTTAAAGGTTTTCTTGGCAAAAAATACTATGCGGAAAAAAGGCTGAATATTCCAAACGTTTCAAAGTCATTCTCACTTCGTTATCAATGGAAGTAATACATAAATTTGAAATTGAAAGCCATCATTTTGACAGTTTTAAATGATATAACTAAAGGAAATTTGCTATTTTTTAGATATTCAGTGTAGCGCAAAAAAAATCCGAAGAGAATATATACTGGCCAAGCTGTTTTCAATTTAGAAGAATTTGAAATTTATCTTCAGAATTTATGTGGCGGCACCTAGAGGTTACTAGGGTACTTTCTTGTAAGGTTCAATGATCTCATTAACGCCAGAAGGAAAAACCTAGGATAAACGTTGGGAACTGTCATGATATAGGGCTTTTCAAAAGAAGATGATCATTATTAATTTCTTCCTTGATTATTTGTAAACAGCTAAGATAGAATTCTAGGGAAGGAGAAGCGATAAAATCATCTTCATTAGGCATTAAGGCAGACTCTTACTATTCTGTATTGTGTTCTCCTTTGTGTAGTATTGTTGAATTCATAAATTGTATTTTATGGTCTAATGTATCTATACATATATCAAATTGTAAGTTTGTCTGTTTGTTTATTTGTTCGGGCATCACGTAAGAATTACTTAACTGATTTTGCTGAATCTTTTTTGTTGCGAAGCCTATAGTTTGACTTAAAATCTGATAGACATTTTATCTCTCTAAATTGACAGAAACGGTAGATATAGCGAAAAAACCTCCACCATGTTGGGTAATACAATTACTCAATTGATTCCACCGCACGCACAAAATATTAGATACTGGCATCAGCCAGTTCAAAATTCGGAATGTGCAAATGTAACGTGTTTCGATTTAACAAAAATTAATAAGTGTTAGGCCGAAATTCAAACCCGATGGCGGCACGAGGCGAACCAGCCGTCAGGGGGCGCTGGATTAGATAGACCAGATGAGCAACAGGTGGACACGGAGATACTCTCTGATGAGGAAGAACTGTCAGATGTCAAGGAGGAAAAGAGGGAGTTAGTATATAATATTGGTGAGAAGTAAATGGCGTGGAGGTTATTGAGTCGAGTTCGAGTTGAATAAAACTATATAAACTTTACCCGGCATTTTATTTAAAAATCGTAATAACATAATATAACAAGCGTAATTTTACAGGGTGTTCTGTATATAAGAAATTTAAAGCGGAGTAGAATTGCATGAATTTAAAAAAACTAAAAAAAGTTATATTTGGTGTCCTATAAGCACCTGGATATACACAATGTGGTGGAAATAAGGGAGAGTGGAATTAGTTTTACGGGTTGGTCCAAAAAAGTTATATTGAGCGGGCCATAAACAGTTCCATATACCAAATGGTCGAAAAAGGGTACAATATTTATACAGTAAATAAAAAATCTTAAAAAAATGTGTTAGGTAAGCAGTTAGGATCTTTGAATTATGTTCATAAGATACTATAGTTATGAAATGGGTTGAAGAAATATTAGAAACTGTTGTTTATACAGGGTGTTTGAATATAAGATAGAGTGGAATTATAGTTTATGTTGTGGTTGAACAATTGTTTTATATCCACAAGTAGTTGCATATAGGATGGTTGAAATATGTAGCGAAGTATAATTACTGCTATACAGGTGGGTTTAAAAAATACTATAAAGAAATGTTATGATCTACAAGCTGTTCCCTTTACCGGATGGTTTAGACATAGGGTGGAGTAGAATTTTATGGATATAGGGTGGTACAAAATTGTTATATTGCAGTTGCAAATATTGGACGCAGTAAAGTTATAGTTTCAAAGTGTGATTCAAACAAGGATAAAAAAAGTTGCAAATAAAGGATGCTTTAAATGAAGTGTGGAGAGAAATTATACTTTATAATGTGGTTAAACAAATATGAGGAAAAAAAGTGTGACTCATAATCTGTTGCATATATAGGACAGTTGAAATATAGGGTGGAGAAATGTTTTAGTTAAGTATTTAAAAAATGTTACATTAGTTGACCAATAAGCAGCAGCGTATACAGGGTAGTTGTAAGACATACTAGGTGACTGAAAAAAATGTTAAACAAAATTGTTATATAGGGTGCCCCACAAGCAGTTGCAGTTTTAGTAAAATATATTGGGCATTGATGGATTTTTAGTTATACAGGGAGGTACAAAAAATGTTATTCTAGGTGGCCGATAAGTAGTTGCATATACAAAGTGGTTGAAATAGAGGGTGGAGTAGAATTGTAGTTAAACAGGTTGGATAAATTTTTTTGTAGGATAGAACATGAGCTGTTGCATAATTGCAATATCTGAAAAGTGAATCAAAGTAGATATATAGTTATATAGAGTGATTAAAACAATGTTGGAAAAAGTTGCATATATATATATATATATATATATATATATTGAAATATAAGGTGGAGACAAATTATACTTTCCAGGCTGGTTAAACATACAAGGTGGTTGAAGTATTTAGTAGAGTAAATTATGGTTCTACAGGATGGTTCAAAAATAAGTTATAATGTTTTACTGATTAGCAGCAGTATATACAGGATGGTTTTAATGTTTATTAAAATTAATATATAGGGTGACCAAGAAGCAGTTGCAATTTGGGTAGTGTATAAGGAAAGGTTTGATGTTAGGCTGCCAAACTGTGTTTTTGAATTTGTGACACACCAAGGGTGAATGGAAAAGTTAAAAAAATATATTATATAAAGCATGAACAGTTGCAGTTCTATTATATGGAATATCTCAAACATGGGGCGAGGCAAGATTACAGTTTTAGAGCGTTATTAAAAAATTACAAAAAAATTGAATATAAAGGGTGATTAAAATATAGTGTGGAGAGAAATATAGGGTGAAGTAGAGTTATAAGCAGGTGTTAAAGTTATAATAGGTGACCAATAAACAGCAGCATATACAGGCTGGTTGCACTATAGGGTGAAGTACAGTTGCAGTTATACAAGGTAATTCAAAAAAATTTTGATTAAAATTATTATATAGGGTGGCCCATAAGCACTTGTAGGTTGTGTGAAATATATTCGGGATTGGTGGATTTATAGTTTAGTAGGGTGTTTAAAAAAATTTGGAAAAATTGTTATATAGGATAATCCATATGTTTCATAAGTTATTTGCAAAGACTTGTACAGTCCGTATGCGGGTGAAACCCCGGGCAACGGCTAGTACATCATAAATCAATAAATGTTTCCATCTTTTGCTTCAGAAAACCATGATTATTGAACCTTAAAACATTTGCGATCTTGTCGAAACACCCTTTATTATAATTTGTTAGTTTTTGGTAATGAGAACATCGCACTAATGAATATTTACAACTAGCCTTCAAGAACAAATAAACACACATTCAGGAGTATTCGATGCTGCTTAATCAATTTGTCAGTCCCACCAACTCTCAACTTACAAACGCATATGATATTTCTGACATTCGTGACGTGCCTTTTGTTAGGATCGAGAAGACAAATAAGGCTCCCCGAGTGCCCCCGGTAAGACCTTATTAGCAGCATATGTGTGCTGGTGTTTGTCCTCGCATTATGTGCATCGGCCCACGGAAGTAAATCTCGTAGTAGTATTAATGTTAATAAATATTTATATGACGTTCGTTTAAAACGGTTCGAAAGAGGCGAATTGAGTGAATAGAGGCGTGAAGCTGTTGTTTGTTTGAAAAATAATGCTTTTTGGTAGTGGATTTGATTTATGGGAAAGTGTTTCAGAAAAAGAAACATCGAATTAATCATACACACACAATGGGACGAGGCGAATAAAGGATTTATTTTCGATGTCAAATAGAATTTGAATGAATAGTGTTCCTTAAAATGTAAAGACTACAGGATGTTTCCATTTATTTTAATTACTTGTAGAAGTCGTAAAGATTAGTCGATTAATCAAAAACGTTAAATAATAGTTGTAACAGGGAGTAGAAAATTTGGTATTGAATTTTCATTAAATTATTGTAAAAAATGCCTATAGCCCGATCGCAGCGCCTCTACTGGGTTCAATTATAAATCTAGACCTTCCAGATCACACAAAAAGCTTCATGAAAATCGGGTCAACCGTTGGGGAGTAGCTAAAAAAATTACCCTGTCAAATTGTAAATCTAACACACTCAAATACAAATAAAAAGTTTCATCAAAATCGGTCCAAATGTACAGTAAATTTTTCACAACCCGATCGCACCGCCACCTGCCGAGTTAAATTGTAAATCTAAACCACTCAAACATATACAAAGAGTTTCATCAAAATCGGCCCAAACGTTTAGAAGAAGCTGAAAAATATGTTCTTACAACCCGAACGCAGCGCCACCTACCGGGTTCAAGTATGAATCTAAACATTCCAAGGATCGCCTCAAATATTCACAAACAATTTCAATGAATCATAAAAAAGAGGGTAGAAATTCTTGATTACTTTTATGTTTTTTTGGACAATAACACCACAATAGAAATAAAACGACGTATAGTGCAGGAATACCAAACGTTTCAAAGTCTGACTTCGTTGTCAATGGCTTTATATTTATTGATGTAAATTGCAAAATTTTCATTTTTGATCTTTTGACCTACTCAACATGAATCCACATCGGAATTGTTCCCCCCTTTCATATATGGGTTTTCTAAATACGAATCTGTCGTAAAAATGGTCCTTCACCTTTCAATTGTCAGAAAAATGCTGGCAACTCTGTGTTGAGGTCCCTGAATCTAAATCCAAGGACCAATTGATACTATTAGGTCATATACAAGTTGATTTTATTGTCAAAAGTAGGTAAAACACCAGTCAAAATCTGAATTCCAGTATCCTTTGACCTCGGTGGATAAACGTCTATGTGATTTCAAGGTCAAAATGTACAGAGTATTTGTAAAATAGGGTTCCAAATTTATTAAAATAAGCCAAAAAGTCCCTTAAAATTAACATGCGCCCTATAAAACAGACCCTTAGGAAGTTATATGCCCTTAAAAGGGCTCAAACAAAAGAGTTTTTTTTTCTTGTTATCATAGGTACTTCAAATTTTCTACTCACACTTTTACTAAGGTAAACACTGCAAAGCTCAACTGACAGTTTTTCAATAACTTAAATTGTTAAGCGTTGGAAAAAGTCAGTCTTTTATTTCCTACGGTAAATACATTTTTGTAATTTTTGGCCTAATAACTTAAAGAGCAAAGTAATTTTCAAACTCAATTTACTCGAAAATCATTGGAAATATTGATTTGAATAAACATATTATTTTCTACGAAAAATTGAAAGATTTTTTATATCTGTAGAGCAAATTGTAAAAATAATTTAATTAAAAAAAATACGGACCCCTTCACTAAATAGGACGGTTATGACTGGCATGTTGAAAAACGGAGTAGCACAATTTATTTAACGCAAAAAGTTTTGTCAATAACAGAAAAAAACAGTTTTGTTTGGGCCCTTTCAAGGCAGATACCTGCTTAGGGGTGCGTTTTAAGCCACATGTTAATAGGGATTTTTTGGTGTATTTTTATGAGTTCTATACAGAGCAGAAGTTTGGAATCCTCTTTTAAAAACACCCGGTATAAACGGTAAGAAAACATTTGGAAAGACTTAAATACAATCTTCAAATGAGTGAATATTGGAACTTGCTTTAATCATGATTATCTAGAAACGATCTTGGCCCTTGTCTGATGGAGTTAAATAGTTTCCGAAGTACGGTTCAATGAAATAAATTCAACTAATTTTCCTAAGTGAGTGAAATGAGTCTTGGATTGAAATCTAGTGGGTCCAAAGCCATACGGACAAAATAATCTATTTTAGGTGCACTGTGGAAATATTTGTTAAATAGTCTGTGGCACATTTCGTTTTTTTTTTCAGAAGGATTTCGGGATTGTTCTAAATTAGAAGAAACTGAATGGCGATGGACTTTTTCTGATCCAGATTCATATTCACAAGAGCCATAAACATTAAGGAAAGGAAAACTCAATGATGATCGAATAATTACGACGCTGGATTCGCGTTCGAAAAACATATACTGTATTTTTGTAACGAATTTTTATTGTTTGTCTGGAAATTGTAATATTTTATTTGATTTACTGGAACTTATAATCCAACAATAATCTGCAAGATTGATATAAACGAATTTTCGTAAATTCTCTAAGCTTTTTCAATAAATTATTCAACTTAGAGAACACCCAGTAAAAAGCTGTGGGAATCTTTTACTTCGTAAATGTTGAGGCTGTAATAAATAAAGTTTAAAGAGTTATAAACTGATGTATTGGCAATGAAGTCAAACTATAGGTGGCACTTTCAATGCATCGTTGTCCAACTATATGTCAAGGTTTCGCAAAAGTGCATAATTGATTATGCAATCTAAGCAGTGTAAAAGTAAGTACAATGAAAGGTACTTTATATAATTTCAAGATAACAAATTATTTACACATTTTTTACATTATTTATTATTTATAAGTTGCATAAATCCACTCTAAAGATGTGCAAAGCTGCAAGATGAACCTTGTCTTACTTTTCTAGGCTGGGAATTAATCAAAATTCAGATGTGATTTTTTCAAGTATATAAGTGGTGATCCGTTAGAGTTCATTTTATGTCAAAACTGAACTTTCACAGAGTTTAGAGCATTTACTTTCTAGAGATAGCCCGCAGTGCACAAATGTCGTGGTAAGACTAAGGAGAGAGAGAGGCTATTTCACTCGGTTGGGAGCTGCTTCCAATGAAATATGTTCAGCATGTTGTTCATTGGCTGCTTCCACCCACTAAGTGCAATAGCCTCTTACTGTCTCTATTGCCCTCTCTTTCTAGCGTTGCCATGATTTTATGCTTGACAGGCTATATCTAGATGGTAAATGATCTAAGTCACAGAGACTCTAATTTGAAAGCCGTTGTTGTTGATATTAGTTTGTGATTCCAGTTGAGCGATTCAGTAACTCATCAGGTGCTCTTACCCTCAGCTTTGAAAATATAACGGAACATTAAGTCCTTATAACACTAAAAAGTGATTCTGTGTACATATTTAATGGCATTCATTTCGCTATGATATCGTTGTTTCGTCTCTTTATGGTCTATCAAGAATTTATTTATAAAATGAAACGTTATTTAAAAACAATATTCAAAAAAACAAACATGCTTTAACCAAGCCAAAATGGAGAAAAACTTAATTGTGTTGAGCAACAATTTTAATTAGGTTCTGCCAAAAAAGCATCTTATCACTCATATATATGCCATTTTTTCTTACAAAAGCAGCGTAATGAAAATTTATTATTGATAAATCACGAGAGAATAAAACTATTTGGTCAAGTGCGAGTTGATTTGATTTGGTACAATATAGGTGAATCAAAGTATATATTTTTCTAATATTCCAGTTTCAGACAAGCAGGGAATTAGTTTTTTTATATTTACCTTAATATCTTTTAAACTAAGCGCTTTAAATTTATAAAAAATATACATTTTATTTGTCACACAGTCTTTTTTATCTGCTATATGATTCGCTTGATTTGTATTTTTCCTGTAAAGTTCAAGTGAGGCCTTATATTTCTAAATTTTTTCAAAATTTTAGGTCCTCATTTAAATAAATTCAAACAAATGATTTTAAAAATATGGAAAATGTGTATTTGTATTTTATCCCATAAAATGCAAGTAAGGTCCAATAGTCGTAATTTTCTTCATAAATGGGAATGGGTATTTTTTTAAATATTTCCGTTAATATCTTTTAAAGAATATATTTTAAAAATATTATTTTAAAAATATCAAAAAATATATTTGTGGTCCTCATAATTTGCCCCCAAAATTAATATTAACTATTTTTCCTGTAAAGTTCAATTAAGTCTATATAAGCCTATTTGTTTTCACAATCTTAGGTATTATAGTTTCTGAGAAAGGAGGGGATGGGTAATTTTTTAATATTTTTGTTACTATCTTTTAAATAATTTATTTTAAAAATTAGAGAAAATTTATTTGTATTCGTTATAATGAGCTCTTTAATTTGATATATTACATGAAGCATTAGAAACAATTTTAATTTCACATTTTTCATATAATTCAGTAATTCCCCCCCCCAAATTAATATTAGGGGTTTCTCCTTATTTTTCCAGTAAAGGTGGAGAACTATATCTATCTATCTTTTTTTTCAAAATTTTACGTCTTTTAGTACCGGAGATAGAGGGTAAAAATGCAAAACATGTGGTTAAAAATATCAATAATAGAAAAGTCAACAGAAATGGATTTGGAAATTGCTTTCTATCAATTCATAAAATTTGCTAATGAAATGCTCAGAAATGGCAGGTTTTGGTGCTTAGCGGGAGACAGGTTCATAGATATTTGGTCTACTGACGAGCAGAAATTTTCGTTAACATATATTCAAATGTGCTCTTAATTCACTATCGAGATATGTCCTAAAAGAGTTTCCTAAAAGCCAGCATCGCCCAGTTATCATTGAAATGGACACACAGATTCCAATAATTAAATCGTTTCCGAGACCTAGATGGAACTTTCAGAAGGCTGACTGGAGCTCCTTCAAAACCTAGACAAGTGCCTTGGTTGGATCCCCCTGTTGCCGACAATTACAATAGATTTGTCGGTGCAATTATATCTACTGCTAAGAAGCACGTTCTTAGGGGTTTCGGTAAGGAGTACATACCGGCTGGTCTGAGGAAAAGTGAACAACTTTATCGGGACTTCGCTGAAAGTGGTGACCCAGAGATAGCTGATGACCTTCTGAATTCTCTTAACGAGGCTCGAAAACTAAAATTTTTTTAATTTAAAAGAGCAAAAATAATTGCCGGACTAAACCCTGGAAAGCCAGAATCACGAGTCGACAGCTATAGACCAATCTCTCTCTTCAGCACCTGCTACAAATTCTTGGAAAGACTCATACTCAATAAACTCCAATTAATTTGTCTTCTTTACAAATTACTTGCGAACACCCCAATCGAACAAGCTGGATTTAGACCAGGTAGAAGCTGCACGGATCAAGTGATAAGCCTCACAACATTCATTGAATCAGGAT
Source organism: Octodonta nipae (assembly GCA_034190945.1). Taxonomy (NCBI): domain Eukaryota; kingdom Metazoa; phylum Arthropoda; class Insecta; order Coleoptera; family Chrysomelidae; genus Octodonta; species Octodonta nipae. The sequence continues at coordinate 94,522,395 of CM067222.1, forward strand.
ACCAGGAATATCTTAAAACCACGGCTGTATTCATAGATTTAATAGCAGCCTATGATACAGTCTGGAGAGGAGGTCTCCTTTATAAGTTTCTGCATGTGATTCCCTGTAAAAAACTTGGAAGGCTCTTGAATAACATGCTTTCTGATCGAAAATTTCAGGTGATCATGAACGGCAAAGCCAGCAAACAGAGAATTCTAAATAATGGTCTTCCTCAGGGCTCCGTAATTGCTCCTGTCCTTTTTAATTTATACACCGCTGATCTTCCTGCAACGTCTGCACATAAATTTGCGTACGCCGATGATCTGTGTTTAAATCTAATTTTGTATTTTTATATTATAAGATCAACTCATGTATACTATTGCCGTACGCTAAATAAATAAATAATTCACTAAGTACTAACAAAATAGATAATAATAGGTTTTATTTCACATGTAAAGAAGCGGAAAATTTTTAAGGAGCAATAAGGAAGTGGTGCTGTTAGATAGATTGCTTATATTACAGAGATATTAGAATCGACAAAAAAGCATGCTCTTTGATCATTTTGTCAACAATAGCTGGTGCATGATAAAGCACATCCCCTTCGCCGTGAAGTAGTTACAGAGAGTAACAATACGTAAATAGTCCAGTTTCAGGTTGGCCAGTAGGCAACCGGTTGAGCAAGTGTGGAATAATCTTTACAGAAGGAGGAGATTCAGAAATTAGATGGCAGCTAACCTTGAACAACTTCAAGACTTATTAAATAATAAAAGGAATAATTTGGATCAAGTTTATTTGGAGGGATTGATCAGACGTTGGCATAATTTGATAGAACTTGAAAAAGCAATACAAGTTAGCAAATTCAATTATTTTATTTATAAACAACTTGCAGCCTGTTATTGATTTAAAACATGTAAAACTGAAAGTATATATGTCGATACAATTTTTTGCAATGTTCAGAAATGATAATAATGCGATACTTTATCGGCAGCGTGTACTTTTGGACTAAACAATGTATAAAACAGTGTTTGATTATCTTTACATGTCGGTGACATTCAGGAAGGAAATGATAAAAAATCGCGAACACGACTGGAACGTATAAATGCAAATCTTGTTCGGGAATTTCACGTGGTTTATCAAACCGTGTTCAACAGACGTTGTAAATTGTTAATTATTATCCAATTCAACAAGTTAGCATATTGTGTAAATACTTGCAACTGATGTCTGAAGCCTTGATAACAACCCATAATTCATAAATATTCATTTCCTTTAAGCAGTTATCAACGAGAAATACCTGAACTCTCGAGGTGAACGTCAACTTAACAAACATTCAACAAAATACTCTCTGGTAAGAGGTAACAGTTAAACTATCCCTGTGCCGTTTGTCAGTCCACATTTTTAACGGTACGTCCTCTCACGATGCTGGCATGAAGATGCTTTCGATCATTTCAATTTCTTATTATGGTGAATATTTCTTGACGCAAGAGGTAGGATATCAAGTGAGGGGCCTTCTTTAAAATCAATTTCTCCTGTGTGTAGACTAATTGACGACGTTCGAATGTTTTGCTGCACTTTTTCCTCTCTTTTTTTTTTAAGTGTTTAAGAAAATTTACCGGATGCTGAAATTATATACATGTATGTACTCAACTGCGTATCAAATATCTCATTGTTTCTTTTTTTTCGCACTCTACTTTCCCAAGTGGTAATATGATAATGTGATGGTAAATAAGAAATCTAATCCTGGCGTTTGATGTCACGGCGTTTTCGAATGCATTTCAAACTACCTTGTGATCTCGAAGGTAGAATTTGTAAACCAGAAAGTATCATTTGCGTTGACGGTTGACAGTAGACTGCAAATGTACATGTTCTTCAAGAAATAACGTTTTATTAAAATCTGGTTACTAATACAGTGTGGAACAGCCAAATGGAATAAATTCGATAACGAATACAGGAGGGTTTGTAGGGAAAAACGCTTGCGACACGCCGATTTGTACTTTTAAATGCGCATTTTTTCAATAAAAAAAATTATATAGGGTGTGTCATTTGACTGTCGCCTATACCAACTTTCTTCTTTTAAATACAGGCTCCTGTATATTTTTTATTCTCCAGAAAATTCTAGATATAATGTCGTACACCTACCTTCAACTGTTATGGGAAATATTAAGTGTTTTCAGATTTATTACAAAAATTAACATTAAAAAAAGAAAATTATTTTATATCACAAATTCCATACATTACACTCAATACTTAATTCCCATTTAGCTCTTGATATTGAGATAGGAAGGAAAAACCATTCCTGCGTTCCTTTTTACAGATTTGAAAAAAAAAGTTTTGTTTATTTTCGTGAAAACTCTTAGCCTTACCATCTTGTTGTCTGCCTGCATGACAGTGGTGATCAGTGTCAGTGCTATTGTCGTTTGAATTTCGTTAACTGTACGTAATAATATCAAAAAAATGGTTCATTTAATAGAATTGCACAAAATAACCATTCTACAAATGATTGGTTATGGAGATAACACACGGAAACAAATGGAAGTTTCTCCCTTATTTCACAAAAAATTTCTGTATCCCATGGAACAATTAACAAAATAGAATAGCAGTTTCGCGAGCTTGGTCAGGTATAAAAAAAGTAGCTGCCAATGCTCTAAGTGATAATACGAAATTGGATATTATGGTTGAGTTTCAAGAAAACCCACATAATTCTCGTCGAAAAGCAGCCCCACTGTTCAACGTTAGCCACACATCAATTTTTCGTGTTTTAAGGGAAGATAAAATGCATCCCTATAAAATGATGCCGACTGAGATGCTCATGGAAGACGATTTCGATAGAAAAACGTATTTCTGTGAATAAATGATGGTAAGGTGATATAATAATGTGATTCAATTAGAAGATGTTTTGTTTTCTGATGAAAGCACGTATACACTTCAAGGTCAAGTTAATCATCAAAATTGCCGCTATATTTGTCTAATGGGAATCCTCAGTGGATGGCAGAGAAACATACACAATATTCAGAAAAAGTTAATGTTTGGGCAGGAATTGTTGGAAATCATGTCGTAGGTCCCTTTTTCATTGATGGAAACTGGAATGGAGTTAAATATTTAGAAGTGCTTCAAAATAATGTCGTGCCAGCTTTGACAAACTTATATTCTGATCCAGTAAACCCACAAGTCCCTGCCAATACAATATGGTTTCAGCAAGATCGAGCACCACTTCATTACAAAATCAATGTCCGGCAGTACCTGAACCAAATTTATCCAAATCGGTGGATTGGGAGGCGCGGATCGATAGAAGGGCCAGCACGATCTCCTGATTTGACGCCATTGGGCTTCTTTTTGTGGGGATATGTCAACAGTATTGTATACAAAACTAAACTCCTCAACTTAGATGACCCAAAAAGACGAATCTCGCTTGCGATTAGACCACTCACGCCTGAGATGTTGATGAGTAACGTTAGAAGACAATTGTATACCAGCATGTTGTCAAAACATATACGTTTTGTTAATGAATTTAACTGTTTACTTCCTCAATTAAATAATGTTTATTAAAGCAACTTGGAACAATTTTTGATTTTGTTTTCACATTCGATAAAAGATATTCTTAATACGAAACTGGGAAGATCAAGCACCAAAAGGACGCCTAGACATAGACAACATTGACCTTAAAAAAAACAAATAGACACACATAGAAAAGATTAATCTTAAAAAAAAAGAATAAAATCAAGTACTAATAGTAAAGAACTTAGAAATATACGATAGTAGGCAACTTTTATTCACAATATTGGTGTGTACGAAAGAAACCTAACAACTCTGCTCAGAAACACAGTCAAAAAACAGAAAAGAAGGGATCTGAGAACTGAAACTGTTCGGATTTGTAATTAAAAATCGAACGAGTTATGACCGCATTGACAGAAGATCCTAGTAGCATGACAATAACAAAACGATTAGACACGTCTGGAAATACTACAAAAATCTATATAAATCCCCAGAAACTCTTGAAATACACATGACCAAAGAAGGACTGCAAGAACTGGTTGTAGAAGAAGAATATGAAAAATTATAGAACAACTATAATACGCTGTGAGATAAACATGGAAAAGCTTGACCAAAATACATTTGCACTGTCTGAGAACAAAAGATATATTAGAACAATTGAATAACGCTCTGTAATGTAGAAAGAATGACAGTCAGTACTACAGACTGAAAAATCTTCGTCTGGTAGTGTACAACGTAAGCATACATACAAAAGAGACACAAGGTGGATTCTGCAATCCTCTCATATATGCTACAAGGGAACAGAAAACTGAGGAGAGAAATACCATTTATGAATTCTTGCATTACGAACGGTATGGGAAAATAGTATAAATCTGGCACAGATTAGAGGAATAACTTTTTTTTACTGCAATTTAGTTGTATTTAGGGTGTCAAAAGAATAAACCTTATAATTATTGTGATTGAAATTACCAACTGTTGAAAAAAATACATTTGTATTAATTTACAGAAAAACTCGTTAAAATATTATTAACTGTGTATTATTGAATTTCGCCATGCCACAGATTGTCACGCTGACCTGGTCCCATTCCTGCTGTTCAGATTTTGCTTAAATTAACTCACACAGAACTCCAAAGTTTCATTGAGGATATGCGATTGCGAGACTCTCCTATCGATCGCAGAGAACAAGGAAGGGGGTTGAAAGCACCCCTTTTCGTTTTAGCGGAACGGATGATGACTCATACTATACGCGTTGTTAAAATTTATTCATGTAATAGTGAACATTTGTGACTAAATAAATTTAGCACAGTCTAAACAGAAATAAGCCCTTATGCAACGCAAAAATCTAATTAACTGATTGGCTGATTCATCATTGCACAGGTGACGTAACCAAAATTAGGGAATCATAATGCTTTTATAACATAGACGAGCAACATGAAAAAGGGGTTTACTTTCCAAATTTTATTTTCATAAGTGCTACAAATTGAAAATTGAAAAAAAACTGATAATTCTAAAAATTGAGAGAAGGTTTGTAGTCGGAACAGAATACCAACAACATCACAGTTTTTTCAATTATCAAAAATTGTAGCAAATTCCTGGGGGTACAATTCGTTAAAATCACAGAAATAGACATTTACCTCCAACTAGGCCAGGAAGTAGCGCGGTTAAGATTTAAAAAAATTAATGGTATATATTTTAAATAATTATTTATAATAATTGTATTTACCTCTGTTAAATATTATATTATTATTAATTTTGCTTTTTTGTTGGGATATCATTTGTGCGGAATTGAGTTTTATTCCATAAATAGTTGAGTAGAAATCTAATATTTCTCACTATACTTATGTGAAGATCAAGTCATTGTTTTTCTTCTTCTGATCTTACTACGATATTATCACAAAACAAAGTTACTTGTGCTAAATTCTATCAAGTTCGTGAACTATTGTTTTATGGGACAAAGAGATTGAAAGAGCTTTCTTTTACTTTGATACGGATACTGAAAGGGCATATTATATAGCCATAATTGTTCGAAATCTAAAGCAAACCTAAACAGGAAAGTTATCAATGTTTAACCACTTTCTGGGAAATAATACCTCAATTCACGAAATTACTGTTTATTTCCAAACGGTTCGTGGTCTACGTCAGCAGCGATACTTAATTTTGTTAAATGAAAAATTTAACAAAATTAAAGTAGACACTTTTAGTTTTCGTTTCGTTCTTCTTCGTGTAATATAACTGAATTTTGAAATTGTATTTTACGACCAAGGTCCTAAGTATGTTCACAAATTTTGGATTTTTCAAACTGTCGTTTTTTAACGTAGTTTTCGTGTTCGTTTATTCGATCATCTAGATGTCTAGAAGTTTCTCCAATATAAAATGTTTTACATTCACAATTTTAAAAAAGTAGTTTTTTTGAGTTGGTGTTTTTGTTTTTGTTTATAACTGATTGAAGTGTATTTCGTGTATTAAATTCTTATAATTTGAAAAGAAATGTATTATTATATGATCTTTTGAAATTTGTGTGCTACCTTATATATTATCAAGTTCTCTTATTTACGTCATAATTCAAACACTATTGCCAAACAATGTGATTATAAATTTTAGAACTGTGTCTTTTCTCAGTTTCTTTGACATTGAGAACGTGGTCTGACCTAGGCACCGAAACGTTTGGACATGTACAGTAATTTTGTGAGTAGTGGTGTTATTTCCCAAATGCTTAAACATTGGCAAACTATGCCACAGGAAATATCAGGGAATTTATATTCTGAGAAAGAGAAACCGATTTATTTGACTTTTATGGGGATATTGTTAATTTGACGACCATATCGAAGGTTTTTCGTTCATATATGGGCTAGGTAATTTATTTGTACTGTAATACGTCAGATGATTCGTTAAGTCGTTAGCCAAACTTCTGGTCTGTAGTATTACTAAAGACTTTTACCATTTAGTAATACTACAGAAGAGTAGTTGTTCGTGGAATTATAGATACCTATTTTTATTCAATTCTATTTAGTTTAAAAATAACTGAAATTTTTAACACTTGCCACTCTAGAAGGTGTTCCTTTTTATTGTTAATCTGACATTTCGCTTGCGTAACATTTAATTTAGTTTTTGTGTTGTACCTAAAGCAGGTTATTAAATTTCTTTATAATTTACGATACATTCATATCGTGTTTTCTATCTTAACACGGTGTATATAATTTTCTAAGTCGTAGACTGATTGTTTTTTTAACATTGAATGGTCAAAGTTCACATTTAATTTCCCTTTCTTTAAACATCTGGAGTGCTTGCTGTCTGTTAAAATGTTATCTATTTAATTTGAGATTTTATCATTGCTATACAGGGTGAGTTTTTTTTTGATGATCAGTATGGGAATATCGGAAACTAGCGGAGATAGAGCAATGGTTAAATTGGGAAAGATTTGCAGTTTTACTGGCCCAATTTAATGACACTTTCGGATTTTTGTAAAAAGTCAGGGCTTACTAGATATTTTGAAAAAACGAAATTCTGTCGATTTAGTCAAATCCCTCTAGCTCCTTTGTTTTTGATTTTATAAAAAAAGTGTAAATATCAAAATTGAAGAGAATTGTATCCCGAATATGATTGTCATGTCCTCGTTTGCGTGACACCTCTTGTTTTCGAGATATGACACAAACTTAACTTTTTTTGAATGGAAACCATAGTTGGCTATGACCTCAAAAAATCGGACATTTTTAGAGCTTTTCAACGATATAATACTCGATATAGTTATTCATAAAAATAACGTAGTTAGCCATGAAATAGATTGATTTATTAATAACTATTCCAAAAAACATTGAACGATTTTTTACAAAAATCCGAGAGTGTCATTAAATTGGGCCAGTAAAACTGCAAATCTTTCCCAATTTAACCATTGCTCTATCTCCGCTAGTTTCCGAGATCCCCATACTGATCATCAAAAAAACTCACCTTGTATAAGTCCGTTACTCATCTATTTGTGTAAAAAATAAAAAATATTAACAGTTATTTTTACAATCGCTTATATCATTGACAATCACACAAAAATCGTATTTTAACAAAGAATAAATATGTTAAAGGCATAAAAGAAAAACTGAAATTTAATAAAAGAGTGATATCTATAATGATAAAATTAAAATATGAGAGAAATTCAACATATGGAACAACAGTAAATAGAAAAATACTATATAGAATTTCCAAAACTAGATAAGATGTGATTAGATTACATCGAAACCATATTGACACCAAAATTATACATTAGAGAATATTCACAATGGAAAATTTTATTCAAATTTAATGGAAGAGGAGCTGCCCATGTTTTCGATGAAAACGAGTTATGTTGTGCGGATATTCTCCTCTTTTTCACTACACCTGCTTTAAAATCGCCGGAAAAATAATGTTAGAAGAATAAATTGCAAGTGAAAATATATTCTACTTTTAGCTGAGATGAGAACATTCTTTGGTTACGTTTGAATAAAAATAATGAAGGATATTTTACGTAATATGTTGGTAAGTATGTTAGATTAGAAAAATTGTTTGTCCTTCCTCTTTCACGAAAATTTGATTTTGGCTTCTCTGTATGTTTTCCCCAACGGTTTTGTACATGTGACTTATTTAGATATTACTCCTTCAGATCATTGATTACTGCTTTCGGTTATATGGTATTGAACGCTTTCTCGATGTTTATGGTTAATGCGTTTGGTATTTCAGATTCTTAGTCCGACTGATAATTTGCCTTACGGTAGTAAGCGACGATTGGGGCTGAAGTCACTACCAAAAACGGGTAGTTTGAAATTTGGTAGAATCTAGGGAATTATCTATTCAGTTCTGATAATGAGACTTATCTTTACTACCTTTTTTGTAGATTAATACTGCCAGGGCACTATTCCACTGTTCTGGTACCTGTCTGGTTCTCAGACAAGCGTTTCCATGTTTCTCTATCAGTTTATTTAAGTAGTATATTCTTTACTCGCCTATCCCTACTGTCCTATTTTTCCCATTTTTCATATTCTTGACCAATCACTTTAATGTCATTACTTGCCTTTCCTCGATCTAGGTGCTTCTTTAACATTCTTATAGCTTTTTCATTGTCTTGTTTATTTGGGTATATTCTAGATATTATTAATCCATCTCTCCAGTTGATGATTATTGGTCGTAAAAGAGGTTGCCTGATTAATGTTTTTTTTTAATTTTCACTTTTCCTCCTAACTTTACCTATGTCAGTATATACTGTAGGCGAATTTGCCATCCCGAGAATTCTTGAGACAGACAGGCTTTCTGGTCTGGGCATGAATAGCTTTCCCATGTCCAAGGCAAGTGCCCTACTTGCCCCACCTTACGTACGCCACTGGATGAAGAAGATATTCTGTTTAAGGGAAGCGTCTTTAAAAGATTGATTGAATTCCCATTGGCTCAAAATCAATAAAATCGTCTTTAACCAAGTATCTCATCGATTAATGCTATATATGCTAAGACAGCTTTTAAAAACACTTTATTGTAGAAGAAAACGACTTTTTGCCATTCTCATACTCTTTGCTTATCTGTTTTGCAAGATCCAAATCAGCTAAATAGGTGTACAGTAAATTTGTAAAAAAAAATGTAGATCTTGGCCACCTTTTGTCATGTATGAGGTAGCATCAGAAACTAGTTCATCCATAGAAGAATCCATATTATGGAATCATTTATGCAAATGCATAAAATCGTATATCTATTTATAACATAAAAATGTTGATGGTTTATTACATTTATATAATATGTCCATCAATATTATCACTGCTGTAACAAATTACTATTTAAGTGTAATAGCGCATTAGGAAAAACAAAAACAGACGAAAATTGGCTGATTCACCTACTAGTTCGTTACTGCTAACGTAAATGACACCAGAAACGAAATGGAAATAAACAAAAATAACTCTTTCAACTGAGTAATCGCATAAAGAAAAGAGCCCCCAGTGTACCAGGTGCCCGTATTTTCCGATTATTTCACAGCATCAAATCGTCATCGTCTCCATGCATCAACGCAGAATATCTGGCGTCTTCCTTCACAGCTTTTTGTTGTTTACCTCTAAATATAAACGATGATTCGTTATACACTTGTAGCATAGGTGATCGACCTAAAGCGAAATCTTAACCTTGAATTTCAATATGGACGGATTATATCATTTAAAAATAATACCAAATAAGGGAGACTCTTAATATGGATAAGCTTATTGATTGTTTTGTTTCAGATGAACCTACGGTAATGCGGTATTTTAAAATATGATGGTTTACAAAGAATGCTATTTAAACGAAATATGTGTTGAAAGTATTTAGATAAAAACTTTACGTATTAATTATGATGGTGCAAGCAACAATGCAGGGCGTTATGTATGTTTGGTACCGATTTGAAAAATATACTTGTCAGGAAGGTAACTAGTTTGTGAATAAAAGCACCTGTTACTGAAGTAGGATTATGAAAAACTCTTGGATCAAATCAAATGTTAGTCATTGTCTGGTAGTAGTAGAACAGACCATCGATATATTACAGTAATAAAATCATTAAATCATTCAATATATCATAATGCTACAGTTAGAATAACCTGAGAGCAGAAATAAATTCAAAACATACAATAGAATTCGACAGGCTGAAACTATTTTGCCAAAGCTAAAACAAATCTGCTTGAGTATATGTTTAAATTTGTATACCTGGAAAATCTTGATACTAATATAAACCTAGAAAACCTTATACATTTGAGATTTCCAGATGACATAGTCCTAATAGTGGATCGAGGTATGCTTAAGTTGCAAATACCTTCTCATGAAGTCGGTCTAAAAATTTATGTATTAAAGACGCAACTGATGAATAACCAAACTTAACCTCACCTTGTACTCAGAGAAAATGTAGATATAGATGGTGTCTAGGTCATTCCCATGTGCTTAAAAAAGAAAGGTTTGTTCTGCATGTTCTTACCAATAGTGCTGAGACTTTGACACTAATAAGAAAGGTCACATAGAATGAAACAACGTGCTATGGAGTGTTTTATGCTGCGACTGACCCTCTGGGTTCCTACCACAAACATTTAAGTACGTACCAATGCCCTAGAGAGAATCACAATGCTAGAGCGGAATTGGACAGCATGACAGATGAACCAAGTCAATTATGGAGTGGAGAACTAGGTAAGATTCATAAAGAAACAGAAGACGATCACTAACAAACTGAGGAACGTGGAAGCATTTAAGGGAGGCACTGGACGAGTACAGGCTGACTGATGATGCTTCGGCAGTTTTGTGGACTGTGAACGGTTCTAGCCAGTCAGGTGACGCTTACGGAATCTTTCGTGAACGTCTTTGAAGTGAAAAACTCTCATATCTCATCTGTGAGTGAAAATATCCCGACAAATCAGAACCCGTGATGCTTAAGTAAATTTTAAAGGTTTGACTATTAATCATTTAGTGTTAGCTTTATTGTTAAATAATTTTGATTTATCAATCAAATTTAATGTACACATCACACTTTTTGACTCAATTCATAGTGATTTCGTAATTTTATGCGTCTAGTGAATGGTGGAGGAAAAATCGAGAAGATTTTTTGCAAACAGCTGATGATTTGCTAAGTAAAGTGTATGTGATATTTCACGTACCAAAATTGTGTATCTTTATATATAAAAGTAGAAATTTTGGATATATTTAGTGGGGTTATAAACTGTTTGATTTTGATATGCCTATAATTTGTTTCTATTAATATCAATAACTTTAAATATAGAGGACGTTAGCGTGAGGCTGAATTCTTCTGGTCACGAAATAGGCCGAATGATTGGCATCTGAATGAAATAGTACAGTGTCACGACGGGTGTCATCATATTCAATGGTGGCGATCAAATGGAAATTTAGACGTTCTCTTCAGCCTAAGTATTTAAGAATTGTTAGCATCAGGTTACCTAGCTGTGCTCGGAAACTCCCCTTTTGTGTACTAACAATAATTATTTAATACACAAATTGTCAGCAAATAGGTTAAGATAAAATACGATTTAACACACAATAGCTAAAGCTTCAAGTACATTATATTTTGTGTGCTTGTTTTATATCTTATTTACGCCCTTGATTTCAAATTTTACTTATGTAGGTGTCATATATAGTATCTAAAACTAGTTTCTCTTAAGTTGGTCTAAAACTGTCATTAACCTACCAAAAATAGTAATATAAAGTAATTACCGATTTATATAAACAATAGTAGGAGTTCTCCTACAGATGAGACTCTGGCCAATCAATTTGTTGCCATCGAAACTCTCTAATGCGCAAATTTCATCAAAATTGATACATTCGTACAAATGTAACTAGTTTAATAATAATGTCATGAAAAAGGACCTAAGAACAGAGTTTTATAGAAGGGTAAGACGACTACTGAAGACCAAACTTAATAGTAAAAATTTTTGTTTCAGGCTATTAACACCTACGCGTGTTCAGTGCTTAGTTACTCTTTCGGTACTGTTAACTGGTGCAAGACATACATTGAACAATTATAACGGAAAGTTCGAGTACTATTAACAAAAGCTCAAAACACCATACAAAGAGCTGTGTCGAACGTACAACATTGCCCCGGTGTGAAGTAGGAAGAGAATTGGCAGATATAGGAAAGTTACGTGATCAACATATTTTTAATTTTCGTAATCATTTCCAGAAACTCGCAGAATTTTCTGATCTACAGATTCATATGTCAGGTTGATTACTCAACACCTCTGCGACTGACAGAACAACAAGTTCAAGTATACCACCAGACAACTGATCAGAAGCTGCTCAAATGGAAAGAGAAGCCCCTTCATGGAAGACACAAAAATGACGTCAACCAAGATTATGTCGACAGTTCAGCGTCTAACTACTGGTTGATCTGTGGTCATATGTTTCCTGAAACTGAAGGCTTTATATTAGCAATCTAAGATCAAGTAATTCCAACTAAGAACTATCTAAAGTTCATCGTCAAAGACCCTTCTATCAACAACGACAGATCCAGATATGGTTGCCAATCATCTGAATCCATCCAGCATATTACAGGAGGTTGCCAAGCGTTCGCTGCAACTGAATACAAAGAACGACACGATGCTGTGGCAAAAATACTGCACCAAGAACTAGCGCTGAAACTTGAGCTTTCACAGTCGGTAAGAACACCCTACAATATATACAAACCAGAATCTATTTTAGAAAATAACAACTAGAAGCTGTACTGGGACCGCATAATACTGACCGATCGGACTGTTGCTCACAATAGGCCAGCTATAGTTTTAGTAGATAAAATCTCTAGGAAAACAACTTTAATTGACATAGCAATCCCTAACAACAATAACATAAATATTAAGCAGGCTGAAAAAATAGCCAAATACAGGGATTTGGAAGGTCAAATAAAGAGACAGTGGGACATAAACAACACACGAACTGTACCCATTGTTATGTCAACAACAGGAGTAGTCCCAAAACTTCTACTAAATAATTTAAAATACCTCGGTCTGGACGAACATCTTTACCAACTAATGCAAAAAGCCTTTCATGGGAAGCTGCCACGACTTCAACCACCCTCCTGATAACCTGGCAAGGGCTCCCACAGAGCTAAACCCTTTTGATATCTAGGATATCTGGGGTTAGTGAATTTTCCCCTAAAGGCACGCCTTAGAGGGAGTGTGCTGCCATACACTATATGGTCAAGTCGGGGATGTCATATATAGTTAATGGAACAACTTTTTTGTATATATTGTTCAAAATGCATTAAATTTATGATCATATTTTCAAGAAAAAGTTGGTATACGTGATAAAGAATACTTTTTATTAAGTAATTTTTAAATAATTGTTGAGGAGATCTTTGACTACGTAAGTGTTTTCTTTACTTCTTTCAACAAAATCTTGGTTTTATTCCATTCTCCCTCTGGCTGTCGATGCTTGCTAATACATGGTTGACCAAAGACAGACAAATCAACCCAAACAGCTAACCAGCCCAACAGCTAAGCGCAGAAAGATCTTGTTGAAAGAAGAAGATTAAAATAAAAAACTTAAGAAACCAACAGTTTGATGATAAATAACGCAAATATCCTTCAATAGATTTGGGCTGGGAATGGGAAAACGTACTGATAGAACAACAAAAAAGGAACCCTCAGTATCAAATGATCGTCAACCAGTTAGAATAACTTTATTTGAACAACAAAAAATATATATATAAGCGAAATTTTTTTAAAAACTGTTCGATTAAAACACACAGTAATTGATAAAGTTTCCAGTTTTGTAGTTGAAACGTCCCCAAACAGAGATAAGTGTCACACAATATACTATTTGCACACAGAATACTGGTTGATCATATTGTAGACATCTCTTTTGCATTAGGATTCTGAAGCATTGTCTATAGTAACCATAAATAATAATAATAAGGATATTTTTGCAGACCACTTCATCAAACTTCATATGTTAGTGTTCAGAATGTACTTTATATTGTTGCGAAATTGACCTAAGCCGGCCCTGGTTTCATTTCAATACGATATCGATCGGGGACAGGACAAAAATATTAATCTCGAAATAGCTCGGCAACTGTAGAATTGATAATGGATTGTACGAGAGTTTTCGATGCTGATTTTAAAAGGAGAAGCCCATCATCGCAGGAGGGAGTTGGTGCGGCGAAGAGCTTATGTTGTATTACATCTGTGATATTCGAATCAGCTGTTGTGTATATTTTATTGTAAATAAAAGTTTCCAGAAAGTGGGAGTGAAAATTAGTTTTCCAATTTTAATTGAACCCACGGAGTATGTAACAATATGTTCTATAACATCCTACATAAACCTCAAGAAGTTGGTTGTAATTTAGGATACATATTAAAATATACAATACAGATTTCTGCTTGTATTATAATATTCTCACGCAATAAGTATTTCTATTAGTATGTCTACAAAACAAGTATTTGACAGTGAAATTGGTTGGAAACAGTTTTTAAATTGATTCCATTTCGATATACTTAAACCCTTCTTTTACCAAAATAACATTTTCTCAAAATTCTATTTTTGAAACCATTATGTTTTATGTTTCTTTGGGCAATAACACAACAACATGTTTGTTGTAACAAAAAATAAATTAATACAAAAAAAAACTACAACACGTATTATTTTATCAACAGTTCCGGACCAAACGTGAAAACTATTCTGTTAATTACTTTATTCAGTTTTCAACTATTTTCCTTGAACCAATTATGAAGTTATTTTAAACAGAACACGAGCCGTCATCGTTACACAAAAGAACTATTCCAGCAAGAAAAAAAATTGTCGAGTTCTATTCTTCAGCAGAAGGTTGTACGACTAAAGCTATACTAAAAATACTTTTATTGGCGTTTCAACTTCGAGAACGATTTTAAATGAGCGATATTTGTTTAATGATGCCTGTCATTGTTGTACTATTCTACTACAAATATAGAATACAATGCCAGTTGACGTGACATAGAAATATATAGATACAAAATGTGCAGTTGTGTTGTTAAGTAAATTTAGTCAATTGCACGTAATAAATCTAACCTGTTATGCTTTGTTATTCCTTTGAGATTAGAAAGAGTCAAACAAACAGAACGTAAAAGAGGTTCTTTTACATAATTGATTATTCTGTTGTGGATCATTATCTCTGGGCACATAGTAGAGGTGCTCTAGGGCAAATCCAAGATCAGCTATATATTGCTTTGTCGGGAAATAGTTGTAATTAATTACATGATACAGGGCATTCCAATCATCAGATGTCGGAAATCTTGAGGATTCCTAGATCATCTGGTGTGCGAACAGTGTTATCAACAATTTGGTACAGTGGAAAACAGACCACGAAGGGGACGCCATCGAGTGACTAGTGAAACAGGGAAAGGGATTTAGTGCAATTTGCCCGCAGACATCGCAGTGCTACAGCTTCAGTCCTCAAGGATGTTGCGATACTACTGATATGATCAATGACTACTAATATAAATGGACCTGTCTGTTTACATTAAAAACGGGTTGAAAGATGTTTGCCGGAAAATAGTAATCAATGCCAAATTTCTTTCCTTTCTAACCACTAAGACGATCTAGGTATATGTACGCATTGACAGAACGCCTGAACGGCGATACTTTACGCCGTTTATGTACAGCAGGCGCAAGTTTGCTTATTTACATTTTGATTTGAGGTTAACTTCGTAATTGATAATTTTTAAAGTGTTTTGGGGTTGAAACTTTTTTAAATCAGTTATTTTTTTGTATAATTGTAAAAAAACAATAATAGAGTGTTATTTCACTGTTTTACATGCAGAATAACGGCATATTCGTTTGCCGAATTATCTTCTCACTGGTAAGTGTCAGATCATAAACGTGTTACTGAGTTTTACAAAAGGTCATTTAAGCAATAAATAAAACTACACTTTACGTGAAGAAATAAATGTTTTGATAATTACTATTACGTATTAGTAATTAAGCCACTAATTGTTTTTGTTATTGTGCACATCTTTTAATGCACTTTAATATATTTATATTTGTGGATTAGGTACGTAGTTCTATTATTTTGAATCTGAATAACATGACCTTTGATTTAATGTAGTTTGGACGCTACTGTTGGAGCCGGAATATTTGTAAACACATTGTGTTTCTTTCTATTTTTGTCTCATGTTTCAACCCATTTATCCGTTATATCGTATATGAGAATGCGGGGTCCATTTATATTAGTAGTCATTGGATATAATCCTAGTATGGATACTGTGATTTTGATACCGGGCATTTTTGGTATGGATATTTTTCTTGTGTTCCGAGACTTGGATACCGATATGCTTATTTTTGTTTCGATACCAGTATAGATACCTTAGTGGTATCGCAAGGTCCATATCCATGTTTTCCCAGTGGAAACAACAGCGATTATGGTATAAATTATAGCTCTTTGCTTCGATTTTCTGAATGGGGTATTGCATTGAAGCCCAGTACATATTAGGTCGTTCTTATATGGCCCGGCTTTATGACTGAAATGAACTCTGTGCTGTTACGTTAAATTATAGGTGATGTCAAAGAGCCAAAACCACATTTAAAATTTAATAATTCAAAACATTTACAGAAAATTAGAAAATAAGCTTGGAATCCAGTTGATCTATATAATATTTATGACAAACCACACACATGCCAGTCAAAGAAAAATGGCTCGTTGATGATAAGGAAGGAAGATTAATTTTTTTATGCAGATGATACAGGTTTCCACGTAATCCTTTAAGAGTTCGAGCTATAGGTGAAAAGGGAATAAAGACCTTTATCTACGGTGTTCGGGATGGATAAGAGATTTTACATCAGTGTTATAATATACATGGACAACATTACCGGCATTTATATCGAAATCATTAAAAACATCTACGAATTGGCAAGGCCAAGCGTCAGAACCCATGATGAAACTGCTAACTATTCATAAACGATCTTAAATAAATGTTTAAAGAAATCAATTGGGACGATCTAGGAATAAATTTAAAGGGTGAGAATTTATATCATCTCAGGTTTACTGCCGATATAGTTCTTTTTTCGGATAGAGTCGGCAAGGCCAAAAGGATGCTGATCTCTAAATGATAATGAATCATTAGTTCACTATTTATACCACACGTAAATAAATTGAGGAAAAATTATAGAATGCCTAACCAATTCGCACTTTTACTATTTGATGACGATAGCAGTAATCTAAGCGTGTTCATAATAGGTGCCACTACTGATGATGGTCAAAATTTCCGTGCCATCTACTGTATACGACAGAACAAAAATCAATAATACAAAATATTTAAAGATTCGGAAAAATCAATAAAAAAGGGTTAAAGACCCTTCTATCAACAAGGACAGATGCAGATATGGTTGCCAAACATCTGAAACCATCCACCACATTGTAGGAGATTGTCAAGCATTCGCTGTAACTGAATGCAAAGAACGACACGATGCAGGGGCAAAAATTCTGGGATTTGGACTTTCAAATAAAGGCTCACTGTGTGAATAACACCCGAACTGTAACTATTGTTATGTCAACAACAGGAATTGTCCCAAACCAGCTACTAAATAATTACGGTCTGGACGAACATCTTTACCAACTAATGCAAAAAGCGGTCCTGTTATGATCAGCCCGTACGGACAGAAAATTGATTGGAAACTGGAGCCACAACGGCAACAATGGGTCCGATAACCTGGCAAGGGCTCCCAAAGAGCTAAAACTTTTTGATATCCAGCAGATCTGGGGTTTAGTGAATTTTACCCTAAGAGTTGGCGATGCGTGCCATATATTCTACAGTCAAGTCGGGATAAAAAACACAATTAATATATTTAAAAAATCGAAAAATTATTAAATTTATAAAACTCAACACTAAAACATTTAAAATTTGAAAAAACTAAGAATTTCAAAATTGCAGACAGTTAAAAAATCTGAAATTCAAAAGATTGGAAAAATAAGTCAAATATTTCAAAAATTCAATTAATTAAAAAAAAATCTAAAATTAAAATAATTCTAAACATAAAATGGTTATTAATGTTAGTGGCCCTGGACAAGGCGGAATTCAAGTTTCTGAAAAGAATAAGAGTAAACAGATGAAAACGAATCTGAAAACTACAAACTCCCGCTCGAAAACAATATGTTGAAGTAAAAAGAAAGAAACCGAGACTTTATCTGGTTTCCAAATATTTTGCCCTACCAATACACAGTTTGGGGTGACCAACACCTCTTTCCTCTTATCTCCAAAACTACAGAGCCAAAAAGTTTGAAAAAAAAACAACATCACATGTAGGGCCTCACCTAAAAGTTTATAAGGAAATTTAGGTGAAAATCTTAACACCAAAACAATGGAGCCTAAAGAAATACAGACTAATTATTCTCACTCAAGTTTACGGAAAATCTAAGTGATAATCCGAATGGTGATTTTTGGAGGGCAAATGTGTAAATTCCTTAAAGAAATATATTTTTTCAAAGATATTAAAGAAAATATGCAAACATTTTCTGTGTTTCGCTATGATATTTTATTTCTTGTGTATATAATTAGCTATATTTTTTAATTTTCGTACTATTTTTCTGATTTGAATCTTATGTCCTGTGGAATTTGTTCAGAACTACTAGAAGTACTAGACACTGTTTAGTTTATTTTAGTATTCTTGTATTGTTATTCATCATCACGCATGCTTACGTTGTTGAGTAAAAAAATACTGATGATGAAAGTACTTTGTTATAGCAGACATTGTTATGTTTAATGAGAAAATATACATATTTAAGTCATAATTAATTGTTTTTATTTGCAAAATGAAACCTAACAGAATTCCGACATACATCATGGATTCACTGTTGCACTAATAACTGCTAAACAACAATTAAAAACCTACCATAATCGTTCCCGTTCACTTTCATTTACTCTAAATATTATGCAACACCTCCGACTTGCTTCCTACGGACTTAACAACTTGCATATATGAAAAAATCTCATTGATTACAATGAAATTAATAATAATTTTAGTAATTTGTATGGATATACCCACGCATCAAGAGTTCTGCAGATTAATATAATCCGATTTTAAATTCAAGGTTGTGATTTTCACTCTGGGTCGATCAACCTACAATAATATTGGAATTAATCAAAACAACAAGTGTGGCATGCATTTAACTTTTTTTTTGTGTACTAAAAAAAAAACAAATGTTAATAGTAATATTAATAACAGTGCAGCGTAATTATGATTCCTAAATGGATAGAGGTTAAAATATTTAAAATTGTGAAAAGTCAAATAAAAATATTATTGAGGTAAAATTTGTTTGGGTTCGTTTGTATAAAAAGTTCTTTGACTATTCGTGCGCGACAGAGGTATATTTTCAATGGATAAAATTATTCGAATCCTCAATAATTTTACATAATTTTGGAAGAAAAATATGCATTTCAACAAAGGTACTCCACGGTTGATCTAAAAAAAGACGATATATCAAGGTCTGTCGTACCTAACTTAAGTATATTCTATAGGTATGTTATACAGCGTGATTCATTAATAATCCCAATTCTCTAATATGTGGGTTCTATACCCTAAATTATAGTCATATACACCCTTCAAAATCAGGGTGTATATGATATACCGTGTTAGGACTGCAACCTCGCGTACGTCGGCCAAACCAACAGAAAAACGAAAAACAAGTGCCCGGAGAGAGGGACACAGAAATGCAGTAAAACAAAAAGCAACGACGTCTGCATTATCAAAACACCATCTAAATACCGGTCATCAAATAGATTTCGACAAAAAGCGAAAATTATAGAACAAAACCCGTTAGGGAATCTATTGAAATAGAAAAACGTAAAATAAACGCTAATAACCGGGACGATGCACAACATCTCCCACCCACTTGGAGAGCCGGACTAACAGGCCGCTATATTCTCGTTAAAATAAAATCTTCAGAAAAAAACAGGAATAACGCGAATACTAATACCAAACAATAGCGCAATGACGAGTGGACCTATAATCCGTCAAAGGGCAAGACCTCTGATTGGTCAGAGCGAACAAGAGCACGCCCCTCCGGTTTTAGCATAAAAGCAGAGACGCAAAGCAGCAGCAGATCAATTTCGTGAGTGACAACATCAGTAATCCGAAGAAGATAAGTGAGATCTCATTGAAACGTCGAAAAAGTGTCTTTTCTAAGACAAACACTAGAAACATACAATATTCCCGAGAACAGTCAATTAAATATATATATATATATATATATATATATATATATATATATATATATAATTTTCTTTGTTGTATGCTGTGTACATCCGTAAAGAATGTTTTACTTGACGTTTTGCCAATATCTCACTCGGCATTTTCTAAAATTTAAAATTCTACAATAGTGTAGCTCTTTAGCGGTTTAATTTAGAGGGTTCTTGGTATAAAAGACGCCGAATAAATACATTATGAATATATAAGGTGGTACAAATATCGGTTAGAGTAGAGTTATATTTATACAGTGTGGTTTAAATAATATTACAAAATGCAATATTTCGTAACCCATAAACAAATGCATATATAGAACAGATGCAATATAGAGTGATAGGCATTATAGTTATACAGGGTTATTATAAAAAGAAATGATTCATTGGGTAGCCCACTATGAGTATCATATATGATGATTGAAATATAGGGCGGAGTAGATATAGCTACAGAAGATAGTTAAAAAATTCAGAAACCAAAAGACTAAATAAATACGATGGTTCTTAGACAGTCGTATATATAGAATGGTTAGAGTGGAAATTTATTTTTACAGGGGGCTCAAAAAATGGTAAAAAATATCATGCGTGGTCCATGAGCAGGTGTATATACAGGGTAGTTAAAATATAGTCCAGAGTAAAATTATAGTTACATAGGTTAGTTAACAAAATTTTAGCAAAAAATTTTATATTGGGTAGTCCATTACATATAAAGGGTGGTGGAAATATATTATGAAGTGGAATTATTTTAATGAATATTTTAATAATTATTAGAGAATTAAAATTAAACTGAATAATCTTGAGAAAAATTTGTTTATACAGCAAATGTCCGAATATATGGTTATATATACCAACATTTTTGATGAATTTTTGAATTTACGAGTAAGCTGTACTGAATTTATTAAATGTACTAATGGAAATTGAATAAGTATTAGTGATTAATTAAAAAGAGATTGTTTTGCAATTACTAGATAATATGTTCTATTCCATAACTGTTCAATTCTTTCAATTAGAATTGTCATTTACCTTTATTCTGTTTTCTTTATTATTCTACTGGTTAATAGCTGAATTATTTAATTTTAAGAAATTTCCTGGAAGCTAAATTTATATATATATTTAATTTTCATTTACTGTTTCTGTCATATTAAATTAAAAATTACGAATTTTAATACAAATAAATCTATTAATTATATATAATAAAAAATAAATTGAATTTCATTACTTTTTGACCCAATAGGTCGAATTTCGACCACAGGCGATTCTAGTATAAATTGATAGACCAAGGCGTATTCCTTATTATTTTGTAAACTACACCTTCGGTTATACAAGATACGAAACTAATTATTGTAAAATTTACACAGTAATTAATTAGTTATACTGGCACGAAATGTGATTTACAACTTGCACTTTTAATAATAAATTGACTGTTCATGTTTTTAATTATAATTAAAATTAATTCCTTACGATAATTTATTATTATGAAATTTATTGATATCTTGGTACTTAATCTCATTTAGAAATTTTATAACAACCTTTTGTTTTGTTGATGAAATTGGATGATCTGGTATCAAATTGATAAATTTCTTGCAATAAGTGGGGATATATTTTAATTTCTATCAAAAAATTATTAGTCGATATTACACTTGAAGGAGAAATTTTATTACAATGCGTATTTGAAAATAGAAACCTGAAAAATTATCATATCGTAAGTAATTGGAAATTATTTAATAGTTGTTTGAGTCATGAATAATTTTTAACGTCTTACTGGAGCATCAAATCAATACAGAGAAAAAGACAGTTGTAAAAATCATATTTGTCGATTTACCAGTGCTGAAACATTTCTTTCAAATTATTTTCGTTCAATTCATCACTTCCACATTTTTAAATAAAACCACAAATATATAAAGCTCCACGAAACAAACTAAACGTCAAAACAATTTAAAATCAATTTCAAAACTTGTCCGTGACTTTCTGTAAATTTCGATAACCGTTCTTGTAAGCGCAGCTGATTCTCGCTAATTTTAACAGCTGATGCAGCAAGAAGCCCAGCGTCACGACGCTTCGCTATCAGCTGACCGCTCGTTGCGACCCGGCGACATGGAGAAACAATCGACAATTTCAAATACGAAAGCTCGACTTCGCGTTCCACGTGATGGTGAGAACCTTCCACATCAATTCTTTCGAGTAGACTGACTGCCGCTGGAAAACGTCGCTGGAAAGTGTTTTGTTTCGAAGGACTACGCGACCGATTGCTGCTGCTTGGTCGCGATGGGTGGACGGCACGATTGGCCCTCTTTTGTTTTCGTGTTATCAAAACGAAGTCGCGGCTGCATTCGAAACGAACGAGGTCTACAAGTTGGGATGGTCGGTAAAGGTGGCTTTTACTACAAGTTGAAAATTTGGTATTTCACGCTGAGACGACAGGAAACCGAGATAACGCGCTCAAAACGAGTATGTAGTCGGTATAGGTCAAAATTGTTGAATGAAAAAAACGCAGTTTAATTATATCTGTCTTGAATGAAAGTTGAAACAAGTTGATTTATTGTATATTGTACTGTCTTCGAAAGAAATCGTGTAATGAGAAATGGCTTCATGTAAGTCTTTTAGATTAATCGCGTTGTTTTATTGCAAGTTGAAATTACATTTTTTTTTAATTGTTACTTCAACTTCTTCATGTTAGTACTCTACCTGGTAGCTGTTAGTGAAAATAAACATAAAGGAAAAAAGTTACAAATAGAATAAATATCTAATATTATAATATGAGGAATGTTTGTTTATATTATATACAGGGTGAGTTTTTTTTTGATGATCAGTATGGGGATCTCGGAAACTAGCGGAGATAGAGCAATGGTTAAATTGGGAAAGATTTGCAGTTTTACTGGTCCAATTAATGACACTTTCGGAATTTTGTAAGTCATGGCTTACTAGATATTTTGAAAAAAGAAATTCTGTCGATTTAGTCAAATCCCTCTAGCTCATTTGTTTTTGATTTTATAAAAAAGTGTAATTATCAAAATTGAAGGGAATTGTCTCCCGAATATGATTGTCATGTCCTCGTTTGCGTGATAGCTCTCGTTTTCGAAATATGACGCAAACTTATCTTTTTTTGAATGGAAACCATAGTTGGCTATGACCTCACAAAACCGAACATTTTTAGAGCTTTTCAACGATATAATAATCGATAAAGTTATTCATAAAAATAACGGAGTTATGGATGCTTTTCTCTCTTATTTTCACATTTAACGTAGTTAGCCATGAAATAGATTGATTTATTCATAACTATAGGTATATCAGATATAACGAAAAAACTAAATAAGTAGGTACTTACTAAAAACTTAAGAAATTAAAGTACATAATAATGCTTACAATTTATGTTCGAAAAGTCCACCATTGTTATTTAGACAAAAATTGCATGTTTTTAAGATTGACATTACCGCTTTCCTCACAGACCGCCTATCAGTTTCTTTAATTGCTTGTAATACCGCCTCCCTTAGGTCACCAATAGTCTCATACTTTCTTTTGTATACTTTGTTTTTTAGCACACCTCATAAATAGAAGTCTATAACTGCCAAATCGGAAGACCGGAGTGGTCATTCGCGTGGGCCATTTCTTCCTATCCAAGAGTTTGGATAAATATTATCTAAGTGTTGTCTTACTAATAACGAGTTATGAGCAGGTGCACCATCATGTTGGAACCACTCAATTTCTAAACGAGTTCTCAAATTCAAATGATACAACATGTCTTGAAATGTGTATTGCAAGAAATGCAAGTAGCGCTCCCCAGTAAGTGATTCGTCATAGATAAAAGGCCCCAGAATAGTAGACCCTATGATACCACACCAAACAGTAAAACCAAGTTTTATCTGGGGTCGTCTTTGTTCTATATGGAAAGGATTTTCTTTAGCCCAGATATGCTCTTTGTGTCTATTGAACATACCGCAGTTAGTAAATCTAGTTTCATCTGACCATAACACCTTTAATGGAAACTGTGGATTGTCAAGGCACATACATGTCTCTAAACCATGTACAAAACAAAATACGTCGATGTTCATCACCAGCATGCAAAGTTTGAGAAACTGAAAGTTTGTATGGGTGGAACTTATGCGCTTTCAGTACCTTAACTACAGTTCGTTGAGATGTGCCAGCTTCTGCCGCAATCTCACGAGTTGATGTAGATGGATTTTGATTTACCATTGCTAAAACATTTATTTGTGCTGCTTCGTTAATTTGATTACGTTCCTTTGGTGGTTTAGTAAAAGAGCCATATCTGCGTAAACTATCGTAAAGCCTCTTAAATGTACATAGAGCAGGTTGATGACGATTAAAATATCTATGGAAGTATTCCTCAGCTGCACGAACTGAATTTTTAATGGCATATGATATAACATTCCACCATATTCAGTTTTTCTTCGTTAGAATATTCCATTTTATCACGAAAACTTGTCAATATTGACTGTCAGTTCAGCACTACTAATGGAATTACTCTCAAATGAGGAAACGCAAAGTGAAAACAATCTTTTTCATGGCTACCTACGTTAAAAGTGAAAATAAAAGAGAAAAGCATCCATAACTCCGTTATTTTTATGAATAACTATATCGAGTATTATATCGTTGAAAAGCTCTAAAAATGTCCGAATTTGTGAGGTCATAGCCAGCTATGGTTTCCATTCAAAAAAAGATAAGTTTGTGTCATATCTCGAAAACGAGAGCTGTCATGCAAACGAGGACATGACAATCATATTCGGGATACAATACAATACACTTCCCTTCAATTTTGATATTTACACTTTTTGTTATAAAATCAAAAACAAAGGAGCTAGAGGGATTTGACTAAATCGACAGAATTTCGTTGTTTAAAAATATCCAGTAAGCCATGACTTTTTACAAAAATCCGAAACTGTCATTAAATTGGGACAGTAAAATTTCAAATCTTTCCCAATTTAACCATTGCTCTATCTCCGCTAGTTTCCGAGATCCCCATACTGATCATAAAAAAAAACTCACCCTGTATAGTACCTGGAAGAACCAGCCTCGCTCGTGATTTCAATATTTCACCAAGTTTGCTATATAAACATATTTATCCTGAGAAGATTACTATTTAAAACTCCTCCTCACTTACCTAACGAATGATTTAATTTCTATGATTTTATTATTTTAATTATCTTAATAAGTATATAAATTCACAAGGTACTCAAACATGATTTCACACAAGGACTACATCAAACCAAAAATCTTAATTGGGTCTGTTTAGCAGTGAGTGTTGCCCGCTAGTGTGTTCTGCTTTTATTTTTTAAAATACCCTTACAGGTTATTTAAAGTCGCTTTCCGATTTTGCCTAGAACCTAAAAAATATAGATGTTTAAGTTTGTCTGATAATACATTATTTTTATGTTGTCTTGGGAAATAACACCACAATCGAAATAAGAAGTTGTATATTGAAAGAAAAACCACACGTTTCAAAGTCGATTCTAACTTCATTGTCAATGGCTTTAAAATATGTGTCGAAAATGTAAATTGCAAATTGAAATTCTGATTTATGACATTTAAGTTGACAGAAGAAAAATTTGTTGTTATTAGGTAAATTCCTTGCGAATTCAATAAATTTTATATTGGAGAAACATCGAGACCATTAAAAGTACGAATTAACGAACACAAGAATTACATAAAGAAACAATATAATTTGACAATTCAACTATACTTCGCAAGGAACAACATAATACAAAAAGAAAAATAAAAGAGTCGGCTTTAATTCTTTTGACTGAAGACGATTGTATGGCTTCTACTTCTGTAGAATTCAATTATATCTGGTTACCGAAAATTAAGGAAGAAATCAGTAATGGCCATCTCCTTGTGAGCAACCCAGTATCGGGATATTTCATAAGGTTTTTCCTAGGTTTTCCACATTTATGGCGAATGCGCTATTTTATATTAAATTCGTACAAATTTTTCTTATGTCAACTTAAATGTCATATATCAAACTTTCATTTTACATTTTATGTTTTCAATATATGTTTAAAGCCATTGAAAATTAGGTGAAAATAGACCTGGAAACGTTTGTTTTTTCCTTGAATATACAGATTTTTCGATTGTGGTTTTATGTCCCAAAAACACATAAAAATAATCAAGAATATGCCACAAATAACATTTAGAAGACAATAATAACGGCTAGTACAGTAGGTAAATATAAACATAAACGAAATAAATATAAACATAAACGAAATAAAGTTACAACCAGGGTAAATATACCGTGACCTGAATTGATTCGATATTTCGTGTAATCGGCATTCATCAGATATTTCGTGGAATCCAAGAGGTAGTCCGTCTGGCGCCCCGAGGCCGGCGACTGGCACTATTGAATTTCCTCGAGTCTTCCTGAATCCCTGAAGGAATTTTCTCTGCGGCTCTGTGACCTCCTAGAAGAAATTTATAAATACGGGGAGCCGAGGAAAGGACTCTTCTATATTCAGTTGCCATCTAGTAAACAGCAAGTGTTCAAAATAAATTGTAAATAGGTGCGTGAATATAAAATTAATGGAAATAAATTATATAATTAGCTATACTAATGTAATTAATGTCATTTAGTTAATCTATTAATTATTCTATAATATGCCGATATTTTTTACAGTTATGTCAGATTACGTAGATTTGCACTATTTTTATTGTATTAATGTCCAAAAAATAAATTCATCGTTTGTGTCTCAATTACTATGTTTCCCAGTTAATAAAAACTTTATATAATGAAAAATCGTAATTCAGAATACACTTCAATTTATAAATACGAATTACAAATTCATGTTTATTTTCATATCAACTAAAACTGAACTGAACACATCTGAACTAAAACATCGTATTTCTGAAAATCGGAAAAAATATGTGCGAAAAAAGTAAATATCAATGTAAATGTCAAATTTTCATAATAAAAATCTAGCTCGTCCAGGGTGTTTATAACGGTTTTCATTTTGATTCATTTGAAGTCAGTTTCTTTTTGAAACGAAGTTATGTTACGGGGCTTACAGTCGAGTGAAATAGCAGAATATATTCCATTAGTGTATCGAAACGAAAAATTATTATGCAGGCGATCTTTTCCATATGGTTTACGCTTGTAGGGGTGTGTGCGTGCATGCATGTGATATTGCATGGTCCATAAGCAGTTGCACATATAGGATAGTTGAAATATAAGGTGGAATTGAATTATAGTTTTACAGGGTGGTTCAAAAAATATTTTATTGGGTGGCAGATAAGTAGTAGTAAGTAAAACGATACTTATACAGAGTGGATAAAAAAACGTTAAAAAAATTGTTAAATAAGCATATTTAGTAAGGATATTTGCATTATAGGGCGGAGTATAATTACAGGAGTAAAATTATCGTTGTACAGAGTGGTTAAAAAAGTTAAATGGTGTGAGACATCAGTAGTTGCTTATACAAGGTGGGTGAAGTAAGGTTGTAGTAAAATTATTGTTATTCAGGATGCATATATAGGATATTGAAATATAAGGTGATTTAGAATTATAGTTATATGGGGTGTTAGAATAAATATTATATAGTGTGTAACATAAATAGTTATTTATACCAGGTGGTTGAAATAAGGGTGGAGATGAGGAGGATGGTTATTCAGGGTGTATTAAAAATTTGTTACATAAGCATAATCAGTTAGGATAATTGAATTATAGGGCGGGGTATAATATAGTTGTAGAGGATGGGTTCAAAAAATTTTAGAAGTAGTTGCATTATAGTTAAAAAATGTGCAAATTTTTGTGATATAGGGTAGACCATGAGCATAAATAGACTACTTGACAGAAGGGGTGAAGTAAAATTATAGGAATACAGGTATAATTTAAACAATAGAAAAATAGAAACAGCCAGTGGATTTATACTTATACAGGGTGGTTTTAAAGTCATCAGGGCGGTTGCAATAACCAATTGAATTACAGTTGTACAGGGTGATTCAGAAAACAGTACACAAATAAGTTGTAGGGGTGACCAATACACAGAGTGGGTGCAACATAGAGTAATTTAGAGTTACATTTATAGAAAGTGTTCCAAATAATAAAATAAATTAAACAAGTTAAAAAATATGTGGTAAATATAGAAAAAGAATACGAGAGGGAGAAAGAGAAAGAGAGAGAGAGAGAGAAATAAAAATGCGCTAAGATAATCAATAGAATTTAGTTGAAGTTGGATCTTTTTTGAATATTAATTATTTTCTAAATATTTCGTTTTCAATCTTAACCCTCGCAAAAACTTCAAAAAATACAAAAATAATAACTAAATAGTTAAAAATACTATATAGGTAAATATAGTGTAATGATATTTGATTGCTAAATCATTTTCAGATCTTCAGTCCATTTTTGAAGTCTGTTATTTAAAATAGTTTTAAAGTTGAAAAATTTGGATGTACTGTTAAGATTAAGATCTGTGATTCATTGCTGTCAATCCATCAAGCTATCTAGCTCAATTCATACATACTGCTAATTCGGATTATATCGTAAAAACATTAATGTTTCTTCTAGAAATTAATTCGGGTCTAGAAAATATGAATAATGAATGTATCTCGGAGGTAAAGAATTATAAAAGCTGTCCATTAGGTAATTTTTTAGATTACGCCAATTTATCTTTCATGCCAACGAACAGATGTTACGCATAACTAAGTCTCGCGCGTCAAGTTAATCGCGTCAGAACAATTTGTAATGGAATAATAAGAAAATGCTATCAAGCATTACTACACTAATACAAAACCATATTAAAGTCAGATATTGTGCACCAGATCATTATCGTAAAACGTTATCTATCAATCAAAATAGTACTTCAACATTACATTATGTTGCTAAACAGGAAGTAGAAAGGAACATGCAAATTTGATATTTTTAATTGTTTTGTAATCGAGTGAAATTATATAATTAAGCTATAAATGCGACTAGTTTTCTAATTGCGCGTCGATATTCGAATCAAATAGGGGGAAAGTTTGATATTTTTTAATTGGGGAATTTCTTTCGTTTTTATGATTAAGTGTTGTTATGACTACATTAACGAAATTGCAACAACAACAAAATGAATAATACTTATAATACAACGAATTGTTATAGAAATGGTTTAAAGATGCTTTAATAAACGAAATCAAACCGATTTAAAACTGTTACAAAATTTAATTTTTAACTACTCCTCTTCAAGAAGGGGTTCAAACTGTTAGACTAATAATGCTATTATATCTCTCACACCACTGAAGCTATTCGAAAGCTATTGGAAAGCAACTGAAAGGTCTCGAATGTCCTATAACACCAAATCTGCACTAAAATAGTAACTTTCGAGTGTTCTATTGTAACACTAACTAGCCTGGATTGGTCAAGAAAGGAGTGATTAAATCGATTGTGTTCTATAATTTAGATGAGGATATAAATAACTGAGTTTAGAAGACGTGAATTGACGGTAGTATTCTGAAAAATTTGTTATTTTTGAATTATAAAATTGTATTATTATTCTGGAAATTAGGTAATTGTGAACAAACCCCAAATAGTACGTAATATTTGTTTCACCCGAAGGTTGAAAACGTGGAAATTATAAGAACCCCGCACATTCCTTATGGAAAGTGGCACCCGGTGAATTTGGCTGATTTTTCCTATTTTGGAGATTTTAACGAAATGAACAAATGTCTTCATGGCCGCAAAGTCCGATGACCGATACTTTTCAAGTTATAGTCAATTTTATATTTAATGTCAGGGTATACCACGATGAGCTGAGTCGATATGTATATCAGAAACTACTAGGACTATTTATCTGAAAATTAGTATACAGGGGGTTTTCGAGGAGCTGGTTTCAGTTTCAGTCATCGACGACTTCCGGTTCTACCCGAAGTGTACCCAAACTTTGTTTTTATAAATGGAAAACCCTGTTTTTTAAAGATTTTTTAGAATCTACGATGAATTTCAATATAACTTTATTAAAAATATCACATGTCTGAAGGGCTCCAGTTGAAAGTTATTTAAACTTTCTAAAAAAAAACATTTTTTTGGAAACAAAGAGGGCCAGGTCAAAAATTACCAGAATTTTCCCGAATAAAACGTGAAGCTTCCTAAATCTTTGGGAACTTTTCAAAAGAATATAAGGAGTGTTCAGAAATTGGCTCTGAATTCGGCTATCTATTTTTTTTTCAAATGGATTTTATGTTTGAATCCCCATACCTAAATTAAAGGATTTTTATGGTTATGAGAGATATCTAAATTATCATTAGGTTTTTTGAACGAATCGATAAGAAACAAATGCCGAAGTGTCATCAAACAATATTTGCTAATAATTTGGTGTTAAAGCACAATTATATGGAAAGCATTTATCATGTCCCGTTTAGGATTTAGTAACTAAGTTCCGTTCGCGATACTCGAATAGACGAACACCCACTCATGGTACGCTGACGGGGCTCATTCACAATTGCAAACCAAATGGACAGTTTGTGAAAAAGCAAGAAAAAGGGAAACCTGTCGCAGATAATAAAGAGAATTAAGTTACAGTCTTCGCATGCTTAAGAGCATATCCAGAAAATTCCTCAGGAGATGCAGAAAGAGATGTGGGAATATCTATGATTAGTTTTCAGATGATCCTAAAAAAACATAAGAACCTGCCGTTTGCATTCTCATTAGTTAAGAATTTAAGAGCAGGTGACGCTTAAAGACGGAATGATCTTTCGAATTCATATTAAATTCAGGAAGACGAACAAATGATTTGGACGGATGAACCAAAATTTATGGAATAGTCAACCACATTACTGGAGTGATACTAATCCACACATTATTTTTAGGTGAAAGATATCTCGAAATTTTAGAAAATGGTTTATATCCATTAGAGTTGACTTAGAATCAGCTGTAGTTGTAACACGACCTCATAATATTTCACCTGCGAATAACTTTTTAGACAATCATTTTGAAGATCGTTGGATAGAGAATAACCTCATCGACAGCCCCCTCGTTCTCCGGATATAACTCCTTAGCTTTTTTATTTGGGGTCGAATAATAAATATTGTCAATGCTGCACCGCTAACAACAAAGGTAGATTGCCAGGAAATGATCTGCATGGTGTTATCAGTATGCTTTGGTCTATAGGGAGATCGCAATGAAAACATTTCACATACTTTTTTTATAACCATATCAAATTGTACATACATGATTAAGAAAGTAAAGTAATGTATATACGTCTCTTGACGGTTCCTTCAAAAAAGCCTACTAATAATTCATATATTTCTAATAGCTACACGGAAATTTTAATTTTTCCAAGTGTATATAAAAACTGTTTCATTTAGTCTTGTAAGCATAAACTCCTACTTTTTGGCCTAGATTCCACTGGTTTTAAG
Source organism: Octodonta nipae (assembly GCA_034190945.1). NCBI lineage: Eukaryota > Metazoa > Arthropoda > Insecta > Coleoptera > Chrysomelidae > Octodonta > Octodonta nipae. The sequence goes on from CM067222.1 coordinate 94,553,867, forward strand.
GAAAAATAGAATTGCCATTTGAAAAAAAAAAGAGTTATACGATTTTCGGATTCAGTACAAATTTCTGAGCTCTCCGTTCTTTTCTTTAACAGTTTTCAAAGATTTAGGAAGCTTTAAGTTTTATTCAGGCAAATTCTGGTAATTTTTGATCTGGCCCTATTTGCATCCACAAAAATAATATTTTGTGAAGAGCTGAATCTGTCAAAATTTTCAAAAAGTTGAAATAACTTTTAACCGGACCCGTTCAGACATACGATTTTTCCAATAAAGTTATCTTAAAATTCATAATAGATTCTAAAAATGCTACAAAAAATAGGATGTTCTATTTAAAAAAAAACAAAGTTTGGGTCCACTTTCGGCAGAACCGGAAGTCGTAGACAATTGAAAATATTGTAACTACAAGCGGCTCCTCGAAAACCCCCTGTATACTAATTTTCACATACTCCCAGTAGTTCCTCGTATATATATCGACTCAGCTCTTCGTGGTATACTCTGAGCATAAATATAAAGTTAACAATAACTTGAAAACCATCAGTCATCGAACTTTGCGGCCATGAAGACATTTGTTGATTTTGTAGAGATTTACAAAATATCAATCAAATCAAAAGGAGATGCAGATCTTATGGGGATAGTGGAAAGTCGAGCTAGTCTTTAAATTTAAAAGAAGAAGAAGTGAACTGACAGTAGTGTTTTACAGTAATTTGTGAGATGTAAATTCTCGAATCGTGTATTCAACATACGAGTGAGTACTGTCTAGACGAGACGCACTTGTCAAGTCCATTTTCCGAATGGTTGAATCACCTCTGGAGTTCATTAACTTTGATTTCATTCAGTACCCTTTGCGTATTCACATCATGAACGTATTAAAATTTACTTCATACTCAGAAACAGAGAAAGTCCCATGGGGTTAGATCTGACGGTTACGGAGGGTAAGGAACCAGCCACCTGATCTCCAAAGTTCCGAAGTTTCTTCTCCATACGCTCTTCGAGAGATCTTTAAACTTCCTAATAAAAGTACTGCTTAATAGCCTTACCACGGGAACAGATTCCCGAAACAGAACCAGCAGCATGAAAGATTATCGCCATATTAGACCTCACTTGTTTTGATGTTTGTTGGTCTGGTGGAGTTGGGAGTCTGCCATTAGCTTGACGCTTGCTTAGTTTCTGTGTAATACGAGTATCACAGATCATATGTAATGACTCAAAAAGTTTGGATCAATAGCTTTTTCTAGTTCTAAGTCATATCCAGTCGAAGGTACAATTGGCTCAGTTTAAGAAGGAATGTATAAATATTTGCAAATCTGGCACGACGTCCAACTTAGACCTGTCTTTCCGATCATGACTACTCTCCTCTTTGGTTTTTTGGCAAATTTTCGTTTTCATCGCTTCGAGATGTCCTCATAGACCCATTATTTTCAGATTAATATTGGCTTAAAAAAGGAAGGTTAAATTTTTTCTTAATATAAAAAGATATTAATTTATAATAGTATTTTAACTGTTTGGCGTTATTTATTTATATAAATCTTTTAAACAACGATGAGTCACTGCGGAAATTAAAATAATGGCCAATTAATGAATTACTGAAATATATGAAAGCACATTAATCTGTTCTTATTTTTTTTATTATTAACACAAACAAATTTTCTTTAAAAAATCATTAGAAGTTCTCTACAAAGTGGCAATTTTTTGTATTTCGCTTACAAATTATTTGTTGCTATAAACAATCACCAAATGTGTTTTAGATGAGAACAAAAAGAAATAACAAACAATTGGACTCGCATACTAAGGGTTCTGTACCTTATTTGCGATTTGTTAGAAACTGGGTAAATCAAGAAACATATATTTTATAATTTCTAGTTTAAGATAAGCAGGGAATGAGTGCATTTGCTTAATATCTCTTAAACTATGCCCTTTAAAATTAAAACAAATATTTTTCACCATGAGCCTTTTTAGTTTTTGATCTGCTACACGATGCACTCTATTTTTTTATAAATATTTACTTAGTTTTATAATATGGTCTCCAATCTTCAGATTTCTAAATATTAGGTTCAATATTTTCCGAAAATGAAGGGAGAAGGGGTTAAATTTTAATATTAAATCTTTCAATTAAACATATTTAGAAAATATAAGTAAAATATTTTTGGGGACAAGCCCTTTCATCTGATACAGGAGGTCATTGGCTTATTTTCTATTTAATTTGCGCCCAATAGTTAATATTAGAAAATGTTTAGTATTATGTATAATCAATTAATTTCGTTAATGCCATAAACCATGTAACATTGTGCTAACGAGAAGAAAAAAGTGTCGAATTCGTAGGGTTGTAAGTATTTTTATGTTTTCCGCCAGTAAAGGCTTGTGGAAGTAATATGGGCAAGTCCTAATTGATTAGTTGTAGGCTAAATATCGTGGGTAGTAGGTGGGAAATAAAAATACTATCTTGAACTAATTAAATAAGGCGAGGCTAAAACATCATCTAAACGACCCTACATCCTTAAGCGGCATCTAATTATGCAATAAAGAAGAATGGTACATGTAGTATTGAATATAATCACAGTTCAAAGATAAATTTAAATAGAACAATTCGACAAAATATTCTTATTTAATACGATTAGAATCTTTTTAAATCACATTTATCATCGTAATTGTCTAATTTACATTTTAACACTAAGATTGATTTTGGGGGTTTAACTTGAAGTTGGTAATTTTTAACCAAAAATGGCAATTTTTTGAACAATAGTGAACAGCTTGTAGTGAATGACCCAAATCGGATGCAGCTAAAAGTGCAAATTGTTTATTAGATAAAAGGTTGTTAGGTTGTTGGAAGCAACCATAAAGGCGGAAATTTCCAATAGACGGCTAAAATCATTTATCTCTAGATCTAGACTTTTTTCTAGTGCGAATTATTCATGCAATCTTCCTTTTATAATGTGAACCTACTTTAAATCAGTAAATTAGTATAGTAAGATTTGTGAGTCGGTAGATTATCACATCTAGTTCAATCAAGACTCTATGACACTCTCTTTTTTTGTTTTTTTTTTCTTCGTCTTTTAAGAATGGTTCCAAAGCTGGAATCGTACTTTGGATAATATTAAAAATTTAGACACGGTTCTCCTGTATCTATCCAGTCCCTACATGCATCTAGTGAAGTTCATAAATATCTTCACGAGACTTAAAACAAGCAAACCCGCAAAGCCGATCAAAACAATGAAATAAAAACAACATAATTTCTCCGTGCAGTGTCTTTGGTAACTTCTAAATGAGAAAACCTTCACGTTCTTATATAGCGGATGTAAATATAGTTAGAAGATAGTAGAGTCCATAAATACTAAGTTTTACTGGGACCGAAATAATATGCAACTTAATGTTTGAATACAAATGAATTGAATACGTGGAAACCATACAATGCTCACCGGGATATGTGTCAAACATTGGTGAAAAGATAAATAATAAATGAAATAAAGACGTAATTTTTGCATTCTTGACAATATAATAACATATCAAATTATGATATTTTATCCCTATTTTCCTTTGTTCTGACATGATTTATAAGTCATAATCAATTTCATATATTGAAGCATATGCGCTATATAGTTAGTCATGCCGTGTTTATTATTTGGAACGTTGGTTCCTGAAGTAACACGTAGGTTGAAGTCTGGATACGAAAATTTGGTACAGATGAAATCGAATTGGCTATCTCGAAATAGCTGAGTTCTTGAAACTCCATTTTGAGAAGGCCAAGAAAGAGAGTTTGTCGTTCTTTATGAGTCTATTGCGATTTGAACAAAACAGCTATTGGTTATTGAAACTCGATTTTTTGTATTTTCAAAAGAATTTGAGGACGCCATGGAATAAGGTTTTTGGTATTTTATGATTATTGTCTACTGTCATTTAAGATTATTAAGCACGTATTATAATCTTTATCAGATTTTCATTTATCTGGATGTAATTTTAAAACATTTACACGTCATACGTAAATGAAACTGCTGAACGATGAGTTCAATTAATAGAATCATATAATGGGAGTTTAACTTATAATAAAGGACAGAAACAACATTTATTACAAGTTGTGGCAATGTCTAGAAACAAATTTCCCAATTTACTAAACACAAAATTTCGCTTCTAAAATTAACAAATTAATAACTTTTCAGCGTTTATTGAAAATATATCTAATGTAAGTTTAAAAAAATCCAATTTCAAGAAAACTTGGTATCAATTTTTGTGTTTGCTTAAAAGAACGTTTTTGTAGCAAATTTAATTCCTACAAAAGCTGTACTTTTATTTCTTGCAAAAAAAATTTTGATACCGAACAATAGAGTAGAAATCGAATGTGTTATTTATATGGGAAATCGAATTTTTCAACTAGTAAAGCTTCTAATTAACTTAGAATTTTTTTGGGCGGCAATATTTATCTTTTCCTATGTATATATAATATATTTCTCACAGCCTCAATTGAAGTACTTTGATCTCCCTGTATGTGAAATATTCTAATATCAATTCTAATATACTGTATCTTGTGTCTATCCATTAAAAGTTTTCATGTTACAAACAAAGAACGATTTTTTGTTGGTAAAGAAACGACAGAACGACATAAAACAAAAGAAAGATAAAACCGCTGTACACATTGTACCTGGTCGAGGTAGTAACAACAACTTCCTCTTCGATTAAATTTCTTTTAATGGTGACCTGCCAGCAATACACATTGAGGAATGTCTATTAAGTTGAACGCCTACGTAGGAAAGAAAATTTTTATAGGCCATCAGTAGCGCAGCGATATATTTCATTTCCATTTCGAAGAACCAGAGAAATGAATTGTGCTTCGTGATTTATGAGACGATATATCTAAGATCGGACGGGTTGTTTTGTTGGAATACTAATTAAAAAATTAATGACGGTAAATGTTGTTTTACTGCCATTTACGAGTCATACTTTAGAATACGGCTCCATAGAACACGCTGTATAATTTGTAATTTACTTTCTAAGAACTCTATTTTAAAGTAGAACATTTTGTATTGCTTCAATACTTTTTATTAATTTTTGTAAACCGTAAAAAAATAAATTTTTGAAAATAATTGCCAATAACCCCAAAATTGGTTTAAGGTGGTTTTTAGGGTCTCTGACCACGAATCCGAGGTCAGATTTACAAAATTCAAAACGGCAAATCCAAGATGGCGAATGAAAATTTAAAAAATCAGGCGTTTTGTATCAAACTTATATAAAGGGGTTTTAAATTATAAATTATTAAATCTGTTACTCAAATTATTAAAAAATACAAATAAAATATATTTTTCAAAATTTAAATAGTGTAGTTTCTAAGGTGGGAATTAAGTCGATGTTTAATATTTTTGTTAATATCTTTTAAACAAATGATTTAAAAATATGATATATTTGTAATTCACATAATGAGCCTTTCATCTGATATATTACATGATGCGTTTGAAAATTGAATCTTTATTTTCCATTTAATTGTATAATTTGTCCCTAAAATTACTATGGAGGTTTTCTAATAATTGATTTTCCGTTTAATTCTATTATTTGGTGACCAAATAATAGAATTAAGGATTTTTTCAGATTTTTCCTATAAACAAAAAAATTTAAGTCTTATAGTTTGTGGAATAACGGGGGGAATAGGTAATTTTTTTAAATATTTTTTTAATATATTTTAAATATTCATTTAAAAAAAATGAAAAAATGTATTTGTATTCGTCATAATTTTTTTTATATTTCTGTTAATATATTTTAATTAATTTATTTTAAAAATATGGAAAAAATATATTTGTTTTCTTCATCATGAGCCCTTTCATTTGATATATAACATGATGGGTTAGAAACAATTTAAATTTTATATTTTCCATTTAATTCTGTAATTTGCCCCCCAAAATTAAAAATAGAGGTTTCTCCTTACTTTTCCAGTAAAGTTCCGGTCAGAACCTATACCTCTAATTTTTTTCAAAACTTTACGTTTTATGGTTTCGGAGATAAGGGGGGGGATGGGTAAATTTTGGTATATTTTCCTTAGTATCTTTTTAAATATATTTTTTTAATATGAAAAATATATATTTGTGTTTCTCAAAATGAGACCTTTCATTTGACATATTACATGATGTTTTTGATTTTTTTAAAATTTTTATTTAATACTATAATTTGCCCCCAAAATTAATATTAACGGTTTCTCCTTATTTTTCCTGTAAAGTTCGGTCAACGTCCTATATTTCCTATTTTTTCAAAATTTTAGGCTCAGTAGTTTCGGAGATCGGGGAACGGTCGATTGTTTTAGTTTTCCCCCCAAAAGTACCCCTAAAATCATTTTTTTTTCTTTTACGATATGTACTCCTGATCGGGTCACCAAACTATACAGTGATAGCCAAATTTCAACCTCTTCCGTTCAATAATTTAGGAGAAAATTGCTGTGATGTGACAGAGTCCGAAATCCGGAGTGATACTATAAGGGTATCCGTATATTGTATATACGGAACCCTAAAAATGATGTGTCAAAAGATTGGTAAAAAGAGACCTTTAAACAGAGGTATCACATGAGACCCTTTTGTATTTAACTTGTGATATTCACTCCCGCTTAAGGGTTGAAAATGCAGGTTGACCGATACGTGTAAAATGTGTCCCTCGTTATTATAAATTAACGGTTATATAGTTATTTTGGGTGGCTAGTTTTAAAATGAATGCCCTGTATATATCGTATTATGTAAATTCATTTTATACAGCTAAAAAAACGCACCAAAAATGTAACTTGTTTATAACTTATTTGGGCGACAAGAAAATAATTACTGTGAAGAAAATCGAAGTGCGAGGAATTTTAATTTTAAAGTGGTAACCATATCGTAGTCTATTTGTAAGGATAAACCTACCTTTAGATTTGGTTTGAGGTACAGTAGCAGCACTAAGGTCACTAAGGGAACTGTGAATACTACTTCCCACATTGCTTCCTGTGATGCTTTTCACAGTACTTCCACTGCCCGGACGGGGACGAATTCTTCGCCTAAAATAAGTAAAATAAGTATAATAAATGTGATAAAAACAAAAATTTCTCGAAATTATTTTATAAGAAAATAACAAGTCTACTAATCAAAACACAAATCTGTTACCATCAATTATTTATAGTCCAAAAATATTCAGAAAATTTTAAATTATTATAAGCATGCCCAGTTTTTTAGCTACTTACAACGATAATACTTTCTTCCTAGCCATTTAACTTGTTTATTTTTGTTGTTTGCTCAATTAAAAAAGTTAGTAAATAAAACCTACATGTGTCGTCGATGAAACAATCGTGTTTTAAACGACCTGAATACTTTTTGTTGTGTCAAGTGTAAATGTTTAGAAACCGATATCTGGATGATGGTAAAATGCGAATTTTATTTTAATTTTAAAATCAAAGACGATGATAAACCACAGATTTCACACATAATTTGCAAAAACATTACGATGACTGTATTTTCACTTATGTTTCTTGGGAAAACGAACACAACAAGTGGAAAACAAGAAAAATCCAAATGTTTCAAGATCTGACAAAAAAACATTTTTTTTTGTTACGGTTTTCATGCTTAAATTCTGATTCTAGACATTGAAATATTCATTTTCAATTGTTACATTGTGCTTTTTTCTGATTCGCGTCGATAAGTATATTTTATTTTATTTTATAAACGAAAGATGGCAGCGCTCTGATTAACCCGAAAATAAACTGTATTATTATTTGTGTGTAAACTTGTCTATTATAGCTCTAACAACAATATTTGTATGTTACTCAGTTAAAAAACAAAACTCATGCTCTGGAAGAAGCCGCACGATCGTTCCGAAAGGAAACCTGAACATCAACGGCAGACATGGAAGAACGAAGTCAAATACCCTGGAGTCATCATCGACAAGGGGTTGACTTTCATGAATCATTTCCAAGAGACTCGTAACAAAGTCCGGGCTGCCTGTGCTAAACTTTACACCCTAATAGGAAGAGGAAGCAAGCTGGGAGTCTTAAACAATCTGACTCTCATCAAGACAGTCATCTTCCTAATGCTGACGTACGCTTCAATAGTATGGGGACACACCAGCAACAGCAACAGTCGAGCCATCCAAAGGCAGGAGAACCTATGCATACGCCTCGCAGTCAACGCACCCTGGCTCGTTCGTAACACGGTGATCTTCAACGATTTACGACACCAACCAGTGCTTGCAGAAATGCAGAGGAGGGCCAGAGAGTCTTATGCCAAACTGGAACATCACCCAAACCTTCACATACGACAGCTATTCGACTATGACCCCAGATTTATTGACAGATACAAACGGCCTAAGAACCAGGTCTGCCTAAGCGAAGGAGAAGATGACAAACAAGTTCAGAGGTAGAAGACAGGCGAGTATAAAATGAAGTACATACGATCTATTCTTTAGGAAACAACAAGGGTACCCGGGGGGAAACCAACCGCACCAAGCACAGGGAAGACGAGAAGAACACACACCCGCCAAAAATCGAAGACAAGGTGTACGCCCATAGAAGGGTAGAATACGCTATATATTAAATATAATAATGTAAAACGATGGAAACAAACCAAAGTCAAGCTATCCCAACAAAAGACAGCGATTTTGCAGAAGGAAAACTGGGTTAGCGTGAGGACCTGAGTTAACTCTAAGGTGGTGGATGGCAAGGGAGCTGGAAGTGTCCTCAGTAATTTTCTGAAGGGTAAATCCAGATCCTGAGCACGCGCAAAGGCTGTTAGGAAAAAAAATAGCATCAAGACAGTGTAAAATTGATTCATTCTGTTCTATTAGCGGTTAATTTATTAAAGCTAGAAGTATAAAATTTCTCTTATTAATAAATTTAAAACTTTGTGAAGCACACGGAGCCTATTTTAATTGAAAATCAGTAAACACGTTGAAAATTGGGTACCTCACTTCGCCTACGTTAATTGTAAAAACACTTTTCCTAGAAAGTAAAAAATAAAAATTTAAGATTTTTAAAATTGTCGATAAATTTAAATTACATTAGTTGAAATTTTGTTATTTGTAGGCTGGTATCGAGGAGAAATCGCTACATGAAGTTTGCGGTGCCAAGGCTTTGGAGGGAACCTAGTGATCACGTTGATGATTGTAATTTTTGTTTGGTTAATCCAAGTAAAAGTCGATCTGGTGAAAATACTCATACGATTTTTTATCTTGATCTTCCTTCAACATCTTTTGCGTTACCTCACGATGAAAATGAAAAGACTTTTATATCAAACAAGAACTTTTCTGATCATAATTTAGAGTGAATTTATAAAAACATATATATGATAATCAGTGATTTTATCAAGAAAATTGAAAAATTGCTGTAATTTCTACAAAAGCAAACTTTAACAAAAAATGTTTTTTTATTTTTGAACTAGGAGAAACTAAAATTTAAAATGTAGAAGTTAGACCTAAAAATCGTGTTGACCGGTGTAATCTGAATTATACAAGGTGTTTCTATAGAAGGTGTGTCATTTGAAATGCAGCACCTGAATATTTCGAAATGCAAGGTTCCTACGGAAAATTGTTTCAAACAAAAGTTGCAGTGTCTAAGTACTTCTTGGGAAATAACACCACAGTTTAAAGAAAATTGCTGTATATTCCAAACGTTTCGGGGTCTAGATCAGACCCCGTTGTCAATGCTTAAGAAACTACGGATGAAAAAGGCACAATTCTAAGAAGTAAATTAAAGTATTTGACAATGTGTATTATTTGGTTTCTGATCTAGACCCCAAAACGTTTGGAATGTACAGCAATTTTCTTTAAACTGTGGTGCTATTTCCAAAGAAGTACTTAGACATTGAAAAATATGCCACAAGTATCAATCAGAAATTAAAAGTTGCAGTCTTCCAAGGAGATAATAAAATCGTCGTGTTACCACTTCTAGGTCTGGATCTAAAAGTTTAGGTCAAAATGTGATTTTCTGTTTTTGCTACAGTCAACTAATGTTATTTTGCTTTTCAATCGTACGAAGCAGCACTTCGGTTCCAGATTGGAAGTAACATGAACCAATTTGTGACCCCCTAGGAACACTGCAACTTTTGTCTGAAAGATTTTTCCGTAAATTCTTGCTTTTTGAAATATTCAGGTGCGTCGATTAAAATGAGTTCTTAAGATTTCAAAATATCTATGACCCATTTCTGGCCAAAATATTGGTCCAATCAAAAATTTTCTCGATACAAACGGTGTTCCTTTTTTGAGGTTTTCATTAAAAAAGTCAACATTCTAACAAACAGGTCCAGACCAAAAGTTGTAACACGAAATATCCTGACACCCTTGGAAATCTGCAATCTGCAACTTTTGTTAGAAACATTTTTCCGTAGAAACCTTGCTTCTCGAAACAATAAACTAAAAATTACTCCCCAATAAACGAATGGGATCCGGAATAAAGGATATAGTTCTGAGATCTAATGACAGTTTGTTTGTCTTATGCAAGATGGGTTATATTTATATCCTTTGTTTTAGTGACTAATGTAAGTTTTTTTCAATGGAAATGCAAACGAGAACGTAGGTTTTCGCGGCAATAGCTGATACTGCTTTTTCCAGATTTGGACCGCGTCATATTTTCGAATAAATTTGTTATATATCTGAAGCAACATATAGTTTAGTCTTTTTCTCACAATACACTTTGAAACTTCACTTTATTAAACTTCTCACACTGAAGAACAAATTGTAAATGACTAACACTTTGGATATAGCCAACGATGTTTTTAAGAAATAAAAAGTGCCCCCCCTTGTTTCAAGTAAAATAAGGGTTTTATGATTGTGATGATATTTTTGAATTCGTTCCTGAAATTCTATTGGTAGGTAATGTAAGTGATTTATTTCGTTGATGAGATTTGTGTTGAAATGTGGCTGCAAGGTTGTCGGATGGCCGAAAGTTCAAAACTTTTGTCTCAGTTGAAATTTTTGGGATTTTTGACGATTTGAACGGCCTCTCGGAATTTTCTGGTGAAATAATACGAAGATTTGGCCACGACAGAGGAGCTGTCGAAGAGAATTTGTTGGCCCATTTCGCGATGATGTTCAGCTACAACGCAGTTTGAAAAGAGGCCCGTTTTCAAACTACGTGTGCTCACATAGACGGGTGTTATATATCGGCCTGTTTCACTGATGTATACTGTGCCACATGAGCATAGAACTTACATTTTGTGCTTCAGTGTGAGAAGTTTAATAAAGTGAAATTGTGTTGTGAGAAAAAGTCTAAACGAATGTAGTCGCCGCAAGGTAAGCAACATTTGTATTTTTTATCCTTGAAAAATCCCCATACAAGTGTGCGCGAAACGGTGGAAAACTTTGTTTATTTATTGGTTCAGATATATAAATAAATTAATTCGAAAAAATGACACGTCCAAATTCGGTAAAAGCATAATCAACTGGAAATGTACATATTGAGTGATATTGGTCTGATGTAAACCTACATTTTTGTCGGCAGAGTGGCACTCATACTTCTCAAAAATTTAATATATGGCAGGAATACTGGAAACCCTCTAGTAAGGCCAATATTTCTGGATAAAAGTTTAGCATGTCTCAAAATCACATCCAACTGACGATTGAAGAAATAGTAAATGCCAATCCTGTGATTGGCTATATGAACCTCATGGATTGGTAGATGTAGTCCTATTGAATGGCCAGCTCGTTCACCAGATTTGATTGTGGATGTATACATTGGTAAACAGTTTACTCTAGAAAACAGGCCCTGACTGAGTAAAATATCTGATTGGTAATTATTAAGAACGCTGGCTGGGCACGCCATGGTACTGATTCAAATTTCTAAAGTCTCAAGATAGAAGAAATCATAACTATATGAAAAAATTGAAGTTCCAGTAATATCCAATCATTAACATAACAAAAATGCATTTTATGTCCACTAGTCTAAATAAATAAACGAAATCATACTCACAATTTATTGTTGGGAATCTTGGGCGAAGTCGCGGGTCTTGGACTATTCCTGTTCGAATCAGGCGATCTCACTTTTGGCACTGAATTAATTTGTATTTCACTAAATACTTTCGATTTCACCTCTTTCAGATTCGTTTTAGTCTGTTCACTTTTACTAATTTTATTCATCACAGCGTCCCACTTATTTACTGGTTTTTTCGTAACCTTCGGTGTGGGCACAGTCTCCACGACGGTTTTGACTTTTGGCATCACTTCACGTTTGGGAATTTTGTACTTTTGTGATGAATCGAGATTCTTCGATCCGTACCTCATTGAAGGACTTGATGTTAAAGGACTAGAAGCGTTCCTTTTCTTTGGATTCTCTTTTTGAAGATCCTTATCCAAAGGTTTTTTGCCTGTAGATCTATCCAAAATTTCTTGCAAGTTGCTTTGGCTGTTAGCAGAAATTGTTTTGGTGCTTTCTGAAGGAGATACATCTGGTACTTCAACAGGATTAGAATCTTCTTCGGTTCTTGTATTCGTTTCTAAATCTGTAAATATCCCGCTTGAATCCATGTTTTCCCTGTTGTTTACATAGATATCAGCCGCTGCTTGAGGGTCTACTCCATATAAGGTACCGTCAATGACTTGAGCTTTTCTATCACCTCTCAAAGGGTTTTCCTCTTGTACATCGGCATCACTTTCGGTATAAAAATCAGAATCAGTCATTGGATCGGGTCTTCGAGTTTGTGGTCTTGGTACTGGTCTCCTAGGCATTGGTGAATTCTCTGCTCCTCTGCTAGCTGGTCTCGACATCTCACCATCTCCTTGATATCCCGTATCTAAACTAGTGATGCTAGTGATACTAGTTACAAAACTGCTAACAGTTTTCCCTTTGCTAGTTTCAACCTTAGGTTCTGTTTCAACTATTGGTGTAGGATCGAAAGGTAATTCTTCTGGAGAAGGGGTTTCTTCCAATCTGGATAAGTCCAATGGTTTGTTGTCCAGCAATAATTTCATATTACTATAGTCTGTATGGGCAGATAAATTAATAACCTGTTCATCCAAAATACCAAGACTTGGTTCTGCTAGACTGTTCGTTGAAGATCTGGGTTCATTGCAACCACCAAAAGTATTTTCTTTAATTTTCTTTGTTGCCATGATTTTTGCAGATAAATCTTCGGTGTTGCATTCCATTAAATTCAACAGTTGACTAGGAACGTCTTCTTTTAAAGATTTGGTTCTAAAGCATACATCATCCAAGAGTCCTAGGCTGTCATCTCTAGGACTCGGCAGTTCAGATTTCAGATCGTATTCTAAACTGGGTGATCTGCTATCAGTAAAAGTTTGAAACTCAAGTTGGTCCGGTGTTAAAATACCTAATGAATTTTCTTCACGTTCTAAAGAATTTCGTTTGCTGTTAGATTCTTCGTAAATTTTATTTTTATCTCTATCATCATAAATTGAACTGAGTCGGAGTTTTCTGAAAAAATTATCTTTGCATTCATGGTGTCCAGGCGTGGAAGAAGTTAGTTTCGATAGATGAAGGAGCAGAGAACGTCTTTCGTCAGAACAAGCAGTTTTCTTGGCACTAGGGTTCTCTTTGGTGGAAGTTCTGCGTCTTTTCGCTTCTTTGCTAGACTCGTTCAAAAGATTTTCACAAGATCTATTCACTTGAACACAATGACAGTTGTTTTCTTTATCAGTTTCTTCGGTATTTTTTTCAACGGAAGTGGTTGCTAAATGAAACGTAAGATTTTTTTCCACGTCGTATGTGTCATTGCCTTCAGTACTTACAGTTTCTTTGCATTTTTCGTAGGTTAAATTTTGTTGTTCCTTTGTTCTATCGAAAGTTTGATTCCTAATTTGGGTTTCCGTTGATCCTTCTATCGTAAGTGTTGAAGATAATTTCTCGATACTATTTGTTTCTTTCACTTCTATAGTTTGAGTAATATTTTCTGTACACCCTTTCGTTTGCGTTATGTTAGTTAAATTTCGAGTACTAGGAGCTCTCTTCGGTTGACCATCGATAAAAAGTATGGAGTACGGTCCTGAGACATCCTCGTTTAAAGATTCACAGCTACCTTGATCTATGAGTGTCGTTTTGGAGAGTGGCGCCATCACACCGTGAGAGGCGGGGCACGAAAAGTATCTGACACCTTGTACCGAACCATCGTTCTTACCGATCGCCGATGGTAGTTCGATGCCGCACCAGATGCCACTCGAAAAGTGAACGTTCCCGATGAATCGAAGAATTCCTTCTTTGTCGACAACGCGAACGGATTTTCCGATGTGTTGATTCGAGAGTTCGGCGTTAGGTGGAGCTTTTGGTAAGGGTTGTGGTAACCTCGAACCGAACGTCGGGATACGACTTGGACCGGCCTGGAATAAAAAAATATACATAAATATTCGGAAAAAATATATTTATCAATTATCAGATGTCAGTTTGCATAATAAGAATTCTCTGCGTTGCTCAAGTTAAACAGTAATATGGAAAACATAGTATATTTGTTGTAGAGAATTGAATTTCCTATCGAAATGGTATTTTTAAAAACTAAAAACCCATTTTTTTATAAAATAAACTCTAAAAACAAATTAAAAAAATAGAAATTTTTCAAAAATTTTTCTATTTTTTTTTACTTTTTCTTTAAAAAGTCTGTTATTTCATAATTTTGTTGATTGGTGATTTATTCTTATGATTAATTGGTTACAATTGAATCTTGAAAACAAAAAAGCCAAAATTCGGGGGGGAGAAGCCAAAATTCGGGGGGGGTTGAACCCCCCAGACCACCCCCCCGCTGGCTACGGGCTGCATGTACATAAATTAATACTTAATTGATCTGTAAAATAATAATTTTAAAACTAATTTTTATATGCAGTGCCGTTTACATTTGCTTTAAACCCATTATGTTTGAATATATTTTATAATGCCTTTATGAAAAAAAATTGAATCAAAAAAAAATTGAGACGTATATATTTTAAACGCATCTTATATTTCTAAAAACCTCTCTCGTATGCAAACCGGTTTGAACCGTTACTTTTATACCAACTCTTCTAAACATAAACGTATTTTGAAATTACGGTGGGGGACCTTGAAAGACTCACTTCTATTATATATTTTTCCTTCAAATTTCAGAGTTTGGGTCAGTAACCTTCTAGAGTTGACGTAGCACAGTTGATTTTTAGGGCATATTTGAAAATGGTTTTTTCGATTGTAATAACCATTTCAATTAAATATTTCTAATAGAATAATATCTAATATTATTGATAAATGTATGTTTATAAAATTGTAATCGCATAAAAATCTTTTTTTAACGTTTAAATATGAAATAATAGACTTTTTAAAGAAAAAGTAAAAAATAAAGAAAAAATGGCCAAATTCAAACGTTTATATCTCCATCAATTTCAATCCTTTAAAGATCTATAAGCCGCCATTTTAAAGGTAATTTCAAAAGCTTTGTTTTTTATTAAGCAATGCCTATACCTAAATCTGTTCTGTTCAGAAAAAAGTTATAATCAAAAATAGAAAAAAAGAAAAATTTTTGAAAATTTTCGATTTTTTTAATTTGTTTTTGGAGTTTATTTTATAAAAAAAATTGTTTTTTGGATTTTAAAAATATCATTTCGATAGGAAATTCAAATCTCGACAAAAAATCGGGATATTTCGTCAAAAAATGCATAGTTTTTGCCCTATAGCCAAAAAACCGAAAACTGGCCAAATTTACTCCGTTCTCTTTTGAGAACGCATGGCTAGATTTAGTAGCACTTTTGAATTTTATATACCGCTAAACGAAAAATCGTTTGGATAATCTACAAAAGTGAATTAACATATTAAAATTTAAAAGAAAAATTGTCAAGTACAATTAACAAGACAAAAAGTATAATAATAAAAATTAAAAAAAAATAATAAAAAAATGAATTAAATCATAGATTTTTATTAATCTCTTTTTACCGGTTACGACTTCAATTATGGTACGACATAGAGTTCATCTTAAGAATATAATATTAATAAATAAATAAAAATAAAAAATTATCGATAATTATTAATATCTTTTTATCGGCCATGCGTTTAATTATGGTACAAAAAAGAGTTCAGTCTGAGGATAAATGAAAATTTCTTGAAATTAAAAGATTTAAAACAATCAATTGCATATATTTTCGAAAACCGTATGACACAAGAGCCCAGACCAACTGATACCCGTACTTATAATTTATATTGTGTCGGTTTTTCGGGTCGGAGTTAAAGTACGCGAGAGAATAAAGCGAAAGAATCAATAGTCCGGTCAATTTAAGCCTAAATCAGGAGGAATGGTTCAAAAATTCATAAGAAGTTGTAACTTGGTAAAATTGCACAAAATACAATTATAAAAGAAATCTCAAAAGTCATCGTTCCAGTCTGTGGAAAAAAATTGGTTCCAAGTCAAAAGCCAAAAAATGAGGTTTTCGCGATTTTCAGCAAAAAGGTGAGTTTTATCGCAAAATTACCTCAAACAAAAATTGTAGATCATAAAATTCTCTACAAAAAAGGCATGAATAATGTCTTTTCTAAGAGGCATCGTTTTAGAGATATAATGCTTTAAATAGTTGAATAATTTGTAATCGTCATAATTTGCAGACGTTTCCACTCCACCTATGAGATTTTTAAAGTGGTTTCCCCAGTAGGCCTATTTCACTGGTCTGCTGTGATTTTGTTTGTTACGAAACTATGGCAAAATAATATTTATTAATAAAAATAAGAGCGATGTAATTATAAAAAAGTATTTTTGAATATTTCTGCATCTTCCAGCAAAAAGGGATGTAATGCTAAATGTGGAGTCACCAACTGTAGAGGACTCCTATATCTCCTATGATACCAACGAGGAGTCACTATTGGGGCAATTTACTGCACCCAAAGTGAAGAAGAAAAAGAATAACAAGAAGAAGAAGATCAAGAAGAAGGAGAAGCAGAAGAGGAAGCAGAGATATTCGAAAATTATGATTCAGATGAATAAATTTAGGGACTATTTTGTAGTTATACCGCTTTTATTTTTACCAAACCTTATTAATTCTATATATAAATAGGCAAAGACAAAATGATTAGTTACCATTTTCTTCTCCGTCTCCCAGTGCAGAATGCTAATATTAATTTATAATATTGGTTCATTCATTAAATAAAATATAATAAAAATTCATCATTTACATCCATACTGTCAACGCCAAACAACTGACAGTGCAGCCACCGCCGCCAGAGCGTCAAAACTCAAAACATAGAATAATTATATAAAGAGGGACCGATCATTATATGCTGTTATTGTAATTGTGTAAAAAATTGTCAGACAGCTTACAATAGTGAATGTATTAAATATTTAAGTTCTCCTAGGGTTGTTGGTCCTCTCTTTTTTCTTTAATATTCTTGAACTTGACCATTGATTACATTTTTTTTATTTCAATAGATTTGTTAATATGAGTGAACAATTTTCGTCATTACATCCACTTACTCTCTTCGAGGTGTCATTCCTTTGTACGCAAGACAATATATATTATAAATAAATATAATATATATTGTTTCTGGTCGGGAACCTTCATCAGTTGCGCTTCTCACAATTGAATGTCCTCTCGAACACTTCTTTATGCATATGATGCATTTCGTTAAATTTGAAGACGCGAGATGTAAGACCGACATCTAGGATTTTCAAGAGAAACAGTACACAGAGGTTCCGAATCTGGAGCCGTTCCGTGTAATTGCTGTTCTCCCTTAACTCTGAAAATCGCGAAAAACTCATTTGTTTGACCTTCGACCTCGAGCGAATTTTGTTACACAGGCCAGAAGGATGAGGACTTTTAAGATTCCTTTTATAATTGTATTTTGAGCAATTTTACCGAGTTACAGCTTCTTATTAATTTTTGTAACGTCGAAAGTGGTAATTGACCGGATTACAACGTAGCAGGCCACTGAATAAATCGAGAGGGTGGATGGCTAGCACTCCTGCAGCCTCTATTAGGATACATTAGGCTGTGTCCCACGTAAACGCGATTTGCGCGGTGCGTGCGGTATGTTGCGTCAGAGTGACACCTGCTATCTATCAAACAAGTTACTGGAAAATAAATTCGTGCGTATCTTGTGATTTGGGTGTCCTATCGTTCTGTTAATTTGTTGTAGTCTTTAGTTGAAGTTTAAAATTGTGACCTTGACGTATCGCACCGCCCGCACCGCGCATATCTCGTGGGACACAGCCTTACGTATTTATCTGAAAAAATTGTTCATTTGATACTGTTTAGTTTTAGTCTGAAAACCATTTTAACCTCATCATTCATGTGCGAAATTTATATGAGATTTAATATTAAGAGTTAGACATATTTGACATCTTTGAGATTTTGACATTTGATATCGAGGTTTTCCCCTTTTTCATTATATTTTGTGTCTTCATACACATTTTTGAGATTTTTAACATTTTTAAAAATTTTGACATTTTTGTCAATTCTGCCATTTTGATATTAGATGTAGATTGTCTTATGGGCCTCTGTGTAAATATTCTTACATGAATTTTTTTTGTTGCTAATAGACTTTCTTGTGTTCTAGCGCCTAGTAATATATCAATTGTTGTCGAGAAAAATTCATTTAGGCCGAATTTTTCTCAATTTTATCACCGTTCCTGTAAATGTAGTATTTTTACCAATCCACTTACCAACCTTGAATTGATTTATTGTGAGGCCTTTCATTTAACAAAATGTCAAGTTTTTTAATTGTTAGGTCATTAATTGCAAAAACGTGATGATGCTTCTGTTAAGACAATGCACGTCAGTAGTCGCTATAAATTTACTGTTTTGTAATACAGTGAAGTAAACGTTCACCTTTTAGCAGTGACTGGAAATTTACATCATTCATTGAAATGCGTTACAACATGTTTATATACGTATTGTTTTTTTATACTAAAGCTACAACGTTACTTATGATATATAAATGAGGAATTCTTTTCCAAATCAGCCACACACCAAACAATTTGTAAGAAAGTCTAGTTTTTGAAAGTCATTTGGTTGTTTTGGCAAAAAAAATTCTAACCTCACAAAAACTGCTTAAAGTGAAGCATCTCGCAATAAAATGTCAATTTTAAGTAAAAAATGATTCAGAAAATTATCATTTGTCAATAATTTTAACCAAATTACTCAGAAAAAGTGTTTTGGGGTTCGCTGAACAAGAATCCGTTGTCAGATTTAAGATTCTCATTTACACCAAAATTAGGTTGGGTTTTTAGGATCCGTGATCACGAATTAGAGGTCAGATTTGCAAAATTAAAAATGGCGGATCCAAGATGGCGGATGAACCGGAAAATCAACCGATTTACGCCAAAGTTGGTATATGAGCGTTTTTGGGGTCTGTGATCACAAATAAGAGATTAACACCGGAAATGACTTAGTTATCTAACTTTTAATAAATCTTTAAAATGAATCACTTATTGATTTGGTGGAACAGTCATCTGTATTTTTTCTCTGTATTATTAGAAAATGGTAATGATCAGAAACCCCAAAAACCCCTCTATAACAATTTTGACGTAAATCGGTTGATTTTCAAAATTTTCATCCGCCATCTTGGATCAACTATTTCGAATTTTGCGCACCTGACCTCGGATTTGTATTCAGGAGTACTAAAATTTGGTGAATCGCTGGTGTAATGTCATTACTAGTGCTAGAAACAGAAGATTACATGCTTATCAATATTAGCATTGCCCCGTACTAAGATATGAGAGGTGGAAATGCTGTTGAGTGTATCAGAAATAAACACAAATCTGTTTGCACAATATAATCTAATTAAATGTATTACTTAAAATTTTGGAAGTGTACCGTTGCTCTGTGGTTTACAGGTTATTTCATAATTGTAAGTTAAAATCTATTGCTCAGAAACTAGGTTTGTTTCGGAGAAGGTTGAAATTTGGGTTTCTGCTTCAGCTAGATTAAATTTCATGATCTTTATACATTGCATAAATTCTACTAATCTTTATCAAGATTTATTTACTAATATTTATTTGTGCAGCGTTTACATATTGCCAAGGCTAATTAAAATAAAAACACTTTGACCCTTCACATTTTAAGAAAGGGGCAATTTTGGACTTTCAGCAAAGCCATATTCCATAAGAAAATAGCGGCGAGCTTTGGACATTGCCTCTAAGACGATACCCAGTTTCATTAAGGATCTTAGTTGGGAAGAAGTTGGTCTACTTAGTGGACCTGTTCTACTGTACTACTCAAAAGCAAATGTTTTGCGGTCAAATTCGTTTTTTTTGTTAAACCAATTTGCCAATTTCCAAAGACGATACAATCGTAATTCATAATCTTGGGTCTCTGATTTCAAGTACGAGAAGGATCCTTGGCAAAATATTGGATGATCAGTCTTGTCCTGGCCAAGGTTTGTTACTCATTAATAACCTCAATTATCCATTTCATAAGCTATTTTTTCAGTCCTGCTCATTCTGTGCAACACAGGGAGTTATGATGCTCTTGCTCGTCTCCGTTTCTGACTTTGACCTTGTTGATGTGATTGTTGTTGTGGTTCCTAGGTTGTAGCTGTTTGGATGACAGGGAAACGCCTCCTCAGCGCTGACGTTACGCATGCTGTCAAGTCCTGCGTCGGCTCCAGATATGCCCTGGCGATAAGGCAGATGCTATTTCCGATGTACTTACTCCTTAGCTCCATGTTTTATAGCTGATATCACAAGCTGATCATGGTGCCTCATGTAATCCAAACTCTTGGAGTTGTTACTTCCCAGACGAAATGAAAAACCATACTATCCCGTGCAGCTTGTGGGGTACATGTCATTTACCTTCAGTCCCTGTGGTCTTATGGTTGGCATTCTCTATCGTATCTTGATTATCGATCTCCAAGATTTTTATATTCATCATGTTTACCTATGGATATTTGATTAGTCCCTAATGCAGTGGTTTTTCATTGCCTTCTGCTCATCCAGGCCTCAACAGAAGACTAAATTTATTGTAAACTTTCACATTAGGACTCAAAATCAAGTAGTCTTGCTCTCGTCAAAGTTGATGAATTGTTGAAGGATTGTGGCTGCAATTAATGAAGTTTTTCATATTTTTCACCTTACAGTTATTAACAAAATACAGTGAAGTTCAATATCAATTAATATTAATACAATCAGTCTCAAATTCTCATCCGGTTTGAATGGCTCGTGGTGTACATACTGCACATACCTTCAAAACATTTCTACGTGATAATTTGATCCGGAAGTAATTTCATCTGAATTAATATTATAGGATGTTAAGATCATGTATACGCTCAATTAAATATAAATAATAGCCAGTGAAAGAATTTTAAATAGAATAAAACTTTTAGTTAGTGAAATTTTGACACATTTCTTTTTTCATTTATGTGGTGCTATTTTGTCTGCAGGATAATATCACCAGAATCCGGAATTCCTTTTCAAAGAGCCTTTGAGTTCACTTTAAAGAAAAGGCTTAGAATAAGACTGGGTACATGGATATTGCGTAAGATAGAACAAAGTAAAGCAATTCAACAAACATAAAGGTAAGTAATTTCGAAAAGATTGTTGAGGAGGTCTTGAATTATTTTGTCTATTCATGGGTTTTCTCTCCTCCAAATTTTTTCCTGTAACAGATAAGTATTTAAAAAATTGTATATGTAGAACAAAGTGTAGTAAGGCAATTTCGTAAAATTGCCCGGATTACTGGCTGTCTGTAGAGAGATTCTTCCTCACAGTTTTTCTGAGAGAAAGAGATGTCTATAAAATGATCAACCAGTATTCCTGTATATAAGTAATGTATTGTATATTGTGTAATACTTATCTGTGTATGGAGACGTTTCAACTCCGAGTCTGGAGTCGTTGTCAATCGTTTAGTGTTGTTTTCGAGGTTTTTTCCCAAAAAATTTTCGCTTTGATTTTGAATTTATTGTTTGTCAAAAAATTTGACACTGACAATTTGTCGTTTGGCGATCACTTGACGCTGAGGTTACCGTTTTTTTGTTCTGTTAGCAGTAAATTCTTCCAGTCCAAATGAAGGTCGGCTGAAGGTGCTCCGATTTCAGTGTTGTTTATCATCATACAGCTGGCTTCTTTAAGTTTTCTCTTTTTTAAGTTTTCTTCTTTCAACAAGATCTTTGTTTTATCCCAGTCTATCCTATGGCTGCCGGTGCTCGTTAATACATGATTGGCCAAATTTGATTTGTCCACATGTCTTCTGGAAATGTTATATTGATGTTCTTTTTTCCTTACTTCTAAAGGTCTTGAAGTTTCACCGGTATAAGAATGGCCACAGTCACACAAAACACTGTACACACAATTTTTAGAACTCTGGGTTGCGTTAAACGGTTTGGTATGTGTGAGGATAGAGCGCAAGGTATTATTTGTTTTAAAAACAGTTTTAACGCTGTATTTATTTCCTAACCGCTTAATTTTTTCCGATACACCTGGGATATATGGAATTATGTTCATAATTTGGTTGTCTGTTTGTGTTTGGTTGGTATTAGTGTGATGGTTATTTGTGCTGGTTTGTTGTTGCGATTTTCTTTCTAACTGATTTATAGTTTTATTTATAAAGTCTTGGGGATATTCGTTTTGAAGTAGATGTTCTTTGATAATATTGACTTCTTTGTTGAAGATTTGGGTGGATGAAGATATGTTTTTTGCTCTATCATATAAGCACTTTACAACACCTTTCTTTACATTTAAAGGATGGTTGGAGTGAAAATTCAAATATCTATTAGTATTTGTAGGTTTTCGATAAGTACTTGTACTTATTGTGTTGTTTGTTCTATCTATAAGTACATCAAGATAAGCAAGTTTATGCAAATTTTCCATCTCCATTGATTTTTTAACAAAATTAAAAAGCATTATTATCAACAGAAATGATATACTAGTAAGTTTCGACATAGTTAGTCTTTTTACAAATGTACCTGTTGATAAATCATTACAAATTATAAAAAATAAATTACAACAAGATATTACCTTACACAACAAAACAAAACTAAACATTGACACAATTATGGAACTAACTGAACTTTGCTTAAACACTACATATTTTCAATTTGAAGGAGATTTCTATAAACAAGAATTTGGTATGGCCATGGGTTCTTCTTTATCTCCTATAATCAGTAATATATTCATGACATATTTTGAAGAAAGATTCATAGGCAAATATAAAAATAAACCAAAAGTGTGGTGGAGATACGTTGATGACATTTTTGTGGTTTGGGAGTATGGTGCTGAAGAACTGCACTCATTCCTAGATTACATCAATAGTCAAGAACCCACAATAAAATTTACAATGGAGATGGAAAATTTTGCATAAACTTGCTTATCTTGATGTACTTATAGATAGAACAAACAACACAATAAGTACAAGTACTTATCGAAAACCTACAAATACTAATAGATATTTGAATTTTCACTCCAACCATCCTTTAAATGTAAAGAAAGGTGTTGTAAAGTGCTTATATGATAGAGCAAAAAACATATCTTCATCCACCCAAATCTTCAACAAAGAAGTCAATATTATCAAAGAACATCTACTTCAAAACGAATATCCCCAAGACTTTATAAATAAAACTATAAATCAGTTAGAAAGAAAATCGCAACAACAAACCAGCACAAATAACCATCACACTAATACCAACCAAACACAAACAGACAACCAAATTATGAACATAATTCCATATATCCCAGGTGTATCGGAAAAAATTAAGCGGTTAGGAAATAAATACAGCGTTAAAACTGTTTTTAAAACAAATAATACCTTGCGCTCTATCCTCACACATACCAAACCGTTTAACGCAACCCAGAGTTCTAAAAATTGTGTGTACAGTGTTTTGTGTGACTGTGGCCATTCTTATACCGGTGAAACTTCAAGACCTTTAGAAGTAAGGAAAAAAGAACATCAATATAACATTTCCAGAAGACATGTGGACAAATCAAATTTGGCCAATCATGTATTAACGAGCACCGGCAGCCATAGGATAGACTGGGATAAAACAAAGATCTTGTTGAAAGAAGAAAACTTAAAAAAGAGAAAACTTAAAGAAGCCAGCTGTATGATGATAAACAACACTGAAATCGGAGCACCTTCAGCCGACCTTCATTTGGACTGGAAGAATTTACTGCTAACAGAACAAAAAAACGGTAACCTCAGCGTCAAGTGATCGCCAAACGACAAATTGTCAGTGTCAAATTTTTTGACAAACAATAAATTCAAAATCAAAGCGAAAATTTTTTGGAAAAAAACCTCGAAAACAACACTAAACGATTGACAACGACTCCAGACTCGGAGTTGAAACGTCTCCATACACAGATAAGTATTACACAATATACAATACATTACTTATATACAGGAATACTGGTTGATCATTTTATAGACATCTCTTTCTCTCAGAAAAACTGTGAGGAAGAATCTCTCTACAGACAGCCAGTAATCCGGGCAATTTTACGAAATTGCCTTACTACACTTTGTTCTACATATACAATTTTTTAAATACTTATCTGTTACAGGAAAAAATTTGGAGGAGAGAAAACCCATGAATAGACAAAATAAACATAAAGGTAGCAACAGCAGATAAATCAGGAATCATAAAAATGACATTCACGAATGTTACGAAAGTTATCGAATATTACGTCTTTCAGTAAATATCCGCTCTAAGAGAAGTTATGTTTGCAATTCGACTTTATTAACTTTATTATTCAATATACTTTTTTTCTAGCTTTATTTGTTGGTAAATTATTTAAACGAATTCCCGCCCCGCCCTTCAATAATGTTTATATGATTCCTTAGACCTAATGGAGTGGTTCTAAACAACTGCCATGATCCAATTCGACGTCCTAGTGTACTTTTAGCAATTTGATGTTTGTTACTCTCTCGGCTTTATTTGATGCTAAATTATTTAAACAAATTCCCGCCCTTTCATAATGTTTATATGGTTCCTTAGACCTAATGGAATGGTTTTAAACAACTGCGATGATCAAATTCGACATCCTATTGTATACTGTTTTAGTACTTTGTTTGATGCGTTTTTAATCTCTCGGCATTATTTGTTGCTAAATTATTTAAACAAATTCCCGCCCCGCCCTTCAATAATGTTTATATGGTTCCTTAGACCTAATGGAATGGTTCTAAACAACATGATCAAATTCGACGTCCTAGTGTACCTTGTTTTAGTAATTTGTTTGACGTTTTTTAATCTCTAGGCCTTAATTGTTGCTAAATTATTTAAACAAATTCCCGCCCCGCCCTTTCATAATGTTTATATGGTTCTTTAAACCAAATGGAATGGTACTAGACAACTAACATGATCAAATTCGACGTCCTAATGAACTTTGTTTCAGTACTTTGATGTTTTTTACTCTCACGGCATTATTTGTTGTTAAATTATTTAAACAAATTCCCGCCCCACCCTTCAATAATGTTTATATGGTTCCTTAGACCTAATGGAATGGTTGTAAGCAACTGCCATGATCAAATTCGACGTCCTAGAGTACTTTGTTTTAGTACTTTGTTTGATGTTTTTTTAATCTCTCGGCATTATTTGTTGCTAAATTATTTAAACAAATTCTCGCACCGCCCTTCAACAATGTTTTTATCGTTCATAAGACCTAATGGAATGGTTCTAAACAACTGCCATGATAAAATTCGACGTCCTAGAGTACTTTGTTTTAGTACTTAGTTTGATGTTTTGTACTTTCTCGGGTTTATTTGTTGCTAAATTATTTTTATCTGGTGGTAGAAAGATGAGAGTAAATTATTAAGATTATTTATTTATATTTTTTATAAATTTAATATGCTTCCTTTAAAAGATATTAGGGTAAATATAAGAAAATGCATTCATTCCCTGCTTGTCTGAAACTGGAATATTATAATCTTGAAGGAGCTACTGAACCCTTAGTATTCGAGTCCAACTTGCCTTGAACAAATTATTTTAGTATATGTGCAACAGTTTTTATTCAGTCTCATTAGAGAGCAATGTAATTCGTTTGAATAATAACAATAAAGAAATGTATGCTTACCACTAACGAACTATACACTTGCTTCTAAAATGTGTACACTGCACTAATTATGAAAAATTAAATGTATATCTAAAAATACCTTACTTAGAAGCATTTTTTTATCATATAGTTAAACATTAGAAAAGTACTTGAGGACACTTATCTTCCAAAGTCTACTTTTGAACACAGGCACACACAAATAAAATGTTATTTAACACTGAGAAATTTATCAAGTCTTTCATTAACTGGGACACATACTAATCTAGCATCATGTCAGTATTTTAACTAACTGTATACAATACTACCGACTACGTACATATATGCAAATATTTGGGACGCTATGGTTGCCGTTTCAAACGAATGATAATATATATTTAACTTTATTGTAATGAGTATCGTTAAACTGAAATAAAGCGTATTTCAAATAGCGATAACGTGGAAAACGCTACTCAATTTAGCGCTAAGGTAAAGTATACGAGGATTTGTCAAAAAATTGTGGTCTATTGCTTGTTTGCCGGAATTTATTGTGTCCTGAGCGCATTAGATAAATACAGGGTGTTTTGTAGAAGGTTCGTCAAACATGGACATATAATATGTAGATAGCTTACGGTTTCTTTTTTAAATTTATTTTTTTCTTTATTTTCAAAATTTAACATGTAATTAATTTTATTAACATTTTGTAACTTTTTATTTTTCACTGTGTCCTCACCAAATAAACTTAAATGATGTTTGTTTGCTCTTCTGCATTCGATATTTGATACAAATATATATTTGGCGAGGTTCAGTAAAAAAGCTTGCTAGGGACATTTCTGGAAAAACAGAATAAAGATGAAAATTTTCCGCACATTTTCCAAGTGAAAACTCATTTAGCCACTAGGAAGCGTCATGCCATTTTTTTTGGTCATTTGTATATAAATATGTTTGATAATTTAGTTAGTAAAATCATTCAAAAATAATTAATTTTTCTTACATGTTTATATATCGATTTCAACCTTTAGACCCATTACTACCTTCCAAAAAAATTTTCGTGGTAAACTCCATGTTAACCTATCGTTTTATTAACATGGCAGTACTCAGAAAATCGTCGCAGCATCTACTTTAATTTGTAATATATTTTGTTCAAACTGGCTTCCACCACTACGCAGGCAATCGCGACACCTTGACACGTTCGTAGCCTCTAGTAGCATCACATTCAACATGAGTTGCTTGGTCCGTCCCTATACAAAAAAATCAAAGAGAGTCAAGTCTGGGGACCTTGGAGGCCAGAGTATAGAACCAGCTGTTTCAATCCACGCGTTTGGGAATGAATTGTCCAGGAACTCTACGACAGTTCGCCTATAACGTGCTGGACAGCCAACTTTTTTGAATATTCTTGGTCTGGATAAATCGTTCATTAAAAATTCAAGTCATTTACGAGATAGAATAGAAACCAATGACCATTTACGGGAAAGAATTAATGTTGCCGTTGTAAACAATGAGGGATGATAGATCTTATTAGATTAAATCCCATTGGAAACCAATAATATTCAAAAAAGTTTGTTGTCTAGCACGTTATAGACGAACAGTTAGAGAGCTCCTGGACAATTCATTCCCAAACGTGTGGATTGAGAGAGCTGGCCCTATACTCTGGCCTTCAAGGTCGCCAAACCTGAATCCCTTTGATTTTTTTGTTTGGGAACGGGCCAAGAAACTCGTTTATGAGGGAGGAATAGAAACCAAGGAGCAATTATGAGAAAGAATAAATATTGCTTTTGAAACAAGGTGGCATGAGATGCGACTAGAGACTACGACTCTAGCAATCTGAAGAAGATGTCGCGATTGCATCCGTAGCGGTAGAAGTCAGTTTGAACAAAATTTATAACAATTAGTGCGATTTGATGTATGTTTTCTTTTTGAACTTCTAACATTTAAGTTACAATCTCGAATTTTATTATGACTCTAATTACTTTTCAATAGGTGTGAATCGCTGAAAAGGGGTTGAAGTACAGAAGTTTTGTAGGCAATCGAAGTTCTCGATGTGCTTCTTTTTTTTTGTAATGCGATTAAGTGTTTAATTTAATGACTTTTTTATGGAACCTTCCCATTTGTGGACGTATAATTTTTTCAACCAATTATTTGTGTCAAATATCAAATGCAGAGCAGCAAACAAACATCATAGATTAGATTTAAGTTTATTTGGTGACGATATAGAGAAAAATAAAAAAGTCATCAAAGTTTATACGAAAAAATCTGGGTATTAAGAAAAAAAAAAATAAAAAAAAACAAAATAAAATCCATAAGCTATCTATATGTTATATGAGGTACATATTATAGCACATGAGCCCACCCATCCACCCTTCAAGTTTGGCAAACTTCTACGAAACCCCCTTTATAAGCATTTTTTTTCAATAAGGACTAGTTTTGATTTTTGCAGAAATTGGCTCTAGACAATCTGTTTAATGAGTATCTCTATTTGCGACATGACAGAAATTTTTGGCAAAGCATTTATAAGCAAATACCAGCTAAAAAAGGGATTATTTTTTGTTTTTGATACAAAACTTTGTTCTATAAGTTTTAGTGAAATAGTTTCTAACCGAAAGTTGTTAAGAATCAAATAATCTAAGAGAAGGATATCAGGTGATTTTCGAAAATTCTTAGATTCACTACGAAAATGGAAAAATTCCAACTAAATTGTGGAATATTTAGTCTTAGTTTGATCCAGAATAATTATTCTAGTAATATCAAAAATTTCAGCAAAATGAGATTTTTTTATAGCAACAAATCATCCCCTGAGCCAGTCTGAGTCAGAACAGAAAAAGAACAACAATTAATTTATTTGTCGGTTAAAAAGAACTGAAAATTACAATCGCCACCAAATCTGATATAATGAATGAAATTTTCTGAAATTTGTTGTACATCTAATTTGTGCTGTATTTTACCGTGTTTTTAGGGTTCCCTATATACAATATACGGATACCCTTATAATATCACTCCCCTTTCACATAACAGCAATTTTCTCCTAAACTACTGGACGGAAGAGGATCGGGAGTACATATCGTAAAAGAAGAAATTTTGATTTTAGGGGTACTTCTGGGGGGAAAAACTAAAAAAATCGCCGGAACCCCCTGATCTCCGAAACTACGGAACCTAAAATAAAAAAAGGAAATATAGAACGTTGCCCGAACTTTAAAGGAAAAATAAGGAGAAATCATTAATATTAATTTTGGGGGGCAAATTATAGAATTAAATAAAAATTTAAAAATAAAATTTTATAACGCATCATGTAATACATTAAATGAAAGGTCTCATTCTGAGAAACACTAATATAATTTTTTCATATTTAAAAAAAATAGTTAAAAAGATATTAATGAAAATATAGCAAAATTTACCCATTCCCCCCCTATCTCCAAAACTATAAAATGTAAAGTTTTGAAAAATTAGAGGTATAGGGCCTGACCTGAAGTTTACTGGAAAAATAAGGAAAAATCTCTACTTTTAATTTTGGGGGGCGAATTACAGAATTAGAAAATTAAAATTGTTTCTAACCCATCATGTTATATATCAAATGAAAGGACTCATTATGAGGAAAACAAATATATTTTTTTCATAATTTTAAAATAAATAAATTAAAAGATATTAACAAAAATATAAAAATTTTTACCCATTCCCCCCCTTATCTCCAAAACCATAAGCTGTAAAATTCTGAAAAAAAGTAGTCATATAGCCCCTTACCTGAACTTTACTGGAAAAATAAGGAGAAATCTCTACTTTTAATTTTAGGGGCAAATTACAGAATTAAATAGAAAATATAAAATTAAAATTGTTTTAACCCATCATGTTATATATCAAATGAAAGGACTCATTATGACGAAAACAAATATAATTTTTTCATAAATTTAAAATAAATTAATTAAAAGATATTAACAAAAATATAAAAAAATTTACCCATCCCCCTTATATCCAAAACCATAAACTGTAAAATTTTGAAAAAAATAGACAAATAACCCCTTACCTGAACTTTACTGGAAAAATAAGGAGAAACCCTTAATATTCATTTTGGGGGGCAAATTATAGAATTAAATGGAAAAGAGAAAATTATAATTGTTTCTAGTAGATCAGGTAATATATCAAACAACAGGGCTCATTATGAGGAATACAAACATATTTTTTTTTAAATTAATATTTTAAAATATATTTAAAAAAATATTTAAAAAATTACCTATTCCCCCCTTTATTCCTCAAACTATAAGACCTAAATTTGTTTGCTTACAGGAAAAATACGAAGAAATCCCTAATATTAATATTGGGGGCCAAATTATTGAATTAAACGGAAAATAAAAAAATATTTAACGCATCATACAATACATCAAATGAAAGGGCTAATCATGAGGAATACAAATATATATTTTTCATTTTTTTTAATTAATTGTTTACAAGATATTAAAAAATATATAAAAAATTCTCATTTCTCCCTTTATTTCCGAAATCATACTATTTAAAATTTTGAAAATAATTAGGGCTACTGGGGCTCCTTTGAAATTTATAAGAAAAACTATTAGGAAACCCCCATAGTAATTTTAGGGTCAAATTATACAATTAAATGGAAAATAAAAATTCAATTTTCAAACGCATCATCAAATAAAAGGCTCATTATGTGAATTACAAATAATACAAATAAATCATTTGTTTAAAAGATATTAACAAAAATATTAAACATCGACCTAATTCCCACTTTAGAAACTACACTATTTAAATTTTGAAAAATATATTTTATTTGTATTTTTAAATAATTTGAATAACAGATTTAATAATTTATAATTTAAAACTTGACCTATTTTGCCCTTTATCTTCCAATCTACAGAGCCTCAAAACTCAGAGAGTAGATTATAAACGGCTTCTCTGAAAGTTTATTAGTAAAATAAAACTCTAATGTTAATTTTTGGGGGCCAAATTAGAAAATTAAATACTTATGTATTCTGATAAAAATCAGATAAATAAAGAGTAAGAAAATCAAAGTGTATATTTTTTATAAATTTAAAACGCTTCCTTTAAAAGATATTAGGGTAAATATGAAAATTCAATTCCCTGCTTGCTGAAAGATAAAATAAAACCCAGTCTATGTGTGGAAAATCGACCAAAGTGTGCATATTTTTCGGTATAAATTCGATAAGGGATCGACGCTTCCTCAATAACTAAATTCAGATGCCATAAGGGTAAAGCTTATAAGACTGGAAATGCACTCATTCCCTGCTTGTCTGATCCTAATCGTCTGGAATATTAGAATCTTGAAGGTTGTACGGAACCCTTAGTATGCGAGTCCAACTCGCACTTGACCAAATTATTTATGTATATTCCCTAGAACCATATCCTAAAAAACAGATCTAGTCCTCATTTTGCATGAAAATTTAGTTTGGCTACATTTGACATACTGATAATGTGGAAAACGCTATTCAATTTAGCGGCAAAGTAAACTATATGAGGGTTCGACAAAAAAATGTTTACCAAAATTTCCTGTTGGTGTTTTTTTGGGTTTATTATTTATACTTAAATGAACAATGCATATCATTTTACCATATAAGGTATTGGTATTTTAATAATTATTTCTCAACTCTTCTTCCTTATTTCTTCAAGTTATAAAAGGCAATAAACTTGTACGTTCAAAGGTTTAGTGTTTACAAATTCCATGAATCAAGGTTACTAACGTTCAGCGAAAACGAGTTCTGAATACATTTCGCCACTATAATAAATGTTAATGAATGCGACTTGATAGAATTTCCAATCAGATTAGAATTTGTGAAGACGTAATTTGGTTTATTATCTTTCGCCACACTACTGCACACTATCATATATATTAGGATCCAAAGAATTTTTCTTCATTAGTATAAAATGAGCAAAAGTATACTAGTAAGCATCGGGTAAATATAAAAATTTATTGTTAAAATTTGCCATACCTATAAACTAAAAAAAATATTTCAATATCATTTCATTGGAATCAGCTAATAAAGAAGTGATTTCACATTGTGTCCATTTCGTATGCACAACCATGAATACTTTTTGAGAAAGGAACGAAGAAAAGCAATACATTAAACACTGCTTTCTCGAAGGAATCTAGTTTAACAAAGACATACGAGCTGACAGTTATCTTGTTCAATGTCATGGAAGCCCAAGCAAAGCAGTTTCTGTCTAACAAAAAGTCGAAACAACAGGTCTTCCTTTTTGGTAATCTGGTCTAGGAGTTGTTAAATAAATTCAGTAAAAATAACTTAGAGCATCGGGTACTCTGGGAAGGTATTATCACACTCACCTAGATTTGACATTCACAAAGAACAGAAATAGAACTATATGAAATCAAATGAATTATAACAAGTACTATATTTTTTCTGGTAAAAAACATTTAGAATACTTCTATTCAAAATATGATAATTGGGAACTACCAAAATGTTAAATTACAGATGAAAAAAGATACAAACAACTACAATAATCAGTGCTCGCAAAAGACACTGTCTTAGTATCAACATAACCTACAAATATTACAATATATTGATGTAAATATACGAATTAAAGGTGAATCTTAATATAATCCAGGTGTATGCACCAACAACGAATGCAGCAGATCAAGATGTAGAACAGTTTTATAATGATGTAAGGGATCTACTGACATTAACCAAGAAACACGAGGTAAATATAATTATGGGAGACATAAATGCTAAACTCGGGAAAGGTAGATACGAAAATATCATTGGTCCCTTTGGTCTGGGTACAAGAAATGAAAGGAGCGACCGTCTGCTGCAGTTCTGCCAGGAGGCAAGCTTGGCAGTGACTAATACATGGTTCCAGCATCACCCTCGCCGTTTGTATACCTGGAAATCACCGAGAGACCAAACAGAAAGCGTAATCCGTAACCAGATAGACTACATCCTCATAAACTCCAGATTTATGTTTTCTATAATATATATATATATATATATATATATCCCGGCACTGATGTACATAGCGATCATATACTACTGATGGCTGAACTCAGAATATCGCTTTTGAAACATAAAAGGGAAGCACTAAGACGCCAACTGGCACTGGATAAATTACATCATCCAACCGTCAAAAACGATCTAACTAATCACCTGAACTCGCAGATACAGACATTATCTAGCAAAATCCAAGGAGATGACGTGACACAATCATGGTAAAGAATAGCAAATGTCCTAAAAACCACCTCACAGACTGTTCTAGGATACAGATCTAACAACAAAAAGCAAAAATGGATAACAAATGAAATTCTACTACTCATGGATGAACGAAACCTGCAAAGACAGATAAGGCCGAAATTCAGGATTGCAAAAAACGAATGGCTCAACAAAGATGCAGTAAAATAGAACAACTACAACACAAACATGATGATTTTAACCTCCATACAATTGTATTCTGAAGAATCCAGTAACCTGGTGAAACAATTGTCAATAGTAAATAAACTTAAGTGAAAATTACATAAGTGTGTTTATTTTAATATAATATTAAAATGAATTTTCATCAAGTAAAGACAAACTACCATCAGTCCATAAAAAACTCAAAGAAACTGCTGGGGTGTATAAAATACAGGGCTTAGGTATAACAACCAACGAGGATAACCAGATAGTTCTCAACGATGACGAAAAACACAAAATATGGGAGGATTATGTAGGAAAGCTTTTTTATGACGATAGACCGGATAAAGCACTCACAGTCGAAAGCAATCTAACTGGACCTTCTATTACGAAAGAAGAGATTGAAAAGGCTATACAAATTACGAAAAATAATAAAGCGGCTGGACCAGATGAGATCCCATCAGAAATACTCAAACTTCTAGTCGAGAGAGGCATTGCCGTCCTTTTTGTTTAACCAAAGTCCAAGTTGTTTAACCAAATATACGACACTGATCTCTACCTGGAACAATCGTTATCTTCGACTCTCATCCCCCTACCAAAAAAGATCAGCGCACGATAATGCAAGGAACACAGACTGATTAGTCTCATGAGTCATTCCTTAAAAATATTCCTGAGAATAATACACCTGAGACTTTATAACCTGTGTGAGGATGTCATAAATGCCTCACAGTTGGGATTCAGACAGGGGTTAGGCACCAGGGAAGCGCTAGTAGCGACGCAGGTATTAGTACAGAACTGCTACGACCAGCGAAAAAACGTATGTCTATGTTTTATAGACTACAAAAAAGCTTTTGATAGAGTGGAACACCATAAACTTATGAAGCTTCTCAGGAGACTTGATTTAGACCAGAAAGACATTAGATGTCTCGAAAAATTATACTGGCACCAGTCAGCCCGGGTTAGATTAGCAAATGGCATAACCAAGCAAATCTGTATCCGTAGAGGACTAAGGCAGGGGTGTATACTCTCGCCGCTCTTGTTTAATATATACTCAGAGACCATCTTTCAGGACTCGCTAGAGGACAAGGAAATTGGAATTAGAGTCAATGGAGTCTGGATAAATAACATACGAAACGCTGATGACCCAGTCTTAATTGCGGATAACATGGAGGATTTACAACAGTTGGTTGATGTAGTAGGAGAATTTAGTCAAAATATGGGACTTGCCATTAACATAAAAAAGACAAAATTCATGGTTGTCACGAGAGAGGTGAATGAGTTTTGAAACTCCAGCTTAATGTATAAAGGAAAACTCTTAGAACGAGTAGAAAAATGTAAGTACCTGGGAGTATGGATTCATGAGGAATGGTCATCGGACAGGGAAATTAAGAGTAGAATCGAACAAGCCCGAGGCGCATTCCTGACATTTAAAAAAGTCTTCACCTGTAGCGATTTCGACCTTGATCTTAGAATGATATTTGTGAAATGCTACGTTTGGTCGGTGTTCCTATATGGTGTCGAGAGTTGGACACTAAAAACAAATGATATAAACAAATTGGAAGCTCTCGAAATGTGGATATACCGTAGAATACTTAAGATACCATGGACGGCCAAAATAAGAAACGAGGACGTGCTAAGACGTACCTATTAATAAAGAACGAGAACTCGTCAACACTATATAAAAAAGAAAGACTGCATACCTAGGTCACATCATGCGTAACCATAACTCCAGTTAATTATCGAGGGCCAGATCGAGGGCAGAAGAAGATTGGGACGGAAGAAAATGTCGGGGCTGAGGAATGTAAGAGAATGGACAGGCATGCGTGATATACAGACGTTGATCCACACAGCCAGATATAGGAAAGTCATGGAAAGTGTGGTCGCTAACGTCCATTAATGGAATGAAAGAATAAGATGTATATATAGAAGCGATTTTTAAAAGATCATTATAGTGCTGTATTAACATTATTGAGTTTCGCGTCTACACAATCAGCATTGTTTTTGAAGAACGGAGCAACCATACATGTGTATCTAGTAGGCAGATTGTTGGTATTGGATAGGAAGACCTTTTTCTCTAGGTCATATATCAATAAACAAAGTATTACAGTGAGATTTATAGCAACACGTCTACCAACTTTGTGCTCAAAAACCGAAAATAACACACGAAATCGTATAAACGGGAATCCAGAGGTTCAACTAATCACGGATTATTTCATCCACATTGAAAGGTAAGCTCAAGGCTTCAAAGTAAACAATTCGTATGTTTAAATGAGAATGAAAACATAATTAAGGAGTAAATATCTCTCATAATACATGATGTTCAACACCCTTAGAAAAAAGGCAGATAAATCAGCACTAGTAGTGGGCTAAGAGGCATTAATCGTACCTCGCCCCACATGCATGTCTTGAAAATACATTAAAAATGTTTTTTTCACTAAAAAAGATTACTTATCAAAAATCAAAGTATGTCTAGTGGAATTTCTCCCAAAAGTTTCATCTTTAGCGGCACAAGCGTAGTTGATACCTACTTGTATACAATTATATCTTAACTTAGACAAACCAAACAATTGTTTTCTCCAAATTTTGAGCTCTAGCCTTTATTAACGCATACTTTTATATCTTTAAAATTATTAGAGGATCTATAGTTCATCCGTACCTACAACTAAAGATTGCTTTCATCCTGTAATTAATTTACGTTATGAAAATTACCTAGTCTGTACTATACCTCTTACGCCGTGCAGGAGTATTTTCGGTGGACCACCCTGTATATGCATTTAAAAAAGTCTTGAATCCTATGAAAAATTTTATAGTAGGAATGACGTTAAAACCAGTCATTTAAAATTCTCTTATTTTCTTCATACGGATATGAAGTGACAGCCGGTAGCACGAACATTATCTTGTAATTCGTAAATCAGTCTCGCCTACGTAATTATACGGGTCGCTTACTTGACAATTTACTCCTTAAGGTTATTTAAATTTGAACTTTTATCGTGCTACTGAAGATTCTATAACAAAATAAGTAGGTATTTAGCAATTCAGCTTACATGATTTTTTTCGGCTTGCAATGTGAAATATTTTGTAAACTACGAAAAGGTGTTGATATTTTGGCCAATTATAACATTATAAATACTTGGGCAGTGATTTCAAATTTTCTTCAATAACAGGTACACATATTAGGGCATTTGCCGGGTAAACTATTTTTTTCTAAGATGAAATGACTCTCCAGCTCTTGCTTAATTTATGCTTGACTGTTTTAATGGATATATCTTTTTGCTAACTTCACTTATAATGGGTGTTTCAATCCTTATTGACAGGAGTTGGTAA
The DNA here is from genome assembly GCA_034190945.1 of Octodonta nipae. Classification (NCBI taxonomy): domain Eukaryota; kingdom Metazoa; phylum Arthropoda; class Insecta; order Coleoptera; family Chrysomelidae; genus Octodonta; species Octodonta nipae. The sequence continues at coordinate 94,590,375 of CM067222.1, forward strand.
ACATGGAACATTACATGCTACAATACCACGTCTTGATTGTTAAACATTATTATCAAAATAGTGAAATTGTATTACATTGGCCAACACTCAATATATATGTCATACTCTGTAAACTGTAAACTTGTGTTACTGGATATTTCCAAAATCTAGCTAGATCATTGATATTTGTATTTTCCGAATTTGAATAATTCCGATTTTCAGGTGTCAAAACTACACATAGAGTTGGTTGTTGAAGAATTAATTTATATCTCTGCAACCACTAAAAGCAGCTAAATGTAATGGTATTTGTTACGGAATTGAGCAACCAGGACATCCCAAAAACATGCTTGGGTAATAGTATTGAGGGATGAAATTTTAACAATCATATTAACAGAAAAGATTTAAAATGGGGGAATTCTATTAACAGAGATTTCGAACCTCAAGCGATTGTTCAACCACGAGGGAATGAAGTCCTAGCAAATAAAAGACTAGGAGTTTTGGCAAAGTACAAAAGGCGAAACTTATGGAGGATATGAAGGAGTAAAGAAAATACAGTTAGACATATTCTCAGCGACGCTAATAGCATAAAAGCAACAAAGACAAACTTAAAGTTTGAAGCTCTGGGTAGAAGGAAATCCTTTTCCAAATTTTCCGTAGATAAATCAAATTCTGGTATTAGTGCTTAAATTAAAATGAAAAAGATAACTCGTCTAACACATTACCAGAACATACGTAAAATAGTTGTGGCTTGATTGGTACCGAAAGTCCCTTCACATTATTGTAGACAAGGCTGTAACCAGCTCAATTTTAGGCTAGAATATTAAATTTTAACGAATTATCCTTTTTTTCATATACTTTGTATTTCTCTTTGTATATTCTCCTAAACTACTGGACGGAAAATTTTGAAATTTGGTATCAGTGTATAGTTTGGTGACCCGATCAGAAGTACCTATCGTAAATGAAGAAATTTTGATTTTAGAGGTACTTCTGGGGGGAAAACTAAAAAATGACCGTTCCTCCCCCTTATCTTCGAAACTATAAGAGACAAAATTTTTATATAGGGCATCACCTGAATTTTATAGGAAAATTAAGGAGAAACCTGTACTATTAATTTTGGGGGGCAAATTACAGTTTTAAATGGAAAATATAAAAATAAAATTGTTTCTAACCCATTCTGTAATATATCAAATGAAAGGCTCATTCCCCCTACCTTATCTCCGAAACTATAAGCCGCAAAAATTTGAAAAAATTAGGGATATAGGGCCTCATCTAAATTTTACCAGAAAAATAGAGAGAAACCCCTAATATTAATTTTGGGGGGTAAATTACAGAATTAAATGAAAAATATAAAATTAAAATTGTTTGTAACGCATCACGTAATATATCAAATCAAAGGGATTATTTAAAAGATATTAACAAAAATATAAAAAAATACCCATTCCCCTTACCTTTTGAAAAAAATTAAGGATATAGGTTCTATATCCCTTATTTCCTAGGGATATAGGTCCTATATCCCTAATTTCAGCTGAACTTTACTGGAAAAATAAGAAGAAACCCCTAATATTAATTTTAGGGGGCAAATTACAGAATTAAATGAAAAATATAAAATTAAAATTGTTTGTAACGCATCACGTAATATATCAAATCAAAGTGATTATTTAAAAGATATTAACAAAAATATAAAAAAATACCCATTCCCCTTACCTTTTGAAAAAAATTAAGGATATAGGTTCTATATCCCTTATTTCCTAGGGATATAGGTCCTATATCCCTAATTTCAGCTGAACTTTACTGGAAAAATAAGAAGAAACCCCTAATATTAATTTTAGGGGGCAAATTACAGCATTAAATGGAAAACATAAAATTAAAATTATTTCTAATGCATCATGTAATATATCAAATCAAAAGGCTCATTATGAGGAATACAAATATATGTATTTTTATTTTTTTTAAATGATTATTTTAAAATATATTAACAAAAATTTTAATAAAATCACCCATTTCCCCCTTTTATTCCCCAAATTATAAGACCAAATTTTTTTTGTTTACAGGAAAAATACGAAGAAATCCCTAATATTAATTTTGGGGGGCAAATTTTAGAATTAAACTGAAATAACAAAGTATTTTTTAACGCATCATGCAATACATCAAATGAAAGGGCTCATTATGAGGCTTTGTTTCCAAAACTTTACTACCTAAAATTTTGAAAATAATTAGGCGTACTGGGGCTCACTTGAAAGTTATAAGAAAAATTAGTAGAAAACCCCAATATTAATTTTGAGGACAATTCATAGAATTAAATGGAAAATAAAAAAGAAATGAAAATAAAAGGCTCATTATATAAATTACAAATATATCATAATTTTAAATCATTTGTTTAAAGATATTAACAAAAATATTGAGCATCGACTTAATTCCCACTTTAGAAACTACACTATCTAAAATTTTCAAAAATATATTTTATTTGTATTTTTAAATAATTTGTCTAAAAGATTTAATAATTTACTCTATAAAACTTGACCCAATTTTACCATTTAAAAAATGTCGATCAATCACAGATAATTTTCAGTGTATATCTCATTATTATGTAAAAATACATTAAATACCTACTATAATCAAAACTACTTATTTTTATTTATTCAATACATTATGTATATCTTTTACTTTCTTAGAAACACACTATTTAAATAGAGTTTGCAAATATTGTATACATGAGCCCCGGTTAACCTTGTAGAAAATGTTACAAAATATTGCTAATAATATACCCAACAGTGCATGGTATTCTAAAATTTTGTACTATGTTTGCTTCATATGTGGTAGTATTTTTTGTCAAAACAAAGCCGTCAATTTTTGAAATTTAAAAATCAATGATTGACGTGTTTGACCTTTCACATTGATATGAGATTTGACGAGTTCGCAAATTTAGTTACGTTTATATAACTGCAAATGTTATTTGAAAAATTTTGCATGATAGTATTATGCAATATCGGCAATAAATAATTATGAAGTTTATATAAAATAACAATAATTTCAAGATGACATCTAACATATTTGCCTTTAATCCATTTAGTCAATAGAAAGCAATTTCTCTTAATGCAATGAAAAGTCAACATCTAACCTTAAAATGGAAGCGCATTTATAGACAATGATTAGTGTACGCGTGAAAGTTATTGTTTACAAATACTAGAAATCTATAGAGACTAAAGCCGGAAGGTAATTTTAGGGTAAAACGATAAAATAATAAAAAATCGAATTCTAACGTTTTAAATATTGAACATTGTGCAAACGCATGTGAATTTGCATTGTTTTTTAATTTGTCGCTCCACTTTACAAGCAAATTGTTTACAATGAATTGTGTAAAACTTACCGAGGTTAGTAGGTAATCCGAAGAACACAAAACTACTGCATTTGATAATACATGCCAAAAAATTTATGGCAGGTTATCTCGTGTACCGGTCGTTATACGAGATTTTATTATCAATTAATTCGTATCGGAAACTAACAACAAATCAGGATGGTACGATGTCGCGCGGTTTTTAGTTTCAAACTGAGCGGCAACTACTTCATACAAAAATACGGATTATTTCAAGGTGCGACCCGCAGTGGCGTACATCCTGGTGGGAGTACCATGTTAATTCACTTGTCATTACGATGAGATAATAGATATATGCAAGTCAGTACGTAATATACGAGAAATTATTGACTGAAATATTATGCGGTTGAAATATGCATTTAACCTAATTTGTAAAGCAGTTATTTTGTTTGGAAAATGCAAAGTAAGTAGTTAAATATACTCACTGACAAATAAGTCGCAACACCCAAAAGATGTTTAAAATAACTAGCGATTGTCCAGTGGTCGAAATTCGACCAATTGTGTCAATTCCTAACAAAATTCAATTTGTTTTTTATATGTAATTAATAGGACTTTATATGTGCACATTCTTAATTCTTAGCTTATTGATTTAAGTTATGGCAAATAGGAAGTAAGTGGAAATTATAAACAAACATTATAATATAAATATATAATAAATTGGGAAAGATTTGCAGTTTTACTGGCCCAATTTAACGACACTTTCGGATTTTTGTAAAAAGTTATGGCTTACTAGATATGTTGAAAAAACGAAATTCTGTCGATTTAGTCAAATCCCTCTAGCTCCTTTGTTTTTGATTTTATAAAAAAGTGTAGATATTAAAAATTGAAGGGAATTGTATCCCGAATATGATTGTCATGTCCTCGTTTGCGTGAGAGCTCTTGTTTTCGAGATGACACAAACTTATCTTTTTTTTTTTTTTTGGAAACCATAGTTGGCTATGACCCCAAAAAATCGGACATTTTTAGAGCTCGAACTCGAACTCTCGATATAGTTATTCAGAAAAATAACAGAGTTATGGATGCTTTTCTCTCTTATTTTCCCTTTTAACGTAGGTAGCCATGAAATAGATTGATTTATTAATAACCATTCCAAAAAACATGAATGATTTTTTTATTAGGTATATCAGATATAAAAAAACTAAATAAGTAGGTACTTACTAAACACTTAAGAAATTAAAGTACATAATAATGGTTACAATATATGTTCGAAAAGTCCACCATTGTTATTTAGACAAAAATTGCATCTTTTTAAGATTGACATTACCGCTTTCTTCACAGACCGTCTGTCAATTTCTTCAATTGCTTGTGATACCGCCTCCCTTAGGTCACCAACTGTCTCATATTTTCTTTTGTATACTTTGTTTTTTAGCGCACCCCATAATTAGAAGTCTATAACGGCCTAATCGGGAGACCGGGGTGGCCATTCGCGTGGGCCATTTCTTCCTATCCAAGAGTTTGGATAGATATTATCTAAGTGTTATCTTACTAATAACGAGTTATGAGCAGGTGCCCCATCATGTTGGTACCACTCAATTTCTAAACGAGTTCTCAAATTCAAATTATGCAACATGTCTTGAAAAGTGTATTGCAAGAAATGCAAGTAGCACTCCCCAGTAAGTGATTCGTCATAGATAAAAGGCCCTATGATACCACACCAAACATTAAAACCAAATTTTATCTGGGGTCGTCTTTGTTCTACATGGAAAGGGTTTTGTTTAGCCCAGATATGCACATTGTGTCTATTGAACATACCGCAGTTAGTAAACCTATTTTCATCTGACCATAACACCTTTAATGGAAACTGTGGATTGTCAAGGCACATGTCTCTAAACCATGTACAAAACAAAATACGTCGATGTTCGTGACCAGTATGCAAAGTTTGAGAAACTGAAAGTTTGTACGGGTGGAACTTGTGCGCTTTCAGTACCTTAACTACAATTCGTTGAGATGTGCCAGCTTCTGCCGCAATCTCACGAGTTGATGTAGATGGATTTTGATTTATCATTGACAAAACATTTATTTGTGCTGCTTCGTTAATTTGATTACGTTCCTTTGGTGGTTTAGTAAAAGATCCATATCTGCGTAAACTATCGTAAAGCCTCTTAAATGTACATAGAGCAGGTTGACGGCGATTAAAATATCTATGAAAGTATTCCTCAGCTGCACGAAGTGAATTTTTATGGCATATGATATAACATTCCACCATATTCAGTTTTTCTTCTTTAGAATATTCCATTTTATCACGAAAACTTGTCAAGATCGACTGTCAGTTCAGCACTACTAATGGCATTACTCTCAAATGAGGAAACGTCAAAGTGAAAACAATCTTTTTCACGTTAAAAATGAAAGTAATAGAGAAAAGCATCCACAACTCCGTTATTTTTATGAATAACTATATCGAGTATTATATCGTTGAAAAGCTCTAAAAATGTCCGATTTTTTGAGGTCATAGCCAACTATGGTTCCCTTTCAAAAAAAGATAAGTTTGTGTCATATCTCGAGAACGAGAGCTGTCACGCAAACGAGGACATGACAATCATATTCGGGATACAATTCCCTTCACTTTTGATATTTACACTTTTTTATAAAATCAAAAAAAAGGAGCTAGAGGGATTTGACTAAATCGACAGAATTTCGTTTTTTCAAAATATCTAGTAAGCCATGACTTTTTACAAAAATCCGAAAGTGTCATTAAATTGAGTCAGTAAAACTGCAAATCTTTCCCAATTTAACCATTGCTCTATCTCCGTTAGTTTCCGAGATCCCCATACTGATCATCAAAAAAAATTCACCCTGCATACATACAATCGGATATTTGGTCTAATTTTTCTCAAGATGAAGTGGTTTCGTATAATTTCAACTCTCTAACACTTCTTAAAATAACATTTCTGGAATCAACTGTATAATTATAACCTACAGCGCCTTATATTTCAGTCAATTTTTACTTTAAAATCTTGACAGGTTCAACTGTAAAAATGTAATGCTAGAAAAATATCAAGTAGTGATCCTACTACACATCAATTTGTATTGAATGAATTCTTCTAGAGCAGTTTTAAATAATCTGATTTAAAAAAAAAGATGTTCAAAAGATCGGTAAAAAAGAGACCTTTAAAATGATGTGATATTCTCCCCCGCTTAGCGTTTGAAACTACAGGGTGGCCGATATGTGTAAAATGTGTTCCCTGGTAAACATAAATTAACGTGTTTCTTGTTGTCTTTTTCTTATAAAGATATTTTAAAAGTTATTTTGGGTGGCTAATTGTGAAATGAAAGCCCTGTATATTCAATATAAGGAAGGTTTGATCGTCTCCACGGTTTTTTCTCCAATTGAGGGAATCCCCCTTATTGTGTATTCGTGATGTTTCCTTATCATATAGTTTATACTATCGTAGTCCTGAGGTATGACAAACTGATCGTCAGCGTCATGCAGTATTATCAATGATGCATCTTCAATTCCTTCGTCCTTGTTTTTACGACAGCACCTCTGCCTCGTTTTGTAACCTTAAATTCCTCTGATAAAAGTTTGCCAATTTTTATACGTGATGTTGGGTTGTTATACATTTTTCCCTATTGCATTTTTTTTAATCGGCGTTTCTTCTAATATTCAAATTATTATGGTAAGAGGGTTATTGACGTAGGCTTTGGTTAGATGAAAAATACCAAGTGAAATTATTTTGCAACTGTCGTAAGTTGGATGGTCCAAATACGAGGGTGAATCAAATATGAACCGGACTTTTGTTTTAAAAATTTTATTGGTACGATCAATACAAATTTTAATACATATTATTTTTCTACATAGTCTCCTCTCTTATGTATACATTTTTCCCATCGAATCGGAAGTTTTTTAATACCTTTCTCAAAGAATGAAACTGGTCGTGTCGATAACCAATTGCGCACAAACGTTTCTACACCTTCGTTGTCCTCAAAGTGGTGGCCTCCCAGTTCTTCTTTAAGTGGCCCTAACATGTGGTAGTCACATGGCGACAAAACAGGACTGTAAGGCGGGTGTTCAAGGGTTTTCCAATGCATTTTGTTCAATTGCGAGCGTTGTCATGCAACAGAATCACACTTCGGATAGACATATCCCGCCTCAAGTAATTTCGAAAAGATTGTTGAGGAGGTCTTGAATTATTTTGTCTATTCATGGGTTTTCTCTCCTCCAAATTTTTTCCTGTAACAGATAAGTATTTAAAAAATTGTATATGTAGAACAAAGTGTAGTAAGGCAATTTCGTAAAATTGCCCGGATTACTGGTTGTCTGTACAGAGATTCTTCCTCACAGTTTTTCTGAGAGAAAGAGATGTCTATAAAATGATCAACCAGTATTCCTGTATATAAGTAATGTATTGTATATTGTGTAATACTTATCTGTGTATGGAGACGTTTCAACTCCGAGTCTGGAGTCGTTGTCAATCGTTTAGTGTTGTTTTCGAGGCTTTTTTCTAAAAAATTTTCGCTTTGATTTTGAATTTATTGTTTGTCAAAAAATTTGACACTGACAATTTGTCGTTTGGCGATCACTTGACGCTGAGGTTACCGTTTTTTTGTTCTGTTAGCAGTAAATTCTTCCAGTCCAAATGAAGGTCGGCTGAAATCGGAGCACCTTCAGCCGACCTTCATTTGGACTGGAAGAATTTACTGCTAACAGAACAAAAAAACGGTAACCTCAGCGTCAAGTGATCGCCAAACGACAAATTGTCAGTGTCAAATTTTTTGACAAACAATAAATTCAAAATCAAAGCGAAAATTTTTTAGAAAAAAGCCTCGAAAACAACACTAAACGATTGACAACGACTCCAGACTCGGAGTTGAAACGTCTCCATACACAGATAAGTATTACACAATATACAATACATTACTTATATACAGGAATACTGGTTGATCATTTTATAGACATCTCTTTCTCTCAGAAAAACTGTGAGGAAGAATCTCTGTACAGACAACCAGTAATCCGGGCAATTTTACGAAATTGCCTTACTACACTTTGTTCTACATATACAATTTTTTAAATACTTATCTGTTACAGGAAAAAATTTGGAGGAGAGAAAACCCATGAATAGACAAAATAATATCCCGCCTCTTTTGCCGATATGCAAGTTTCACTTGTTGGAGTAGTTCGCAGTAATACTCAGCATTAATTGTACGGCGTTCGTGCAGAAAATCGATCAGCAGTACGCCTTCAATCAGCTCACGAATTGCGTAGATATTCGCCTCATTGATGCTTGTCGTGGGACGGCGTTCATGAGGCTCATTTTCCACTGTCTCTCGGCCATCTGAAAACTTTTTGTGCCAGTCGTACGCTTGGGTCCTTGAAAGTGTTTCATTGCCGAACTGTGCAGATAGTCGACGCAACATTTCAGACGGTCTAACGCCCTCCCGCGCCAAAAATTTGATAACAACACGTTGCGCAACAGACGTATGCACCTCTTGCTCTGACATGATGCTACTAACAGCGCATCGACCACGCCTCGCCAAACCGACGAACTCCCCGCTTCTTAACATCCCTACCTAACTTATATCGAGACGTCACGCCACTCGAATTACCTACAGGGCGAGAAACAGAAAAGTCCGGTTCATATTTGATTCACCCTCGTATAAGGTTTCTGGTAAATGCACCTGCACGCAATGCGATATAGTCTTGTTTTATCGGTGTTGTTAGTATTTGTTCACAACGTTGTGATAGTATTACAGTAACTGAAAGACTCTTGTACGTACTACTATGATATTGATCCCTTTCTAACAAGAGGGGTAATCCAACAATCTTTTCCCTCTTCAAACAAAGCCTCTACATTTAGACAGCTATTCTAAATTTCCCAAAGAGATTCTTAATGTGTTTGTGTCCTTTATTTGCCTAAACTTCACCATTATTTACTAGTAAACAAGTACCCGCTACTGGCTATTACACACATATCTAAGTAGAAACGGTTTATACTTAATAAGTGCGAGCGAGATGGAATAACTTAACATGTAGTAAAAAATATTACCGAACACGATGCAATCAACATGTGGGAAAAGCAAACGAGCTTCTTCGGTTCTTGTCTGATTAATTAATGTTTGTTAACTCTTGACTCAATAAAATGTTAACAACCATTTCTAATGCAAGATGGACTGGTGCTGCGAAACCAATCATTACGAATTCAAATAAACAGTTGATTAACACGCTTTTATGTCAATGTTTACATTAAATATTGGTAGAAATGCTACTTACTATCTGTTTAGATTATTAGTATGGGAATGATTGAAAATGTCAATTAGAAAAGTATACAATGAAAGATATATTTAGAATGAGAAGTGAAATAGTTTTTCGACAATAGAGTGGCGTATAACCATACCTAACGAGCTTATGTTAAACAACGAAAATAAATAACATGATTTTTCGTCTGTTGCTTCTCCCTCGCATACGAGTCACTGACATTTTGAATTTCCCGCGCAGTACGGGAATTCATCTTAACCCTTTCAGTACGGGAGACGGCTTTATACGTCAGTCATTGAAGAAGCCCACAAGCCGATTGACGTATATAGGCGTCATCTGCTAATATCATTCATTAGACTACTGCCTTATAAATACAACTTCAGAAACTTGTATTTCATCACGGGCGAGCGCCGCAATATTACGTCAACTTTGGGTTGTCCGCACAGCTTGGGGACGAAATTGGCACTGTAGAAATTTCCAACTATACTCCAATTATTATTAGAAGGTAGTCAATCAACCAATCAAGTAGGTGAAGAAACGATAAGCAAAAACAAGAAACATAAAGAGAAGTGGTAGGTCCTATCTTCTTATATTGTATAGAGTATATTGTTTATTCGAACGTCTTGATTAGGATCAGAGAATGCAAGTGTGACAGAAAAGCAGTTTTACAGAGACAGGCGCAAAGAAAAGAAAAGAGAGCCTATTTGTAAGGTTATGTTTTGAGTTAGTTTATTGTATAGGAATTAGTTCAGAGAATGCAAGGAAAGAGCAAGGAAAGAGAAAAAAAAGTGCTACAGAAACAGGCGCAAAGAAAAGAAAAGAGAGCAGCTATTTGTAAGGTTATGTTTTGAGTTAGTTTATTATATATTTTAGCATTTAAATCTTTGGTATTTATTATGCAGTAAAGTATACATTGTTGCAAAAACACCAAACCTTTATTTTAAACACTCAACGCCATTTCAACAGCTCATCCTCAAGAGGTAAACTAAACAAACAAAGAACAGTTTGATGAGACAGCGACGCGTCATCGACGTTATCGTAGAACCGGATGAGTGCATGAAATATATTTGAAAAGAGCTGAATTCGGTGAATTTTATCATATTACGGAAGACCTATATAATGACCCCATACTATATATATGGTTACGCACACATGAAGAAAGAAACTATGATCTGTTTGTCATAAATAAACGTAGTTCACTGACCAGGTATTTCTATTTCTTTGGTTATATCTCGCCACGAAAGTGATTACTTGAATCGCACTAAAATTTGTGTCCGTAAACTAAGTTAACTTTTTTTTTTTTCTAAATTCATTATTTTTATTTTCAATGCACGAAAATCACAAGTTCGTATTGTTTTCGGACGTCGGAGCTACACTTAGGTAAACGTAAAATTAATTCTCATCCAGTCGACACGCTCAATAGTACTTGGAAAGTTCGGATCGTTTGTATCAAATCAAAAATGAGTCCAAAGTGCGGCCGGCCTTACTGTCTTTAGAGAGAAATTTTCACAATTAGAAATTTGGCTGATGAGTGTTTAGGAGAACAGGCCATCTTGTAAGTATCCGAACGGTTTACCGCTGTAAAATATCTTTTTGACTGAACCATTATCAACCCCATCTTGTGCTACCTCTGATAGCTGAGCATCGATAGCAACGACTACAGTGGTGCAGAAAGCGACAATATTAGAATGTGAAATGGCATCAGGTCGTCTTACCTGACGAATCTCGATTCTGCTTGAGTGGTCATAATGGCTGAAGAAGAGTTAGACCATATACTTAATACTACTATACTGCTAGGAGGGTCTAGAGAAAGGCGCAAACATCACGGTCCAGACGTATATATGTCTATAACGTTTTACTGTACTTCGTGTCTTATGCGCATGTTCGAAAATGCCCTATTTTTCTTTTCTGTTGTTGGTTATGTTTTCTCTCTGTTTGATTCTTGGCAACCTTTTGCAAAACGGTTTAAGTGCAGTAACACGGTACAATCTGCATTCTCTCTTAGACGGTGACCCTTTCGCTTATGGGCGATAGCAGTATAGTAGTATTAAGTATATACGAGTATGTTAGACAACATCGAGGAGGAGACGTCAACCTCAATTGGGTGCTACCCCATACCATACGCACATGAAAGTAGGCCACCTTTAGTCTTTGCTCGTGCCAACATGACAGCGCAACGTTATTTACAGGAAATAGTGGCGCTATATGTACCCCCTTATCTTAATCGGTTCATGGTTCTCATATTTCAATAAGATAATGCTCGGCCTTATGTTGCTCGATGTTGATAGTTGAAACGTTTTTGAAGAGACCCATATTAGTGTAGAGAACTTTTTATTACTATTTTTGCTAAAAAAATCCACAGGAGTTTTAATGGTTTTTCTTGAAGAAGGTATGCCGCGTAACACAAAAAAAGTTTTGTTAACAAATTTTTACTTCTTAGTTAATTATACTAGGTGTTTAAAATAGCAAAAACCCTAATTTTGGCAGTTTTTGTGACTTCTCAGCAACAGAGTAAAAATTTAAAGAATCAAAGGTAAGTGTGTTGTATGCGCGTTTTTAGATCCTACTAAGTGAGATGTTGATCGATAGGATTGGTTAATTAATAAATGAGTTATTCGCAAAAAATGTGAAAAAAGGCGCAATTTTCAATCACTCCTAACTCTTAGCTAAAAAAAATTAGAACGATAAAACTTGGCAAAAAGTGTCTATCTAAAATAACTGTTCAAAATTTTAACTTCGTGGCTTTGAAGGTTTTCTCACAAATGTAATTTTTTATCGAGAGCTCTTTATTCTGCATGAAATTAATTTTGGATAAATCTGAATGGAACATGTTAATTATCAAATCTTTCGGAACAACTCATCATATATTAATATTCTTTTGGGTTTGTTCTATTGTCTGTAAATTTAATTTGAAATTCTGCATTTTGGTATTCGCCAACGCATACATATTAGTAGAGGGAATCCTAATTTCCCCTTACGGTAGAATAAAAATAGCATGTCATGACGTTTAAAATGCTTTTTCCAAGCAAATTAGCGCCGATTAACTGTGGAGGAATTTCCTCAGAATTGGGTATCAGCTATGGAAGTGTTCAATCATCATTGATCAACTTGGTTTCAGAAAAAATTGTGCTCGATGGGTTCCAAAGTTTTTGACTGTAAAATAAAGATAGTTGAAAGACTTCTAGATAGATTTCAGCGTCGTCTAAAGTGGCGAAAAAAGAACAAAATTTAAAACTCGCCTCTCATCTGGAAAAGTCCTTGCCACGATTTTTTTTTGACTCTAGGGAGATATACTGATTGATTTTCTACGTGCCCAACGTACAGTGAATGTGGATTACTACTGCCAGTTGTTACAGTTGGCAAAAGCCGCGTACTTGAAACAAAAAACAAGGGATACAGCAAGAAATGGGCTGAGAAGCCATCTACCCTCCGAATAGCCCTGACTTGCCCCTGAAAGAATCACCGGGAGGAAAACGATTTGGAATATATGCGCAGTTGCTTGCAACTCGCACTCAAACATTCTATGAACAAAGAATACTGAATCTCCCAACTCTTGGTGGAAAAAGTGTGTAGATAACGCAGGAGGGTATATTGAAAAATGCTAAATCAATCATTTCTGTATAATACTATTCGTTAAATATATGAAAAAAATTTCGTTGATATATGATTTATCCTCGTAACTGTTTTGCTGACTTTAATTCTCAGGGTTTTGAATCAAAGTCGATCGCAGTATCACAATTAATTTATTCGACAATTTTAAAAGGAAAAAAAACTTTAGAAATGGAATAATGAGTCAGAAAATAGAAAATCAAAGTCAACAATATAGTTACGAACTATGAAGTTAGTTAACTAATAAATAAATTTAAAAAGTTTATAATGAAAATTATTCCTTAAAACACCATCTATAAAAAGGTATGATGTCATTTTTTTGTAAAATAGAAATGTAACATTTCAATGAACAAATTATGATATGCCACCGTTTCTCGTCCCTGGGCTATCAGCAAACAGTTTGATAGTTGGCATGGCATTTGTATTAGGTCGAATGCAGTGGTAAAATAAAACATTTTTAAAAAAAATATAACCGACTTCTACCTATAACTAAAAAGCTAAAAATAATTATAACAAAATACAATTGTAGCAAATAAATAACACATTCAATGTTGTAAGGTACCTACCCAGGAAGTAAAAAATGTAAACATTAAATGGTGCTCATTCTGTACAAATTAATTACCAACCAATCTAGTATATTTTGAAGCCGGTGCCAAGCAAATCTAAAATCCTTCATTGCATACTTATCTACTAATTCATCAAACTTGATTGTTGCTTGGCACCGACTTCAAAAATATACTAGATTGGTAGGTAATTAATTTGTACAGAATGAGCACCTTTTAATGTTTAAATTTTTTACTTCTTGGGTAGGTACCTAACAACATTGAATGTGTTATTTATTTGCTAGAGTTGTATATTGTTATAATTATTTTTAGCTTTTTAGTTATAGGTAGAAGTCGGTTATATTTTTTTTTAAATGTTTTATTTTCAACTTTTTAGCTTTTTTTAACTCAGGTAGTTTTCATTCTTTATTTTTTATTTTGTATGTATAACCTTAATAGACAGAACCAGGTAACATTGAAAGCCTTAACATTTCACAATGATATTTTCTCATTTAAATTGACAGGTAAATCTTTACGAACAAAATGTACTAGTACGCGTTGACTTATTAAGCCCAAAATGTATATATGCCTTATGGACTACGCCATGTAACCTTTTTTCAACTTTTTTGACAACCCTGTATAACTATAGATAATTCCACTCCAACGTATTTACCAAACATCCTGTACATACGTCTGCCCACAGACAAGCATAAATTTGTTAGCTGCCTTCTGTAAACTATAGGACGGAGAAGAAGCCATCCCATATTTACGGAGTCAAATCCGTCCCATATTTCTAGCATAGTATATAACTCCTTGTGGGCTAACCCATAAATTATTTCATTTTTAACATTTTATATTATCACGCTGTGTAACATTAATTCCTCTCCACACTTTATGTAACTTCTTATGGGCTTATAAATAATTATAAATATAATTCAATTCCAGCATATATTTCAACCATCCTGTATATGATTTGCTTATGTCCCCATCATATACAGTTTGTCAATCACCCTATATAATTTTAATTTCACATTTTTTCCAACATTTTTATACCACCAAACGTCCAGTCCACCCTATATTCCAACCATCCTGTATATACGGCTGCCTACGGACCACTATCATTCTACTCCGTCCTATATTTCAATCTTCATATAAATGCAACTCCTTCTACCACTTTACTTTGTGATTTTGTTTGCTATAACTAAACACCCTGACTATAAACCTACCAAATAGCAGTTTAAAGTTTGACATGTGTTGTCACTGAATTTTCTATTAGACCGGGAGAATGTGACAACTAAAAGCACCGTCTTCGCAAAATGGAAAAATTTGCATTTAGATAGGTATTTGCCTGGTATACAAACAACACGAGCTTGGTACTCATTGATTTAAGGAGCCGAAAATACTATGCTTTACTATCTATATGCTTGCGATGTACATAGAAAATTTTCAAATTCGCAATTAAAACTTCCAGTGCCTAAAATTACCGCACTATTACGTTGGAATTAAAATATTTATGAGGAAATGTCCGTTATGTCATTTCGATGAAATTTTTGATAAGAATTTTGGAATTTTCGGCGATTTTCTGCAAAACTGCAAGTTGCACGTCGCAGAAAAGTATATGAGACCTAACCTAACCTAAGGATCTTCCTTAATAGATTAAACGTGAAAAAACTATACACATCCATAAGGAGTTATCGAAAAATCGACTAAAATAGTAGGGATATTGGTCGATTTTCATGCACGCATGTGTTCATTCATAAATTTTATCACTTTATCAATAGAATACTTTTCCAAAATTTGAAGTTTCACCAATCCGGATATATACTCTATTAAACAAGACCATATTCATTCAAAACGGTGCACCACAGGAGAAGAAATCAGGTAACATACATATAAAAAAAAGCGAAAAAATACGCGACGAATTGATAACCTCCTCCTTTTTGGAAGTCGGTTAATGAGGGGAAGGTGCTTCTCCCACCAGTACATTTTATTTAATTCCGAATACCAAAATGCAGGCTTTCAAACTGAATTTACATACAATAAAATAAAACTAAAAGAAAATTAATTTATGAGGGATGGTACTCAAAGAACTAATAATTAATATGTTCCTTTCAGATGGTTAAAATATTAATTTAGCATTGTAAAACTCATGTAAAATCAACAGCTCTGTAAAAAAATTCAGATTTGCAAGAAAACTGTCTGAGCTGTAAATTTGAGATTCTTACCAGTTATTTACCTCGTAGAAATGAAAGATTCTGCCGAGTTTCAAAACTTCAACGCATCTTATACAATAACTATGGACAATTGAAAATTAGGTATGTTTTACAGATTTATTCCAAACAACTCAATAACAAATTATCCAATCGGCTATATGAACCTATCATTTAGTCACTATTGAAATTACGTATAAAACAAACTTACTTTCGACCCTAGAACTTTTAATTCAGTTGTTGTAAAGTTACAAAAACTGCTAAAATTGCGATTTTTGCAACTTTAAACACTCCGTATAATTAATTAAGGAATAAAAATTTGTTAACAACAGTTTTTATGTGTTATGCTATATACATTCTTCAAGAAAAGTCAATCAAATATCTGTGGAATTTTTTTGCAATTGAAAATACTAACTTCCCTAGAGTATATGATTCTGTTGCCTTGGCCACCCTGAATTTTCGCTCATAGAATATGTTTTTGTGATTTTAACACGGACTTTGGAGGTTCTAACACATGAAATATAGGTAGCTTGGGATAGTTTTTATCAAGAAGAAATAAACCTTATTGAATCAATCTCAAGACGTGTTGGGGAGTGTATAGATAAACGCGGTGGACACATTATTAAAAAATAATAATTCCTCAAGATTTTTTAATCAAATTTTAATCATTTACTTGTTACGGTAGCAGCTAGGTTTTACCAAAACAATATTCAATTTAAACATCTCCTTCTGGGTATTGCGATTTCATTGTGAGTATACGTTCGGTGAAAATGAAATTAAAAAATTATTTTATGTCTTGATTTGAAGTTGTATATAAAAATCTTAGTCCAAGTAAAACACTTACGGCAGAATTTTTTTATAAAACTCATTCAATCTTTGACAATGAAACAATTTTACATTTTCAAGAACATACGACTAGTGCGAAAATTAATTATGTATCAATTTCATAATATTCATTTCAAAGACTGTTCTAAAACATGTAGTTTGAATTGATATGAATCAGTAGCACATTTAGATAAGACAAAAAAGATAAGACAAGCAAACATTGGTGTTTATTTAGATCTCCAAGAGAACTAAATAAAAAATACACTTACCTTCGACATGCTCGACGTGTTTCCCTTGCGTTCGTTCAGCTAGTAGGGTGATTTGCATAAAATCCGCCACAGATATTTAAATAAAATCAAAACTGTTCAACAGAAGACCGTGTCAGATAAATTTTCCACATACTAAAACTTGTCACACTACACAAATCAAATCCATTACACTTCTTTTATGAATACTGTAATTCTGATTAACAAAAGCGCTCACATTATCGATTCTTGTATGAGCAAGAACGAGGGGTTGTCGGTGCGCATGTTTCTAAATCTGCCGGTCACACAAATCGAATGAAATCGGACTAATTGGGCTGTATAGTGGCGGAAAAAGTATGTTTAAAAAAATGTTGTTTATTATATTTGAATAAATTTTCATTTTAAAATGCGAATATTAATTGAGTTTATTAAAGAATAAGTGTAAGTTATAGAATTTATATTTAAAAAAGAACCGACTTCAGCTGACTTGAAATAAAAACCGTTTAGAAACCGTGTGCAAACAATCACTATTTTCAGATATATCTTCTTTTTTATCTTCTATTGAGAATATGTTAGCGTATTCTTATCTATCTTTCTCCCCCCTCTCTTTCTACCTCTCTAATTTTGATTCTTTTTCTATATTTTCCAAATATTTTTTAACTTTTTTTTGTTTTATCACTTTCTATAAGTGTAACTCTAAGTCACTCTATATTGCATCCACACTCTATATACTTCTGTGTTTTGGTTACACCTATATAACTTATTTGTCTATAATTTTCCGAACCACACTGTACAACTATAATTCTACTCCACACAATATTGCAACGGTCCTAATATCTTTACAACCACCCTGTGTAAGTATAAATACTCTCCACGCTATTGACTGTTACTATTTTTCTATTGTTTAAATTATTCCTGTATACCTATGATTTTACTTCGCCCCATATATCTAGTATTCTACTTATGCAACCACTCATGGTCTATCTCATATAACAAAATATACTTTTTTGATCCACATTTTAAGACGACAATTTTACTCTAACATTTATTTCAACCACCCGGTATATGCAACTGCTTCTAAATTTTTTTTAATCCACGTCTATAATTATATCATTCCACGTCGTATAATTAAAATATCATAAGTGCTTATATAGCAAATTTTTGATACACCCTGAATAACAATAATTTTACAACAGCCTTACTTTAAACACCTGGTATAAGCAACTACTTATGTTCCACACTATATAATTTTTTGTAACCGCCCTGTATAACTATAATTCTAGTCCACCTTATAATTCAACCAGCCTATATATTCAACTGCTTCTAACATTTTTTAAAGCCTTTTGTATAACTGTAATTATACTCCGCCTTTAACGCAAATCTCCACTCTGTATAACTATAGTTTTACTCCACTCTCATTTCAACCACCGTGTATACGCAACAACTTACGTGCCACCCAATACAATATTTTTATCCACCCTGTATAATTAATTCAATTCCACCATATATTTCAACCACCCTATGTATGCAACTGCTTATGTACTATCTAATATCACATGCACGCACACACCTACAACGGAATACCATATAGAAAATATCGCCGGCATAAAATTGTTTTCGTTTCGATAAACTAATGAAATATTTTCTGCCACTTAAGGCGACTATAAGCCTAGTAACTTAACTTCGTCTCTAAAGGAAACAGACTTCAAATGAATCAAAATGAAAACCATTACAAACACTTTATACGATATACTTTCATGGCATATCTTGACATATAAACTAGATAATTATGATGAAAATTTGGCGTTTACATTCATTTCAACAGTTTTTTTTGCACATGTTTTTCCGATTTTCACATATCATATATTATATGTAAAATGTAGACAATTATATGATACCTTTTCATTATGTTTCTAAATATAATGCAGTTAAAATCATCTAAACTGCCCAAGCCGTTTTTGAATAATCGCTGGTTTACATAAAAAAATGCCGACGAATTGATAACCTCCTCCTTTTTGGAAGTCGGTTAAAAATCAGAAATAGATATCAGGGTTAAAAAAATCCAATATCTAATGCAGAAGAAAAAAAAATGGAAAATTGTGCAATATGCACGCTACGGATTTATTAACATTTTCTCCATTCTACTCGTTCAAAATATTTTTCATTGTTGCTGCAACTAGTTCTTGTATGGAAAGCAGCTCACTGAATTCAAGCCCGTAGCCCAGCGAGGGGGAGTCTGGGTGTTGAAACCCCCCAAAATTTTGGGAATTTTGGGTTTCACGATCAATTTTTAACCAATTAATCATCATTTTCATAATTAATAAATTTTACATGTATACAATTTTATATGTCCTGGAAATACATGAACAAAAGTATTAATTTTGCAGTCCTATTCAGCCCTTCATCAATAAAAGTATCTCTTATGTTTGGTTTTACTCTGGTAACTTAGCCTATGATATTGAGTGCATTCAGGGATTGTAGCGATGCAGCGCTTTGTTAAAGCGATGTACTACTGAGTGTTTGCTTTACCCACAGCGCAGCAGCGTTTTTATAAAGCAGTAAAGTATATAAATTCTCCGCTTTACCGCTTTATAACTAAATCAGTTGTCAAATTCTGTGTTGATATTAAGCAAAAGTGTCGCCAACAAGTAAACATAACTAGTGAAAATAACTAGAAACAAAAGTTTTCATTCAGCGGAAGCAAAGCGCTTTGGCGCTTCAGCGCTTTAATGCTATAATTCCCTGAATGCATCCATTGTTTCCTAATTTCATTGCTCCACCGATGGCTAGGTTTGTTGTAAAGTTTGTTTTACTTTTAGTTAGCTGTAGTCCAACTTTTTTGGTGGTTCTGCAAATTCATTGAGCATTACTTCGGCTTTTTGTACATTATCAGCAATGAGGCCAATATCGTAGACGAATCTTAGGGTGGTAAGTGTTTTTCAATCGATGTTTATCCCTGTTTTATCCCACTTAACATTCAAGAACCGCTGTGAAGAGCTTGGGCGAAATTGTTTCCCCATGTCAGACACCTCTCTCCAATGGGAACTTATTGTTTTTTTCAATAGTTGCACACTTACCGTTGATTTTTTATAGATGTTATAAATTAAGAGGGAGCATAGGTAATCCATACTACATTAAGTAAGAGCCTTGATTATATCTTTGAATTCTATCGTGACGAAAGGCTGAAAATCGACAAAAACAACAACTAGTGGTCGCTTATATTGTATGCTTTTCTATATTAGGATTTTTAACGTTAAAAAGTGATCGTTGGTACCAAAATCTAAAGGATTTTTCTATTGGTAGGTATAATTTATTCTTCAGGCTGTAGATTACTTTGGTAAAAAGTTTGTATACATGGGAGAGAAGGCTTATTGGTTTATAGTTCTGGATTTCCGTAGCATCACCTATTTTATATAATAATATCATTTGTTAAGACTACCAACAAGACAGCCTACTGTTATGTCATCTCCATGTGCTTTTCCAATCTTCATATTGCTAAGAGTATTTTTGATTCTTTCTTTTTTGCTATTTCTTCTAGTTCTCGTTGTGGATCCGCTTTGACTTTTGTATAGTTTTTGATAGAATTCCTCGACAATGCCGAGAATTTCTTTGCTGTTTGATGTTGTTTCACATTTTTTTTTTACATATTTACAATTTCATTTTCACCATTTTTTAACTTTCGTCTGAGAACTCTCAAGCTTTTATTTTTATCGATTGTTTGGTGTGTGTGTTTTTATTATATTATCTTATGTCTTTCCGAACAGTTTTGGAGATCTTTTTGTTTATAGCTCTTACATCTTGTTGTGCTGGAGTTTTGCGGTTTAATTCTCTCCTTTACTCTCGAGAAATCGTGTTAGAGCTAACCGTAAAACACAAAAATAAACATTTCAATAGAGCGCACTTGTAAAAACATGAAGCTATGTATTGGAGATATAAGAAACGACAAGACTTGTCCTCAAGAAACTAAGACAAATAAACACAATGAAAAATTTTAGATCGTGAGGAGCAGGATGAATACTAGCAGAAATACTAAACTATGTATTAGTGAAATTATTCCAAATTTTAAACAAGATATGTGCTCGGAAAGTAACTGAAGAAAACAGCAAATGTGAAAAAACTGAAATTCTAGCATTAATACGAAAGACAATACTCAATGTTAGAACTAAATGACAACTATCATATAAATGATACAGATAATTTGAAATATTTAGAGTGCTACAACAAAAGAAAACAATGTTTTTAATTGTTTATAAAGTAAATAGCTAAAACAAAGGGATTGT